>OX595996.1:1649476-2166976 GCA_951394045.1 Nitzschia sp. DOCU1 | reverse complement strand
GGTTCTTTACGGGCCCGCTGCCGCTGGATACAGGTACTACCTGACCTATCTCTTCAAATCGCCGGCCCCCTGTAACGTCATCTCGATTATCTCTGTATTTTTGATCGGAATGGGCGGGCCGGTCACAGTCATTATTCTCACCTTGCTCCGGGGAGACCCATACGAACCCAAGCAAAATCTGGTGGATATTGCCAACATCCTGTCTTGGATTCTGCCCTTCCATCCTTGCTTCTGCCTCGGACACGCTCTCTACATCGACTTTGTGAAGTTCTTGTACCCCGGCTTGACGACCGTTTGGAGCAAGGAAGTGTTGCTGTACGACGTGGTCTTTTTGGGGTGGGAGTCGGTGGTTTACGTCATTCTTGCTATCCAGATCGATATCTGGAGCACTAATCCAAGTATTGTTTCGGCCTGGAAGAAGTTCACTTGGTGCCTGACGTGCTCGTGGCCGAAATCGTCGGATCGTGACATCACGACGGAACTAGCTGAGGACAGCGACGTATTGGCGGAGGAGGAGCGTGTTGGCAGCGGCGGCGCCAATAACGACATTATTGTGTGCGACAAATTGTCGAAGACGTACGACAACGGAAAGAAGGCAGTCAATAATTTATCTCTGGGTATCATTCTTGCTATCCAGATCGATATCTGGAGCACTAATCCAAGTATTGTTTCGGCCTGGAAGAAGTTCACTTGGTGCCTGACGTGCTCGTGGCCGAAATCGTCGGATCGTGACATCACGACGGAACTAGCTGAGGACAGCGACGTATTGGCGGAGGAGGAGCGTGTTGGCAGCGGCGGCGCCAATAACGACATTATTGTGTGCGACAAATTGTCGAAGACGTACGACAACGGAAAGAAGGCAGTCAATAATTTATCTCTGGGTATCCCGCCTGGCCAAGTTTTTGGCTTACTGGGCGTGAACGGGGCGTAAGTTTTGAAGTCTCGGTTTTTGGCTCGAGGCACCATGAGTCTCTGTCTCTCACCCTTTACAATCTTGCGTTCGTGTTTGCAGTGGAAAGACGACGACTATGCAGATGCTGACCGCCGAGTTTCCCGCCACTTCTGGCGACGCGACCCTGGCGGGCTACAGCGTATCAAGGGAGCCTGAAAAGACCCGTCGTCGGGTCGGATACTGTCCTCAGTTCGATGCGCACTTTGCCAACATGACCGGGAGAGAGCATGTCGAGCTTTACGCTACGATCAAGGGAATTCCCAGGGAATTCGTCAAGGAGGCAACTTCTGCCAAGCTTGCCCAAGTAGGTCTTTCGGAATCCGACAGCAATCGCTTGGCCGCAAACTACAGTGGAGGAATGAAGCGTCGTTTGAGTCTTGCATGTGCTACCATTGGTGATCCTCAAATCGTCTTTTTGGATGAGTGCTCGACCGGAGTGGACCCCGTGGCTCGACGCGAGATTTGGGAAATGGTAAGCAACATGGTTGCCGGGAGAAACGTCGCTCCTGAAGAACGCACCAGCATCATTTTGACGACGCACAGCATGGAAGAATGCGAGGCCTTGTGTCCCCGATATGGGCGGCTCCGGGCTCTGGGATCGGCACAGCATCTCAAGAACAAATTCGGCAAAGGATACCAGATAGAGATGAAGTGCAAGCTCGTGGAACGGTCGGATCCTGACTATGTGGAGGTAGTTTTGAAGCTCGGTCAAGGGCGTTTGAATAGCTCCGGGGCGCAAACTGCAGAAGAAGGGGGCGTCGTGCCAGAGACGGAAGACATTTTCTTCAATCTGGATCAGACGGTTGCGGCCCTGCAGGAATTGACGGGTGATACCTACCTATCTTCTGTCATCAACGACCAGAATCCCATTGGTTACAATATTCACAAGAGTGCGACTTCACCGACGGGAGTATTCTCGCCGCCTTTGCGACCGTAGAGTTGAGGATTGCGGAGTACATCGTAACTTCGTATGCCTCCAATATTTTCTGGGAGCGCCAGGATACCAAGGTCCGATACGAAGTCAACTCGGAGGGTGTGAAGATTTCGAGTATCTTTGCCAGTTTGGAAGTGAAAAAGGAACGTCTCCTTTTGGATGACTATGGAGTCAGTCAGACCTCTTTGGAACAAGTCTTCAACATGCATGCTGCCGAAGTGAAGAAACTCAAATTAGGCACAAACGACCATTACTGGTAAATGTATGATAGTTCTTGACCGTGCTCTCTCATCCAACTAGCAACCTCCTCAAGGCTTGTTCCACTGAAGGAGGCCGTCAGATTCGAGGACCGCAATGTCATCACCATGGTCAATTTGTGCTGTGAGGAAAGGGTAACCCCGGATGTGACAATTTTGCGCGATATCGAGCGTAGTGTCCCATTTGCAAACGGGACACTACGGTTGATATCACGAAAATTTGTCACATCCGGGGTTGAAATGCAACCGCGCCTTCCCGCCGTTGCTTTTTATGGGCAACTTTACCCGCAGCCGCTGGTTGGTATCAAGCACCAGGGCGGGTCATAATGACCCGATGCCAGAATGACCAGCTGCTTTGCGTGGGGGAGGCTACACGTGGGGGAGAAAGTTGTGTCATGTGCAACTGTTTTTGCCGCAAGTCTTCCTTTGCGCTGATTTGCGCATTGGAAGAATGGCGGCAAAAACCGGGCGAACCTCTGCTACTGTGGGGCTACATGTGGTGAAAAAACATGGTGGTGCGCGTTCGGCGAGCGCCACAGAAGGATTGCGGCGGAAACCAGGTGAAATGTTGCGCTGCGCGCCGATCGAGCGCAATGGAAGAATGGCGGCAAAAACCGGGCAAAACTCTGCAACTGACTGGGGGGCTACACGTCGTGAAAGCACGGCGAGGTGCTGTGCGTTCGACATGCGCAACGGCAGCATTGCGGCGGAAACCAGGTGATATGTTGCGCTGCGCGCCGATCGAGCGCAATGGAAGAATTGCGGCAAAAACCAGGCAAAACTCTGCAACTGACTGGGGGGCTACACGTCGTGAAAGCACGGCGAGGTGCTGCACGTTCGACATGCGCAACGGCAGCTGTGGGGCTACTCAATGGATGCTATTAAAGCAGCAAGAAGAATAGCTAGTAGGTAGGCAGGGCGTAGATAGCAGTGGGCGATTGTGGTGGGCTAGGTTTTGCTATCATTATGTTTGGATGCCATTTACGTCTCGCCCCTTTGATTCGAGGTCCACAATGGTCTTGTGGAAATTGTTTGCAACTTTCCAGTTGAAGCATTGAATATACTCATAGATTGTGAAGGCGTACTTGCAAACAAAAATGCCGCAGTCGTAGTTGTTATATTGACGAGGCACTGGGAACCGCCAAAAGCAAACGGGCAAGTTCAGTAGGAGCATAGCAACGGTCAATTCCACCACCTAATGTATTCCCTTACCTTCTGGACTGAAGAGTGGGAAGTTAGTCTCAACAAATAGCTGCCTTTTCTCCTGGTTCTTCCGTTGTAATTCGTGGTTTAGCCATTTGCGGATGTCCCTTGCAACCTGGTCCCTGTCATGAAAGTTGTGGAGCGAGTCCATGACGATCATACAGGACTGAGGGTCATCCTGCTTATGTTCCCTCGTGCCCGCGTCAACAAGAGCACCCGGATTGACGATCACACAGAGAGACCAGTGTGACTCCCTGACGGTGGGAACAAAAATGAGCACCTTCTTAAAAACCTCCATTTCCCACCTCTTGTTTGCCGTCCAAGATGCAACATCTTCCGGGCCATATTCTACTAACCGCGTATAGAAAGAGGAGGAAAAGAAATGATGCTTGGCAACCCACCTCGTGTCGTTTCGAGATATCCTATAGCATGGAATCGATTGAGATGCACGGGGACACCAACTACACCATTGAGTGCCGAGCGCCCATACGTACCACAGCATCCAAAAATCTATCACTGACTCTTTGACCCATGCTTTCGGTTTGAGACTCAAAACGTCACTTTGAAGAATCACAGCCCTGTAACGTCGGCGGCGTTGGTGTGGAACATCAACGTCAGACAAACCAAGTGATGGATCCAGCACTTTCTCTGTAGCCGCGGCAGCCTCACTGAGTCCCTTCCCAGCCACCTCTATCTCATTCACATCGCAAGCAACAAGTGGGTACACGAGCCAAGAAGGATCACTCACGTTTTGTTGTCCCTTGGGGCAACGGAACAAGTCCACAAGGATATCGTCACGTTCATTGATGTTGCAAAAGGCTCTCCACTTTCTCGCAAATGAAGACCCCGAGCATGGGCACCAACAGTAATTCGGGTTGTTCTGCCTCTCTTGAGCACTGACCATAAATCCAAGCCAGAGAGGTGGAAAATATAAAAGGCCACGAATGAACTTTTCATCTTCTTGACCCTCGTTTTCCTTTACCTCATAGGTTTCCTTCATAAAATATTTATCATCATCAGATTCAACCAAATCGTCAGAGGCATCATCATCGTTTGCCTTCCCCGCAAGCAATTCTTTCACGGTAAGCTCCATTTGTTCTGCCAATTTTTCTGGGGGATTCTGGGTAGGTACGGAGGAAAGACTCATCTGATTCGGGTAGCTCTCCAATCCAGGTAGAAACAGACCCAGCTGCTCCTCTTTGGATAAAGCCCGGAATCGTTCCCAGCGCTCTTTGAGAGTAGTCAGGTCAAGCAACTCCTCCTGAAGCCTTCTCCGAGCCTCAAACTCGTCATTTTCAGGGTCTGTGTTTCTTCGATTCGATGACCGTGCCCGATATTGGGATACCCACGACCGCGCCCATTATTGGGATACCCACGACCGCGCCGGTGATCGGGGGACCATCCGCCGCGGCCACCACCGCCCCCACGATGTCCAGGGCTGCCTCCAACAACAGCACACCTGCCATTGTAGGGATCTTAGTCCCCTTGCTCCCCTTGGGACCCAGGACCATACCTGTTATCGTGAGACTTCAGTCTTTTGGGCACTCCTCCACGGCTGTGGCCGTATGGAGGATCTCTTTTTCCTCGTCCCATTTTGCTGGTGGGGGGTTGAATTGCAAAGAAAAGGGCTGCTGGAATCACAAAAGGGTATATAATAGTGAGGTATCTAATGATGCGGTGTGGCGGGGTTGTTTCCTTGCGGCAGGAACCGACTTGACACAGCAACAAAGAGACTGTGCTTTGCAGCCGCTAGGTAACGCGCAGAGCGTGCACATCACATTTGGCGGCGGGAACAGACAATTTGAGCACTCTTTGTTGCCAGGCAGACAGACTGTGCTTTGCAGCCGCTAGGTAACGCACAGAGCGTGCACATCACATTTGGCGGCCGGAACAGACAATTTGAGCACTCTTTGTTGCCAGGCAGACAGACTGTGCTTTGCAGCCGCTAGGTAACGCGCAGAGCGTGTGTCTATGGTGTTGGCCGAAGCCATGGTACTGAGTGCCGGAAACGTAGACAAGTGCTGTCGTTGAAACAAGACGACGATGAACCGATGGACATCTAATGATCGTTCGCAGTTACCTTGATGAGCAGAAAATGTGGGCAAACGCTCGGGTTCGGTTGTGTTCGCCCGAAGGGGGCAATTTTGTACTTAACGGCCGGCCTCGAGCACCTCCGCCAGAAGATTCTCCGGAATCTTTGGGCTTCGCGCACATCAAAATTTGCAGGTGCTCGCTAGATATCCGAAAAATGGTTTGACGATAGGTTCTCGCCCCGACGAGGATGGCTTTAATCCATATTGTTGCTCTTGTTGTTGCAACGTCAATCGAGGAAATGGAGGACAATGTCTTGATGAATGTATGTGTAATGGCAGAAACAGAAGAATACTTGCGCGAATGATCCAACTGCGGTTACGTACGGCGCGGACAACGCCTCCCTATGTGGGACCGGAGTCAAAGGATCTAATCCAGACAAGGAGGGTTTGGATCGGTATTGCTAAGCGGCGAGGAAAAGGATTGCCGACGTCTAGGTCCATTCCTGGTCAAGTGGAGTCAGATCCTTATGCCGTTGCCAGTTCACCTACCGCTGGAACCCCCTCCCCGAAAAGTGAGCCCAAAAGCAGCATCAAGGAATGTGCCTTGTCCTCAGCCCCCACTCTGGTGCCTTCCATTTCGGAACGTGCTCTCCGATCTCAGCGAGAATCTCCAAGGTCGACTTCTCTTAGCACTGCCATCAAAATGGCTAATCTAGTGGCAAAGGTGGAAGGAGGAGACGCAAAAGTAAAGGAAAACCATCGACGATGAAAGTCACAATTGAAATGGGAGGCCGATTGTTGAGCCCTTGTCCCAATCGAGTCCCTTGTTTACAAGTATTGCCTCACGTCGTCGATCCCGCAGTGTAACAAAGGGAGAAGCCCCAGCTCCAGTCCTTGTTCCTTCCTCTTAGTCATTGGGTCATGATGGAAGCACGTGTTATTGCCAACTTTGTGGTGGTGCTGGGGATGTTTTCTGTTGCAATGGTTGTGTCCCCAAGGGATCAAGTCGAGACTCTCTTGAAAAAGATGACGATCCCTGGTATTTGGGACGACGTTTTTCATCGAAGGCAAGAACTCCAGTGCCGATAGTAGCAAAACTGCTACCACTCCAGCGTCGAGCAAGAAAAAGTCATCAACGAAAAAGGCATACAAGGAAAAAATGGGCGCAACAGAAGAAGCCAAAGAAGAGCGTTTGTTTTGAATGCAACGAAACAGTGTGAATCGTGGGAAGGATGGTTTCATTTTCCTTCCTGCCACCCGGGCGATGATGACTTGAAAAGGACGAAGCAGAAGAGGACGAGGACGACGAATTCCCGCGCACGCTAAAGAAAGTCATTGGCCCCAGTCGTATTCTTTGTCGTATTTGTCTAGTAAAAAATTGGAAATGGCATCTCATGATTCTTCCACGTCGAGTCCATCCGTGGAAAATTGTCGACAGACCAGAAAGGAAGAGTCTGCCAAACGCAAACGAGATGGAGACGACGAAGAGGACGACGACGATGCTGCATCCAAAGAAGACTCTCCGGGTGAAGACGAAGAACACTGGTACAGACGATGTGTCTACCCAACATCAGCCTCTGACAAGAAGGCCAAGAAAAAGAAGAATGGTCAAGGCGAAAAGTGTCTCAAGACTACCCAGAATGAGCCACAGGCTATAAAGAAGCGAAGTCGTCCACCCATACCCTACAGCAAGGTCAAGGCGATTAGGGAACTAGAAGCCAGTGTATCGACTGCGAATTTCGCCAAGAAAAGCTAGTAGAAGCACAAAGAAGAAGAAAAGGCCCGCCTGCCTAAGACCTTGGAACGAAACAAGCACGTTGCCAAAGAGGGGGGGGGGGGGGGCGATTCGGTGGAGGAGCAAACTTGGCGAATCCGAAGCCCCCCGCTACAAACATATGGGTATGCTGGAGTTTGAGGAGCGTGTCATTGATTGGAAGCAAGGAACTAACATCCGAGAGATGTTGCTGACGATGATGAACAAACCGATATCTCTTTGGAGGAGGAGCACCATCATTACAATACCCGCGCCTGTGGAAATCGCGAAGGCGAATGGGTGCGTGTCATCGTTGTTTCCGTCCGGGCAACGTTTCCTTGCAAGTCGGACGAAGACAAGGAGAATGTGCCCGATACACTGTCCCCAGTTTTGGTCATTCGGCTGCGCTTCCAATACAAATGGGCTAATGGCGTAGATACTATCAGGTCTGGGATGGTAGAGATTTGCAATCGTGGCGAACCACTGGCCGCCAAGGAATCAGGGATTTGTAAAGCGGCCAGAAAAGGTGTGGCAGAAGCCCCCGGCTTTTGTCGACGTCAAATGTCATCGTGTTATGGTTGACTCCAAGAAACTTTTGCGACAAGGGCCATTGGTAGTTCCTTTTTTATTGCGACGGGTCCGAGCGTTGTGACGCTTCGAGAATTCGAAGGCCACTATTGTGAAATCCAACGCAAAGGCCTCAATCGCGTGGCGCTCTCACCTCAAACCCCCGGCAATTTGCCCATTGAACACTCGGGTGCAGCTTTCCCATTGCTGGTAGATGAGCACCAGCACGTCGGCAAACAGTTTAGTTTGCGCTGTCTAATGGATTGTCCGTTGATCGGAAAAGATGAGGCGCCTTGGCCGCTGCCGAAGTCTGCCACGTAAGCTATCCAAGGCGACAAGATTGTGTGTGCGTCCATGTCCTACGATCCAGCCGATCGTGCTGAACTAAACGAGATTATTCAAGCTATTCCTGCCTCCAAGAGCTCAGGGTCGTGTAATCGAGGACCGTTTTCCTTTCCTTGTGGGTAGAGGGATGGATGCCAAGGCGGAATCGGCGGGGCAACTACAATGGTACTATCTAGATGGTGCCGTAAAAACGCTCCCACTGGTTGTCTGTCTACAGACATACGGTCGTATATCTCCGCTTTTCTTCGGGCCGTCATGCATTCTTGGCTAGCCTTTCCTCGCGTATTGGCATGGAGTTGCATGGTGCACTTCTCTGTATACATCTATTCCTTCCAAGCAGCTCCTCGGGTACCTTGTTCGGCCACGATACCATCTTTCTACACAATAATGCTATCGGAGTTACGAATGGTTCCCAATCGATGGAGCAAGAAATCGGCGTGAAAATAACTAACTACTAGAAATCTTTCTAGCATTTGATTTGATTCTACGATTTAGTTTATTCTGTATTTGTTGTAATTGTTGACTGGGCAGGCTGGCTGTTGACCTCGTGTGTAGTTCTTTTCAAAAGGTAGTGTCTAGTGTGGGTAGCAGAGCTCTAGCCCTCGTGCCCCCGAATTCTGCAAAAAGTTTTCAAATAAAAGTTGTTGTTGTTGTATTGAGCAAGCCCAGGGCCTTCAGCTACCATGGCTTGGCTTGTAGTAGCGATCGTGGCATTCGTGGTGGCGCTACGAGTGATGCGAACAAAGGCGAAGCAACGGGTGCTGCGACAACCAGACGATGAGTCATAATCTCTTCCAAATCTTTCTCCACATCAGACAATTCTTGTTGACAGGTCAGAATGGCGGCCGTTAGTGCATCATCGTCGTATTCAGATGCTTTACACAGTCCTTGTTGCCGTTGTCGTTCCATACGATACCATTGACAGGCATCTAGATACGCATCTCTAGCATCAATCCATTGTTCTGCTTGCGCATAAATGTGCCCCATGGCAGCACACAAGCGAGCAACTGGAATCTTGGTACTATTCGGGGAATGCCTTGTTAACATTTCGCCGATTGAAGTGTAGCGCCAAATATATTCCGCCGAAGCTCGTCCGAGGTAGAAAAGGTGGAATCGAAATTTTGAACAGAATATGCTTCCCAAGCGGTTCGTTCCGACTCGAGCACCAACGGCATGAATCCAATTTGGTGAGAACCACTTTCGCATTTCACCGATTGGAGCTCTTGGGGGTCGCCGGGTCAGCGTCCTGGAGCGACACGCCGGTAGTAGTAGAAGCCCGATGTGCAGTAGTGTTGGGGGGAGAGACGGTGCAATAGCCCTAGCCATCGTCATCAAAGTCTGGGGCGTCATCTTCGTCGCCATCGAGATCGTCTCGGCCATCCTCCAGGAACTTCTTGTTCTTCCTGTGGGGCGTGTTGAGAAGCCTGGCGAGTTGATTAAGATCCTGATCGGCTGCTAGTTCCTCCAGCCAGTCCATGTTGCAACCTCCTCAAGGCTTGTTCCACTGAAGGAGGCCGTCAGATTCGAGGACCGCAATGTCATCACCATGGTCAATTTGTGCTTTGAGGAAAGGGTCCCGGAGGGATTAGGAACCCGGATTTGACAATTTTGCGCGATATCGAGCGTGGTGTCCCGTTTGCAAACGGGACACTACGGTTGATATCACGAAAATTTGTCACATCCGGGGTTGAAATGCAACCGCGCCTTCCCGCCGTTGCTTTTTATGGGCGACTTTACCCGCAGCCGCTGGTTGGTATCAAGCACCAGGGCGGGTCCTAATGACCCGATGCCAGAATGACCAGCTGCTTTGCGTGGGCGAGGCTACACGTGGTGGAGAAAGTTGCGTCATGTGGAACTGTTTTTGCCGCAAGTCTTCCTTTGCGCTGATTTGCGCATTGAAAGAATGGCGGCAAAAACCGGGCAAACCTCTGCTACTGTGGGGCTACATGTGGTGAAAAAACATGGCGGTGCGCCTTCGGCGAGCGCGACAGAAGGATTGCGGCGGAAACCAGGTGATATGTTACGCTGCGTGCCGATCGAGCGCAATGGAAGAATTGCGGCAAAAACCAGGCAAAACACTGCAACTGACTGGGGGGCTACACGTGGTGAAAGCACGGCGAGGTGCTGGGCGTTCGACATGCGCAACGGCAGCATTGCGGCAGAAACCAAACAGAGTCCCCAGCTGTGGGGCTACTCAATGGATGCTATTAAAGCAGCAAGAAGAATAGCTAGTAGGCAGGCAGGACGTAGATAGCAACGGGCGATTGTGGTGGGCTAGGTTTTGCTATCATTATGTTTGGATGCCATTTACGTCTCGTCCCTTTGATTCAAGGTACATTTCCTTCAGCCTCATGATCAACGTCGTCATTTCCCCTGGAGGCGGGGCACCAGGTCTTTCTCGAAAAACTGAAATTCATCTGCTTCCACAATGGTCTTGTGGAAATTGTTTGGAACTTTCCAGTTGAAGCGTTGAATATACTCATAGATTGCGAAGGCGTATTTGCAAACAATGACGAGTAAGTGGAAGTGAGCGAGGAAGGATGGAGCAAAGGAAGCAATGGAGGATGTCAATTGCCATGATAATGATGAAGCAGAAGAGATCATGACGACGATGATGGAGGTGCGACAACAATGATGGTGAGGACGACGATGATGATAATGATGAAGCAGAAGATGATAAAGATGATCATGACGACGATGATGGAGGTGCGACAACAATGATGGTGAGGACGACGATGATGATAATGATGAAGCAGAAGATGATACAGATGATAAAGATGATCATGACGACGATGATGGAGGTGTGACAACAATGATGGTGAGGACGACGATGATGATGGAGGTGCGACAACAATGAGGGTGAGGACGGGCGGGGGCAGGACGTCTCCTCTATACTTATTCAAAGGTAGTAACATTTTTGGCAGGGGGGTGCCAAAATTGTTACTACCTTATTTAGATGTAGAGAGAGGATGCCGTTGGAAGTATGGATGGCCATTCCAACGGCAGTGGCTTCAAAAGTTGTGGAATGCCATTGCAACGGTCACCTCACAATGCTGGTGGAACGAGTTTTTCTGCGTTTTGTGCTTCGGCAGTTGGCGCCAACTCGACCTCGGTGTGCCCTGCGTGCCTTTGGTAGAGCCCTTTTGTTGTCTGGCAGTCTCATTTGTGGGGAGCTTGCGCCAACTGTTCTTAATTACAGCCCCGTCCTGCATTATCCAGACCTTGATGCCATCAAATAGAGTTCGTTATTTGTCGACGTTGGTAGAATGTGTGCTACACATTTACTTAGTATTGTGTTCGGGCATTCCATCTGTTGCCGCCATTGGTAGACTGTGTGCTACAAATTTATTTATTTGGTGTGACACATATATTTATATGTTTGTTAATACTGTATAAAAATTCAACGGCTGATTTGCGCGCCTGCACCTACCCTAACCCCATGTTCCCGTGCTTTGGGCCCCCTATAGTTGTCGCTGGCATTGGCCCCGCCGTCATCGCCCAAACCCAAAACACTGGATACCCCCTTGAACACCTGATCATACACCCCAGCATCATCTTGATCACAACCCTCCTCCGCAGCATCGTACAGCTGGACAATAGGCAATTCCCATACGTTGAGAAGTGGATCCTTGTCTGCACCAGGCACAGAAGTAACGAGGTCAGGGTCCCCACCTTGGACAGGCTCACGAACTTCCAAGTCTTACACCCCAGCATCATCTTGATCGCAACCCTCCTCCGCAGCATCGTACAGCTGGACAATAGGCAATTCCCATACGTTGAGAAGTGGATCCTTGTCTGCACCAGGCACAGAAGTAACGAGGTCAGGGTCCCCACCTTGGACAGGCTCACGAACTTCCAAGTCTTGCGAAACATGGGCCTGATCTTCCGTCTCCACGTGATCTATAGAGATTGCCAATCCATCCTGAACAGCGCCTTCTACGGGCTCACCTTCTTCCAAGTCTTGCGAAACGTGGGCCTGATCTTCCGTCTCCACGTGATCTATAGCGATTGCCAATCCATCCTGGACGGCACCTTCTACAGGCTCATCATCTTTCAAGTCTTGTGAAACGTGGGCCTGATCTTCCGTCTCCACGTGATCTATAGCGATTGCCAATCCATCCTGGACGGCACCTTGGACAGGCTCACGAGCTTCCAAGTCTTGTGAAACGTGGGCCTGATCTTCCGTCTCCACGGTGGCACGGTCTGTAGTAGTCGGTGCTTCTTCCCCCCGGCTATAGCCTGCATGTGTGGTGGAGGGTGTAGGTCTTGTCGCAGCTGCATCAAGCCCGTCATCTGTAGTCTTGACTGCTGGCGTGGTGACAGCACCAGCACCAGTCACGCCACCCGCAACAGGCGCTTGCCCCACATCGGACCCACCGAGCATCATTTTTTCTTTCTGCTTTTCGAGCTCAAGCTGGATGTGGCGCTTCGTTTGCTCCAGCGCACTTTGTGGCCTGTAGTTGAAAAATGTGGCAAATGAGTACACAGTTTTGGCCCAATCAATGCCAATTCAAGAATTAGTTACTCACGCTTTAACGTCCTCCCGGTCCTTTTGATGGGCTCGTTTAACCTCATGGTCATTCATGAGCTTTCCGTCCTTTTTAGAAACACGAGGGTACAGAGTTGTTTCATTCACACTGCTGAATGCAATATGACGAGTTCCAGTGTAATGGTAGTCTGCAAAGCTTCCTTTGAGGAACCTATACAGAAGTTTGTGTCGTCGACAACTTTTGCCAACGCTCATCACATGCGCCAACAATGTTTGTGGATTGTACTGATGGCCCTTGGGGCAACGGAACAATTCCCCAAGGATAGCGTCACGTTCATTGATGCCGCAAAAGGCTCTCCACAAACTCGCAAATGAAGACTTCGAGCATGGGCACCAACAGTAATTCGGGTTGTTCTGCCTCTCTTGAGCGCTGACGGTAAATCCAAGCCAGAGAGGTGGAAAATATAAAAGGCCACGAATGAACTTTTCATCTTCTTGACCCTCCCTTTCCTTTACCTCATAGGTTTCCTTCATAAAATATTTATCATCATCCGATTCAACCAAATCGTCAGAGGCATCATCATCGTTTGCCTTCCCCGCCAGCAATTCTTTCACGGTAAGCTCCATTCGTTCTGCCAATTTTTCTGGGGGATCCTGGGTAGGTACGGAGGAAAGACTCATCTGATTCGGGTAGCTCTCCAATCCAGGTAGAAACAGACCCAGCTGCTCCTCTTTGGATAAAGCCCAGAATCGTTCCCGGCGCTCTTTGAGAGTAGTCAGGTGAAGCAACTCCTCCTGAAGCCTTTTCCGAGCCTCAAACTCGCCATTTTCATTTCTTCGATTGGAAGAATTGCTGCTCTGCCCGCCATTGTAGGCCCCTTGGTTGTATCTACCTCTTCCACGATCATCATAGGGTGGCGGGTCTCCTTGGTCTGTGTTTCTTCCATTCGAAGAATTGCTGCTCTGCCCGCCATTGTAGGCCCCTTGGTTGTATCTACCTCTTCCACGATCATCATAGGGTGGCGGGTCTCCTTGGTCGGTGTTTCTTTGATTCGAAGAATTGCTGCTCTGCCCACGACCGTGCCCAATATTGGGATACCCATGACCGTGCCCGATATTGGGATACCCACGACCGCGCCCGTTATTGGGATACCCACGACCGCGCCGGTGATTGGGGGACCATCCGCCGCGGCCACCACTGCCCCCACGATGTCCAGGGCTGCCTCCAACAACAGCATACCTGCCATTGTAGGGATCGTAGTCCCCTTGCTCCCCTTGCGACCCAGGACCATACCTGTTATCGTGAGACTTCGGTCTTTTGGGCACTCCTCCACGGCTGTGGTCGTATGGAGGATCTCTTTTTCCTCGTCCCATTTTGCTGGTGGGGGGTTGGTAATAGTGAGGTATCTAATGATGAGGTGTGGCGCGGTTGTTTCCTTGCGGCAGGAACCGACTTGACACCGCAGCTAATGATGAGGTGTGGCGCGGTTGTTTCCTTGCGGCAGGAACCGACTTGACACCGCAGCTAATGATGAGGTGCGGCGCGGTTGTTTCCTTGCGGCAGGAACCGACTTGACACCGCAGCAAAGAGACTGTGCTTTGCAGCCGCTAGGTAACGCGGAGAGCGTGCACATCACATTTGGCGGCGGGAGCAGACAATTTGAGCACTGTGCTTTGCAGCCGCTAGGAAACGCGGAGAGCGTGCACATCACATTTGGCGGCGAAAACAGACAATTTGAGCACTCTTTGTTGCCAGGCAGACAGACTGTGCTTTGCAGCCGCTAGGTAACGCGGAGAGCGTGCACATCACATTTGGCGGCGAAAACAGACAATTTGAGCAGCGTGCGATCGTTCCCAAGCGGCAAAAACAGGATGCACTCATTGTCAACGAGCATGTTACAGCCTACGCGTGTCACCTAGCATATGCAAGGCAGCGTGCGATCATCCCCAAGCCCTCCCGTAAACGGGGTCGCGAAGAAAGTAAGTGTGATGGGGGTGTGAGCCCCAGGATGCAGCCGGCGAGGCCGTTATCGATGAGTTGATCCAGCGTTTGCAAAATGAAGATCCTCTCCGTGTTACTATTACGATCGGTAGTGATTCTGACGATGATGATGACAAGAATGTAAGTATGATGGGGGTGTGAGCCCCAGGATGCAGCTGGCGAGGCCGTTATCGATGAGTTGAGGTCTAGATAGTGAGTGATTCTGACGATGGCGAGAATGATTATCTAGACACATCAATTATTCATTAAAGTAGAAGCACACAGATTATTCAATATCTTCTAGGGCGACCACAGACAAGACTTGAATGTTGGGTCGTCTAGTTTTCTGGTTTTGCTCGGAAAACAGGATGATGAAGGATGAAGGATGAGGAAGCTACAGATGACGAGTAAGTGGAAGTGAGCGAGGAAGGATGGAGCAAAGGATGAACGAGGATAGCAATGGAGGATGGATGTCAATGGCCATGATAATGATGAAGCAGAAGATGATAAAGATGATCATGACGACGATGATGGAGGTGCGACAACAATGATGGTGAGGACGACGATGATGATGGAGGTGCGACAACAATGATGGTGAGGACGACGATGATGATGGAGGTGGGACAACAATAATGATGGTGAGGACGGGCGGGGGCGGGACGTCTCCTCTATACTTATTCAAAGGTAGTAACATTTCTGGCAGAGGGGTGCCAAAATTGTTACTACCTTATTTAGATGTAGAGAGAGGATGCCGTTGGAAGCATGGATGGCCATTCCAACGGCAGTGGCTTCAAAAGTTGTGGAATGCCATTGCAACGGTCACCTCACAATGCTGGTGGAACGAGTTTTTCTGCGTTTTGTGCTTCGGCAGTTGGCGCCAACTCGACCTCGGTGTGCCCTGCGTGCCTTTGGTAGAGCCCTTTTGTTGTCTGGCAGTCTCATTTGTGGGGAGCTTGCGCCAACTGTTCTTAATTACAGCCCCGTCCTGCATTATCCAGACCTTGATGCCATCAAATAGAGTTCGTTATTTGTCGACGTTGGTAGAATGTGTGCTACACATTTACTTAGTATTGTGTTCGGGCATTCCATCTGTTGCCGCCATTGGTAGACTGTGTGCTACAAATTTATTTATTTGGTGTGACACATATATTTATATGTTTGTTAATACTGTATAAAAATTCAACGGCTGATTTGCGCGCCTGCACCTACCCTAACCCCATGTTCCCGTGCTTTGGGCCCCCTATAGTTGTCGCTGGCATTGGCCCCGCCGTCATCGCCCAAACCCAAAACACTGGATACCCCCTTGAACACCTGATCATACACCCCAGCATCATCTTGATCACAACCCTCCTCCGCAGCATCGTACAGCTGGACAATAGGCAATTCCCATACGTTGAGAAGTGGATCCTTGTCTGCACCAGGCACAGAAGTAACGAGGTCAGGGTCCCCACCTTGGACAGGCTCACGAACTTCCAAGTCTTACACCCCAGCATCATCTTGATCGCAACCCTCCTCCGCAGCATCGTACAGCTGGACAATAGGCAATTCCCATACGTTGAGAAGTGGATCCTTGTCTGCACCAGGCACAGAAGTAACGAGGTCAGGGTCCCCACCTTGGACAGGCTCACGAACTTCCAAGTCTTGCGAAACATGGGCCTGATCTTCCGTCTCCACGTGATCTATAGAGATTGCCAATCCATCCTGAACAGCGCCTTCTACGGGCTCACCTTCTTCCAAGTCTTGCGAAACGTGGGCCTGATCTTCCGTCTCCACGTGATCTATAGCGATTGCCAATCCATCCTGGACGGCACCTTCTACAGGCTCATCATCTTTCAAGTCTTGTGAAACGTGGGCCTGATCTTCCGTCTCCACGTGATCTATAGCGATTGCCAATCCATCCTGGACGGCACCTTGGACAGGCTCACGAGCTTCCAAGTCTTGTGAAACGTGGGCCTGATCTTCCGTCTCCACGGTGGCACGGTCTGTAGTAGTCGGTGCTTCTTCCCCCCGGCTATAGCCTGCATGTGTGGTGGAGGGTGTAGGTCTTGTCGCAGCTGCATCAAGCCCGTCATCTGTAGTCTTGACTGCTGGCGTGGTGACAGCACCAGCACCAGTCACGCCACCCGCAACAGGCGCTTGCCCCACATCGGACCCACCGAGCATCATTTTTTCTTTCTGCTTTTCGAGCTCAAGCTGGATGTGGCGCTTCGTTTGCTCCAGCGCACTTTGTGGCCTGTAGTTGAAAAATGTGGCAAATGAGTACACAGTTTTGGCCCAATCAAGGCGAAAACAGACAATTTGAGCACTCTTTGTTGCCAGGCAGACAGACTGTGCTTTGCAGCCGCTAGGTAACGCGGAGAGCGTGCACATCACATTTGGCGGCGAAAACAGACAATTTGAGCAGCGTGCGATCGTTCCCAAGCGGCAAAAACAGGATGCACTCATTGTCAACGAGCATGTTACAGCCTACGCGTGTCACCTAGCATATGCAAGGCAGCGTGCGATCATCCCCAAGCCCTCCCGTAAACGGGGTCGCGAAGAAAGTAAGTGTGATGGGGGTGTGAGCCCCAGGATGCAGCCGGCGAGGCCGTTATCGATGAGTTGATCCAGCGTTTGCAAAATGAAGATCCTCTCCGTGTTACTATTACGATCGGTAGTGATTCTGACGATGATGATGACAAGAATGTAAGTATGATGGGGGTGTGAGCCCCAGGATGCAGCTGGCGAGGCCGTTATCGATGAGTTGAGGTCTAGATAGTGAGTGATTCTGACGATGGCGAGAATGATTATCTAGACACATCAATTATTCATTAAAGTAGAAGCACACAGATTATTCAATATCTTCTAGGGCGACCACAGACAAGACTTGAATGTTGGGTCGTCTAGTTTTCTGGTTTTGCTCGGAAAACAGGATGATGAAGGATGAAGGATGAGGAAGCTACAGATGACGAGTAAGTGGAAGTGAGCGAGGAAGGATGGAGCAAAGGATGAACGAGGATAGCAATGGAGGATGGATGTCAATGGCCTTGATAATGATGAAGCAGAAGATGATAAAGATGATCATGACGACGATGATGGAGGTGCGACAACAATGATGGTGAGGACGACGATGATGATGGAGGTGCGACAACAATGATGGTGAGGACAACGATGATGATGGAGGTGGGACAACAATAATGATGGTGAGGACGGGCGGGGGCGGGACGTCTCCTCTATACTTATTCAAAGGTAGTAACATTTCTGGCAGAGGGGTGCCAAAATTGTTACTACCTTATTTAGATGTAGAGAGAGGATGCCGTTGGAAGCATGGATGGCCATTCCAACGGCAGTGGCTTCAAAAGTTGTGGAATGCCATTGCAACGGTCACCTCACAATGCTGGTGGAACGAGTTTTTCTGCGTTTTGTGCTTCGGCAGTTGGCGCCAACTCGACTTCGGTGTGCCCTGCGTGCCTTTGGTAGAGCCCTTTTGTTGTCTGGCAGTCTCATTTGTGGGGAGCTTGCGCCAATTGTTCTTAATTACAGCCCCAGACCTTCGTTATTTGTCGACGTTGGTAGAATGTGTGCTACACATTTACTTAGTATTGTGTTCGGGCATTCCATCTGTTGCGGCCGTTGGTAGACTGTGTGCTACAAATTTATTTATTTGGTGTGACACATAATGCAAATGCAACAAATTTCTATTTACTACTAGACTAGTGCCTCCATCGCTAGGAGGATAGAGCCCTGCTCAGTTGTAGTATAGTAGGTGGGTGTGAACCCGGGGGTACAGGGAGGTGAAGGGATCCAACATTAGTTGGACGGTCCAGGTAGAGACCTGGATGGATTACCAGGAATGCCGTACACGACAGACGGCGGGGAGGAGTCGGAGGGCTGAGCAAAGATGGGCGAGAAGAAGTGCGTGATGGGAACAGGAGCGGTGGGTAGGGGAGGGCGGCGTTTCTTCACTCGAGTATTGTCGTGTATGAAGTGAATTCGGGGATTGTAGCGTCGAGCAATGGGGGCTTGGGGGTTGGTTTACACCACTCGAAAATATTCAGTAAGTGGGCGAGTGTTAGCCACGGCCGCAGAACGAGCCGCCTGCTCACTGTCTTCGATAATGGACCGGTAAGTGGTTAACCAGTTAGCCAACACTGTCGAATGATTTTTCGCAAGAAATGATCCGAGATCGCGGAGGAAGAAGCGATCCTTGTCCTCGCTGAGTACAAAGGGGCGTCGCGAATGGAGGTATCGGATTTCATATGCCAAGCGTTCTTTGCGTTTGGATTCTTGATCCCGGGCGTCAAATCCATGAATTTCCTGATTGTGGACCTCCCAAATTTCCCACAGAGATTCCCAGATGGTGTGAACAAGATTGGCGATCCAAAGGTTTCCCGTGTTGGTGTTAGATTGTTGGCCAGTGTCTACGAGATAATCCTGTTGAAGGGTGGACCAGAGGGAAGAAACGTGGCCCCGAAGAAAGGCATACCATCCAATCTCGGTCTGTTCCTTAATCAGAGATCGGACAGATGGATGAAAGTCCTCAATAATGATGGGTTGGCGGGACAGGTAGCGGAACAAGCATGTCATAGCAGCATCTTTCAGGGATTCTCGGGTATGCATAGAATCACATCGATCTCGGACCGCAGTCATGAACTCGTTGCGCCAAGATTGTCGGGCAGGATGTGGGCATTGAAGAATATGTTCGAAAGTCTCGTTGGGAGCACCGCAGCGGAGACAGTCGCTGCAGATGCTTGGATCGTAGCGAGCCCGAACAGCGTTGGTTGGCAGTAAATCATGTACAAATTTGGTGACCCACGTAGATCGATGTTGGAATCGGCGGCAAAGGATAGGTAGAATACTCCAGTCAACATATGCGCAGGTGCGCCGGGACCAATTGTAGCGTTCTTCAATTTTTCTTTGCAGAGCCGGGTAGGTAGCTGCTTGACGTATGGCAGAACGCACATGAGATGTGACACATCTCCCACTCAAATATAGTTGGGCGCGGGTGGATGGGAGGCGAGGAACACGAGGCCGCTCCTCCGAGTGAAACAAATTATATTCCCCAGCAAGTCGATCAGCTTCCACATTTGCCTGAGCTTCCAAATCCAACGTAGTATAAGGGGCACTGGAATCTTGGTGGCCTTTCACGTGTTCGTAGATATGGGCACCAGGAATACGCTTTCTTGTCTGGTGAATTTCTTCGATAACGTCCCAATCAGGAGCCAATGTTGAGTTAGGGTATGGGTGGTCGTAAGTCATCCGATCTTGTAGCCTCCGAAGCATGCCCGCGTTATCTGAGCACCATTTGAGTTTCCAGGGGTAATCACAGGCGTGGCAAAAATATAGTAGGTGATAAAGAAGTAGTGATCCTGCAAGTTGGCCATATGATTCTGCGCGGTGGGATGATTCCGGACCGTATGCCGGGCCAGAGCATCGTGCCAGGGTTGTGTTGTGTATGTCCACCAAGGTTAATCCGTAGGCCATGGAATGGTTCTTTCCCGCCCCGTCTGATACCACCACTGCGTGCCACTCAGAATCCTCTGGTGCGGATTGTAAGCGCTCGATAATTTCAAAAGGTTCAAATTCCAAGGATATGTCCTGCAGGAGCACGCTCTCCCATAATGGCAACTGCTCCACATATTCTTCGAAGTTCCTCAGATGCCAGAGGAGGGGGGATAGATACGCAAGAGAAATCATTAGGTACCACTGGGGTAACAGATGTTGGGATAACGCTGTCATTGGGTTGCCAATTATGCACAGGAGACGGATTGGAGAAGAGACCCTCGCGGTCTTTCGCCAGTTGCAGCCATGACCCATCACGTGTACGGAGGAATAAGAAGGGATATCGTTTGTGAGCATAGGCCGACCAAATGCAGTGGAGTTCGGACGCCGGCAGCAGCCACTCCCCAAGTGGTTTCGTCAGAATGCCGTTGCTCGTCCCAAATAGCATGAGAGCGCGGCGCCAAAGAAGCCACTGCCGAAAGCCAGGATTAGCTTGCATAGCTGGGAGATCCCGGGAGGACCCATTGCGCGATCGTTCACCTCGAAGGACACGTGGGTCGATGCGAGAGCCATCAAGCGTTGTGATATCGGATAGCATTACGACTCGGAGATATAGGCGGCAATAGTTCAGTTCGCAGAGCTCTTGTCTCGTAAATTGTTTACTTTCGATAAAAATATCCATCAGGTGACAGTCGCCAGATCGTTGATGAGGTATAACAAACGTTTCATCGAGTTCCAGGGAGCCGTTGATAGATCTTAGAAAATCGCGAAGAGACGGGAGCCATCGCGCTTCTAGGTGTGGCAAATCAATCCATGGGGCTTCCAAAATAGGCGTCCCAATGCCGGCTTGACTTTGGCACCAAGCCAGATCGATCCGAAGCATTCTGCTGACGTCGGAGTCCGTGCGCCAAAATTTAAGAAAGTGTTGCAGCTGGCCCTCGCCTTGCAGGACGGACAATGGAACGAATTCGCCTCCCGCGAGGGAGTTGGGGCCATGGAGGACAACACGGGATGTGTTACGGTTGAACCCGCTCTTGGAGTAAATAATAGACATGAACTTAGACTCGGCAGCGTCTAGTTGGTCAGCAGGAAAGAAACTCTGGGGTAAAGGATATTGTAGGGACGGGGCAACGATAGAGTGGTAGAAGCGGCTAGCCAATTTTCCTTCGATTGGGGAAGTAGCCAGCAATCCAGCTAGCTTTCTGCCTTTCTCAATAATTTTGTGTAATTGAGTGTGATTGTTGCCAGCCGGGGCTTTGAAATGGCCCAAGGTTTTGTGGGGATCAAAGGCGGACTTTGCTGGGATCGGAACATCGTTCCCCGTGGTGGAATCACGAAGGAGTATAGGGTCTGGCGGGATGCCCCCAACCGGGTGCGGGCAGCCGGTCGAATCAAATTGAAAGGAGAGAATATGGTAAGAACACTTCACCAGTTCAAGCAGCCCTCCTGACGACCACAAGAGGTCATTCCAGAGTTGGGCATCTCGTTGGGCTGCGACAGACAAGACGGATACAGTAGGTTGAGGATCAGATAGAAAATCGTTAGTCTGGCTGGTGGAATCGTCGACAAAGCCGACCATAGAAAAATGAACCGTAATAGAGCCGTCTGGAGAATGAAATGTAGCACCATGGGCCAACTCTTCGTGCACCTCGAAGAGAACCGAACTGATAAAACACCAGATTACCGGTGAATTGCCGCTGCCTTGACCTGTACCGTGAAGTGGAAATGCGATACAATGCGAGTAGTGTCGTGCAGAGACGCCCAATGCAGTTTTCAAGCGGAAACGAGCCTCGAAACGACGGGATACCAAAGAAGCCAAGGCCACGATGATGCGGTCGTAACATGAGGCAGCATCGTTATCAAAATTCAAGAGAATACGCCGGGCTGCATATGAAATGTCATTTTTCAATTCTTCGAGCAGGGTCAGAGTTGTTGCATCGTGCCCAGGCCTTCCGCCATGTTGGCCGCGATGCGTCAAATGTAGTTGGTCAGCATGGAGGAGAAGACGGCGGTATTTCACACTGAGGAGTAAATTATAATCTGCCTCATAAATATGGATAACATGGAGACGATGGATCTTGAAGTTTCCCGGCTCTTTGAAGATCATCACATTCGTGACGTCTTTCCATCGGTTGAGCACATACTTGCGGCCAGTGCAATAATTTAGCACCTGAAGATGGAGAGAAGCAATCCGGTTTTGTAGAGATGCGTAGAACTCATACTCGGGGTCCTCCCCATGAGGAGAATGACGAGCAGTCAGAATCTTGTAGTTTCCCAGGTGGCGTCCGGAAGGAGATGTCGTTGTATGTTCCGCCCATACTTTGATTTTTCCTAGAAAGTCCTCCATCGTTAACTCAGATGGAATGGAATTCAGTGGAGATACTGCCTTGCATTTCCTGAGCATCAATTTTGTGACATCGTCAACTTCTTCCAAAGTGTCGAAATCGAACCTCCCTTCGAGGATTTGTTGAGCAGCCTCGTTGTCAGCGGGCCAACTTAAAACGTGAGATAAGGGAGCAACTGTAAGCGGGGTACCTTCTGCTTGGCCAAAATGTAGTCTGTTACGGAGTTGGAGGTAGTATTCTATTTCATCCGGTGTGGACACCGTGCGCCATTTGGACGCTGATTTCGGGTCTGACAGTTGTTGTACATGCTTGATCGGGGTGTTTGGGGAGGGCCAGTCATCCGGTAGTTCCAATTTGGTGACGCTCGATGATGCGTTAGCATTGCGTATGGCTCGGAACGTAGTGAACATTTGACGGGTCTTCTCGTTCTGACGTATGGTGCGCAGAATCGTTTCGCGGTCTTTCTTTCCAGATTTAGCGGCAGTATCAATTGCGGATTGTTGCTCATCCGTGCGAGTTTTCCGTGAGTTTTCTTCCAGAAACAGTAAATCGGCTTGGGCAGCAGCGAGCTCGCGACGGATATCATGGACAGATTCCACTGTCGGAAGCGCGATGCCGTAATTCTCCAGGGAGTGTGTGCTACAAATTTATTTATTTGGTGTGACACATATATTTATATGTTTGTGAATACTGTATAAAAAATCAACGGCTGATTTGCGCACCTGCACCTACCCTAACCCCATGTTCCCGTGCTTTGGGCCCCCTATAATATCTATCTATGAAGTAACAAGACAGGGAGGCTATGTGAGTGAGCACGACAACCGTGGGGAGGTCATGTGAGCAACAAGCATGAGCAGAGGAAGGTTCATGGAGACGTTGCAGATGATGAGAGTATGAACAAACATGATGAGCTGAAGAAGGTTGTATGAACGAACCTGAACATGATATCGATTGGAGACTCATGCATAAAGAAGACTAATGACAAAGTATGATAATGTAGTGAAACCTAATTATCACCCATTCTTCTCATTCTACTTAAAATTCCATGTTTCAAAATCTGCTGTTTCCTACTATTCCTATTCCTATTCCTATTTCCCCCACTATCCCTATTCCTATTCCTACTTTCCTTTTTCCTTTTCCCTCCTTCCTTTTCCCTTTTACCCATTACCAATTACCCTAACCCTAACAGATCCATGCAGGAGTTGGTCCCAGTCTTTGTCAATGAATGCATCAACATTACATCCAGGTTCTAGCACGATCTGACAGTTATTGGTGGAGAATGGTTTGAAAGAGTGCTCTTTGGAGCAGTTCCTACGCGACATGATGCGCAGGACCAAGACTAACTACCACAGCTCCATGGACGAACCTCAGATCCATACAGGAGTTGGTCCCAGTCTTTGTCAATGAATGCATCAACATTACATCCAGGTTCTAGCACGATCTGACAGATATTGGTGGAGAAGGGTTTGAAAGAGTGCTCTTTGGAGCAGTTCCTACGCGACATGATGCGCAGGACCAAGACTAACTACCACAGCTCCATGGACGAACCTCAGATCCATGCAGGAGTTGGTCCCAGTCTTTGTCAATGAATGCATGAACATTACATCCAGGTTCTAGCACAATCGGACAGATATTGATGGAGAATGGTTTGAAAGAGTTGCGAGGCATTCCCCATTGTAACCTGGACTGTGCCTTTCTGCCCGGCATAGCGACGATAATTGCTGTCTCCATAGATCGTCCTTTTTGTGCGGCAGGCCTCGTTGTACCCTCTACTTTGCCTTTCTTGTGCGGCATTCCCCGTTGTATCCTCTACTATGCCTTTCTGCCCAGCATAGCGACAATAACCACTGTCTCCTTAGATCGCCCTTTTTGTGCAGCAGTCCCCGTTGTCCCCTCTACTGTGCCTTTCTGCCCTGCATAGCGAAACATGCACTGTATCCCTAGGTCGTCCTTTTTGGGATACATTGGTTGAATTATGGCTTGGCATTAATAACTTAGGGACCAATTATATAAAGGTCATTGGGCTCTTTTTGGTACAGAATTCTCTATTCCAAATGGTGGGTCAATCCTTAGGGTTCGGGGAGTGCCAATAATGAAGGGTTAAATGTTAAATAATGCATGGGGATGTTCCAATAGTGAAAGGATAAATGTTAAATTATGAATGGGGATGGTCCAATAGTGAATGGCAACGACAGTATGTATGGTATGCGTGCATTAAAAAAGGGGAAAATTGTTCATGGTGAAGGGGGAAAATGGCTATATCAAAGGGGGAAATAGGGCATAGATATGGGTACCCCAATATTTTCCCTTTCCTGATGTGGGGGGCTTGCGAATGCTGCTGCTTGCAGCACCACCACGACCAATGCCACGACTGCGAGCCATTGTAAGGGAACCCAAAGGGGAGAGGAAACAACAACAACAAATGAGGAAAGGGCTTCACTACCTCTAAGGCTAAAAGATGTGAGTCTATCCATTACTTCTTCTACTCCCTGTGCATCATTGGTCTTGCAATCCATCAGGGGAGAGGCGACGTCGCAGACAGGCAGACAGACGACATACGTGGGTCATTGGAGGAGAGACGACAAAATGACTGTCGCGAGCGATGGATGGCCCTCATGGGAGCATGACCGCCACCATTATCCTCCATCCAGTTGCACAACTACATAACTCCTGTTCCATTTGCAACAATAAGAACACAAATCCAGCTAGTAGCTAACGCGTGGCCAGGAACGTCATTTTTCGACCAGCAATGCCGGCGGAAGCAACAATTGCGCCGTCGACGGCTGCTAACAACCGTGGCGGAAGGGGCCGGGGTGGCCGTGGCGGTGGCGGTCGAGGCCGTGGCAGAGGAAGAGGTCGCGGCCGAGGGGCAGGACGAGGTCGTGAAACTTTTCTCTCTGTTGATAATGCGCATGCTCAAAGCGAAGAAAATGCAAGTCCTGCATCTGCAATTGTCCCGCAAGAGTCAGGAAAACGCCCGATCAATAGCAACAACAAGGGCAGGGGTAGGGGCGGCTCACGAGGCGGTCGAGGTCAAGGGCGTGGAGGGGGACGAAATACCAGTGGCAACGTCGATATTGCCAGCGATATAGTTGAGAAGGCTGCCGAAAGCAATCCTAACGATGAATCAAGGCCAGCCGTGAACAATTCATCAAACAGTGGCAATGAAACGAGCAAAGGACCAAAGATCAAAAACAAGAACAAGAACAAAGCCAAGGCTCACGATTCTGTTGATAATAACAAGCCTGATACTAGCAATGCAACCCCGACCAGCCGACCAGAGAAGAAAAACAATGGAAAGAATGAAAACAAAACCAATAACAAGAAAAATGAATCCAGCAACAAGAAGTTTTTTCCCTCGTCGGGATTGCCTCCGAATCAATCGCAGCAAACGAGCGATATCAACTATGGGCGGGGTCAAAAGATTACTATTTTTCATGTGGCCGAAAAGCCAAGCATCGCTCAAGCAATTGCGCAGGGTCTTTCCTCGAACAATACGGTCATTCAAAAGAAGAAAACTTTACCTGTACACGAATTTACAACCTCGACTCCCTTTCCAAAGGCGCCACACGCCAAGGAAGTACTTCACAAAATCTCGAGTGTTGCCGGACATGTCTTCTCGGTCGACTTTCCGCAAAAGTATGCAAGTTGGGAGAGTGTGGATCCACTCGAGCTATTTCAAGCACCCATTGTGCGCAAACCCTGCAAAGGATCCGTCGTCAAGCATTTACAAGACGAAGCAAAAGGATGCGATTTCATTGTACTATGGATGGATTGTGATCGGTACGTCATCTAGCTAAACACCAGAGCTTCACTTCGGAAAGTTGACGCTCGTTCTCACAAGAACCTGTTGGTTATGTCGTTTCTCATAAAAGCGAGGGAGAAAATATTAATTTCGAGACGCTTGACTGTGTTATGCACCTCATGAAAGGCGGCAGCGGTGTTGCAAACTATGATCGTGTCTATCGAGCATACTTTTCGGCCATAAACCCTTCGGACATTCAAAAGGCCTATCAAAACTTGGGAAAACCCGACAAGAACCAAGCATTGAGTGTGGATGCTCGACAAGAACTGGATTTAAAAGTCGGAGTTGCCTTTTCTAGATTTCAAACACGGTTCTTTCAAGGACGCTACGGAGATTTGGATAGTTCAGTTGTCAGTTATGGTCCATGTCAAACGCCAACCTTGGGATTTTGCGTGCAACGGCATATTGATATCGAAACGTTTCACCCAGAGCCATGTAAGTTTCTTAGCAGATTGGACGATACCACAATGTGCTGGCTTTTTTCGAGAGCCATCGACTTACATCAAGTTTCTTCTCGGCTGCTTTGACGGTAGATTGGGTATTGGAATTGGGTATCTTGAAGCGCGGGCGTATGCTTCGGGCAACTTGGGAGGCAGGTCGATCCTTTCAAAAGCAAAAGACGGAAAGTTTGATTCAACAGGCCATGGAACAAGAACCGCAAGCGACCGTGACAGTTTCGAGTGTTGTCATCAAGGAAAGGAAGCAAGGTCGTCCGACCCCACTGAATACGGTAGCGCTATTGAAGGCATGTAGTAAGGCTCTCGGTATTGGGCCCCATGCGGCCATGCAAGCCGCCGAACGCTTGTACTTAAGTGGGTATCTCAGCTATCCTCGAACCGAATCCACGGCATATCCGAAATCGTTTGATATCAAGGGGACGCTTCAGCAACAAGCCGGAGACGTTCGGTGGGGTGGCTATGTTCGAGAACTTTTGGCTCAAGGGTATACCAAAGCTCGCGGAGGGGTTGACGTTGGCGACCACCCTCCCATTGTTGCCTGTCGTTCGGCGGGACCACATGAACTATCGGGCGACATGGGGCGGATCTACGAGTTCGTCGTTCGACATTTCATCGCCACAGTAAGTCCTGACGCGGTCTGGACATCGACGAAGATTGGATTCGAAATCGAGGCACTTGGACCCAAAGGTCAGTTCTCTTTGTCGGGCAAACAGCTCGTGTCGCCCGGGTTCCTTGCTGTACTCTTGCACAAGGAATATGGTGACAAGCTAGAGGGCGAGCTAGATGAGGACGACGAAGAAGAGCGACAAATTCCAGAGTTCACCAAGGCCGAGGTCATTCCACTATTGAAAAGCAACTCTAATGTCGGCTCTTCCAAGGTCAATGTTGCCCCGTCAGCTCCCGTCTGGGCGTCATTGGATATCAAAGAGAAGCAGACGACACCACCTGGTTACTTGACCGAATCCGAATTGATCGGCTTGATGGAAAAGCATGGCATTGGAACCGACGCCTCGATCCCCACGCATATTCAGAACATTCAAAATCGAAACTACGTTCGATTGGAAACGGGCCGACGATTGATTCCAAACAAGCTCGGTCTAGTCCTCGTCCAAGGCTATCATCAAATCGATAGTGGATTAGTTCTTCCCAAGATCAGATCTGATATCGAGGGACAATGCAACCTAATCGCCAAGGGTGAAGCGGAGAAGGACCAAGTCGTACAAAAAGCGATTGCAATGTTTGAAGAAAAGTTTGCCTATTTTGTTAAGCACATTGATCGAATGGACGTGCTCTTCAGTTCCTCGTTTTCAAAGTTGGAAGATGTCGGGAAGGCCTTTACGAGATGTGGCTTTACGAGGTTCGTAGTATGGTAGATTTCAGTTGCCTTTGGGATCCTATTCGGCTCACACGTTCGTTTCCACTTGCCGCCATAGACGCTACTTGCAACTCATACCCGGGCCACCCCCTCGGCTGTACAATCGTTTCACGGAAAGTGTGTATCCCTTGCCGGTTGGCGGCGACGTGAAACAGTGGAGCGGCCGCACTTGCCCCATCGAAGGGTGTAACTTTGAATTGTGCCTTTATTCGGTCGGAGCCCCACCTCGTACGTTTCCACTTTGTCCCAATTGTTTTAATAGTCCAGATTGGGCCCTAGGAACTGGTGACGAAGACGATGAAGCCGACAACAAAAAGGATGCCGCCGACAAAGCCGATGAGCACAAGGAAAGTCAAATCAAGAAAATGGCCGGCAAGGCTCTGACGTTGGAGTGCCCTTTGCCCGACGACCATCCCTTGATTGATGACTTGTATGTCAGTCCAGATCCTGACTCGGATGGAATCTTCATTTTGGATCCTCATTTTGGACCAAAATGGCGATTGGTTGCGACTCGCGATGCAACGATTATTCATCTGCCGAAAGGTATCGAGAAGATCACAATCTTGAATGAAAAGGAGGATGTATTGGGCTGTCATAAGCTCAAAATTGAATTTAAGGAGGGGCAAAGTGTCTTACCGGACGGATCCACCAAGTATACCTGCTTTTACCCGACCGATCCTGCTTTGCAAAGCGCTTCACGCGTCTTTCATGGATCAGAACGCACTGCCAGCAAGGGCCGAGGCGGTCGAGGGCGTGGCGGACGACGAGGTGGGCGTGGTGGAGGGGGTCGAGGGAGAGGAAGAGGAGGGCGCAGATAGACATACTTCGGGCGCGACTTCTTTTGTCGACTGCCGACCAATTTGATTCGACGATATAAAGTATGGACTCGAGTTGGTCTTCCTCAAGCTCTTCAACTAGGTAGTGGTAACGAGAAAATGACAACTTTAACTCATCGAAGAGTCTCGGGCGAGGCGTGGCGGAGATTGTGCCTGGGATTTCCGAAGAAGAAGGCATCAACATGGTCGACGATATATTGGCCTTCGCATTCATGGAGAATACTCGCGATGTACCTTCAGAATTGGAACTACTGGGTGGAGCTCTCAGCTTTTCCGTAGATGGCACCATTATCTTTGATTGTATTGGTGGGTCATCGCATTGCTGGGGACTGTTTTCAGCATACCATCAGACTTGGTACGATGTACCTCTACCATAGCTATCCCGTCTTCATCACTCTCGTGCCCATTCAACGAGTCATAGCGAGCACTGGAAGTCGCAGTAGTATCAGAATAACCCATCAGCATTGTTGCCGAGAAGAACGATCCATGGTGTAGGCAGAACACGTAGTACAACGCTGATACACCCCCCAAGTACCCAAAGAGAAACAATAGTCCACTCCATTCCAGTTGCGCAATCAGATACCAATTAACGGCAATCCCCAACAACGGCACCAAGGGTACAAGTGGAGTCTCAAAGGTAATTTCATCTGGGTGAGACGTTGACGTAGTTTGGCCGGGATTCGATCGAGAAGCAAACGCTGATGGCGAGTCATTGTTGTTTGTGATGGCACTCCTCATAAAATTTGCCCCGAACGATGGCTGTCTAGTCGACTTTACGTGAATATAGGTCATGTACCCTCCCAAAACCAGTAACGCCTGTAGTCGAACAAACAGGCTCCATAGTGGATCATCCTCGGGGCTCGCAAAGAGACGAGGGGCCAGTGATGCTCCAAACGCCACGACGTGGTATATTCCCAAATGTCTGGACAAGGCAAAGCTTCGAGCGACGCTTCCGCCAGCAGCACTCTCATGAGAATCGTCTTGACACTTCAAAACTATAACGGCTGTATTTGTCATGTTAAAGGCCACCAGTATGCCCACCGAGATACAGTCATCCAAGTAGACAAAGGGAACAAAGGTGGCAATCAGAGTCATTGGAATCCCGCACAACAGATTGGACATGGTCCAACTGAAATTGTCGGCGCCATTCGGCGTGCTGCCATGGGTGCCAAGAAAGATTGAAGGTAGCAAAGAATCCGATGCCATGGCAGCAAACAAACGTGGTTGTGCCATGAGGGATATCAAAACGACCTGATCACAACATTAAGGAGGGGAGAAGGTTGAGTCTCTAGTAAAAGAAAAGTTGTTTTGGTCATCTTTGATTTGCTGAGTGAAACTTACCACCGGCAAGGTAATAACCTCTCCAGCAGCGCAAACTTGAGCTGCCCAGAGTACTCCTCGAGAAGTAAACGCCGCTGGAAATCCACTCGTTTCCGAAATTTCCGTGGACGACAACATTCCCACCAACGCCAGGGACGCCAAAATATAAAGCATCGTCACGATCCCAATGGTCCAAAGAACAGCACGTGGCATGTCTCGACCCGGATGCTTGGATTCAGCGGCCAAACAACAAACTTCATCGTACCCCAAGAAGGCAAAAAAGGAAGATGTTGCCCCACGCAATGTCCCCTCCACCCCAAAAGGCATGAACGGCTGAAGATTGGACGAATCCCACAACCAAAATCCGCCCACCATCATGAACAATACAACAAAGACCTTCAACAAAGTAAAAAAGTTTGGTGACGGCCTTGGACTCTTGAACGCCCACGGATAGTAAAACCACACAAAGCAAGCAAATCAACCCTGCTAGTGGATTCCAGATACTCCCCCCTTCCAGTAAATCGGCACCTCTGGACCACTGCCACTCGACGCGTAACCACTCGACGACCTTGTTGCCCCAGCTAGCCGCAACAGCCGCTCCGCTCACACCGTACTCCAAGGTTAAACATGCCCCCGCTAAAACAGCCGGCCATTCCCCAAAGGCCACGAGCGCATACACATATGTCGACCCAGCTCCTGGTATTCTAGCGGAACATTCAGCAAAACAAAGCCCAGAAAGCAAGGCTGCCAAGCCACTCAAAGCAAAGGATAGACAAGTCGATGGACCTGAATAGGAGTGTGCAATGAGACCCACCAGCACAAAAATGCCCGATCCGACGGTACCTCCTACACCAATGGAAATCAAATCCCACAATTCCAAATGGCGGCCGGCAGAAAAAGTGGCGTCGGTATTTCGCAAGACAGCGCTCAAAGGCTTGCGGCGAAATGGAGAATGGTGATGATGTTGCGGCTCATGATGAGTGTGCAATAACACCATTGGTAATGCTTTAGTTGAGGCCTTGGCTGAATCGCTTAATTGCAATGACGCTCTCATCGACCGAGCTCGATGCCGATTCCCCAAGGCCTCTAAATTTCGTTTGCCAGCGGATTGACTTACTGGACCCCATTTGGTCTTCAAAACTGATGCCGACCGATCCGATCCTCGCTCCGAGGACTTTTGCGCACTCTACTACTACTACCACTTAACAAAAACGACATTTGAGTCAATGATGGTAAACGAATGACATCGCGATGATCTTTGCGATGTCCGCAAAGCTATCGTCAACTACCGGATGGGCAGGGAACTACCGGTATACAGTTTGGATCGAACGAGTCTTTTGAAAGAGCGCGGGAGCGCGTATTAAATCAGACCTCTTATGAATCTCGGCAATGTCCCATTCCGTGGTCGGTTTTGTCATAGATAACAACGGTATTCAGGCCTAATAATATGCCCATTCGTCATAAATGACCCAACGTTTAAAGTAGCAATCGTGTTGGGCCGAATGAAAACAGGCTCCATCGTTTCCGACCGTCACATAAATCTCAGCGTCACTATGGCAAATCGATTTAACACAAGGCGGATAAGAAGTGGCTTGGATCATGAAAGCCACGCATTTCCATTAACCATGCCCGTCCCTGGCGTCGATTGTGTGAAGCATGTTGCATTCGATCCGATAGCGTTCTGGCGTTGTAGTTGATTTTCGCTTTTGTGCCTTGCAACAGCAACAGTCTCCTCAAAAACACGTCGCTACCAGAACTCGATAACATTCAATCCCTCCGTCGCGATCGTTTTACTTTATTCAACATATTCAGACCGAAGAATGGAAATAGAAGGAAATGATGATTCCATGAATGCGATCGAAAAGGCGTTTGGAAATCCCTTTGGCACTGTGGCCGATATAGTTCTAATCGCTCTCTTTCTTATCGCCACGACCCTATTGAATGCCTATGCCATGTCCAAACTCAACAACCTTATTCGAGCTGTCTTGGGGACTCGTTGCTTTACTCGTCCACCGATTCCAGGCGGCTACATTGAATCTGGACAAGAACCAATGGTAACCATTCAAATATGTTGTTACAATGAAGGAAACGTTATTGAAGATACCATCAATGCTGCATGTACGGTCGATTGGCCTCGCGACAAACTATGTGTTCAAGTCCTGGATGATTCCAACGATGAGACCATAATGATTGCCGAAGCCGTGTGTCGAAAATGGAGAGAACGAGGGATGAATTGTCACCGACTAACTCGGCCGGATCGAGTGGGTTACAAGGCAGGAAACTTGCATTTCCATACATCTTCGATTCAAGGCGAATATGTCGCCATGTTGGATGCCGATCATCGATGCGAGAATCAATTCTTGAGACGATGCATACCACATTTCTTTGATTCGGAAGGTCGAGCAAAAGAACGAGTAGGATTAGTTCAATGTCCGTGGGCGTACTACAATGGCCATTCGAATCTACTAACCGAATATGACGCTTTAAACTTGGACATGAGTTTTGTAATTGAACAAACAGCACGGCATTGGGCATTGGGTGTCTTTGGATTTAATGGGACGGGGGGCATATGGAGGAAACAAGCCATTGAGGCAGGGGGTGGATGGAGTTGGGAGACCATCACCGAAGATTTGGACTTGAGCTATGAAGCCTATCTGGCGGGATATGAGTTTGTATTCGTACGAGACTTGCCCCAACAATTGGAGGTACCGGCAGGTATTCGGGCACATGTTCAGCAAAAGTTTCGTTGGACAAAGGGATATTGGCAAGTCACACGCAAGACGCTTCGGCGTCTTGTTTGTGATTCTCATGCACCGTTCCGAGTCAAACTGGAAGCCTTCTTTCAATACACGGGCTCTCTAGCCTACGCCTTGACGCTATTCCTGGTGTTGTTTGCACCGATCGTTGCCTATCGCAATCTCTTTTCTCCCGTTCTCATGAGCTATACGGTCGCTCCGTCGTTTGTAGCCCTCATGGGAGCGGTTTGTACAGTCTTTGGGAAAGATTCGGGAAGCAATGGGAGCTACAAAACTTTCCTCCAAAGATTTGCACGACTTCGATTTGTTCCCTTATTGTTTGCGTTTGCTTTGGGGATGATGGTTTTCGAGACCTACGCCATTTACGAAGGTTTGACGTCGGATGACGCGACCTTTGTTCGTACGCCCAAAGAAGGAACCCCAATAGACGGGGATCAGCGTCTTGAGTACGATGAAGATGATGAGGAAACCCGACCCGGTATTGTAACTATGACTCACGAAAAGGATGTCGAGATGGGGTGCCATGGCGACGACGAGAGAAGCGTCAAGACTGTCGACTCGAAAGATTCGTCGAAGAAAGAACAAGCTGGTAACATTGTTGCTCCAGTCAAACCAGTGTCCCAAGCGAAAAACAACCGCCGGCAACCAAAAAGTTGCCCGTGTAAATTGCCCACGCTGACGCCCAAAGGTCGCAAATTTCAGACCAACTTGCTCAACGGTTTAGCCGGATTAGCTGTTGCAGCGTATCTTTGTGGATGGTGTGTGTGGCTCTATCTTCTCAAGCACCAAGATCCCAATGGTGGTTTGAGTTTTCTTGACTACTTTTTGGTCTTTTTGTTGCCGCTGCCCTGCGCTGGACTCTTGTATATTCACGGTACTTTTGTTTATCAGCTCTTGGCCAGCAAACTTCGCAAAAGGAAGAAACAGAAGAAACGAGGAAAGGAAAATGAGAAATCCACGATTGAAGCTAGGACGATTTCCATCTTTCATCGACTGTATTTCCGACTTTTCCCTTCCGGTACAAAACAGAAGGATCCGGCTGGAACCGGTGATACAGTTTCCACCGATAGCTGCTCTCAGATGGTCCCTCCTCCGCCACAGCTGTTGCGATGGCAAACGGCGGATACTGCTTTGACCTATGACATGTCAGTGAGTGAAGTCTTTTATTCGTCATCTGGGAGGATCGAAGCAACAAGCAAGAGCGATCTGATGTACTCTGAGTCCAGCGGCAACTCGTCGTCCTTTTGGAGCATGGACGGAGCGATTGCATGCAACGACTCGAATGAACATCTATCTCCGTGCTCCCCAATCGATGAATTAGAAAATCCGAGCCCTTTACCTGACCATAAGAGTGTGCACATTTCGGCTACAATGCCTGACGTCACGTCCCATCATTCTCCGCTTGGAAGACGAACAAGCCTTATGTCTATTCGAAGCCGTTTGGATTCATTCCGGTCCTTGAACAGTTCCTTTCGATCCTTTGCCTGGGACGAAGATGAACATTCCCAAGCTCCATCCCATCCACCTCATCCAGAACATCCTCCATTTGCCGATTTGGAGGCACCACCTGCCATGCAACAGGGCCAACGCTACCCCTTGACTACTTTTTCGACTGATGATCCCCCCTGTGGTGGTTCCTTGGTACGTTCGTCGATCAATGTGGCGACTGAAGAATACCAGGAGATCAGTGGCCCGCATAGCGCAAAACCTCCATTCCAACAGAGGGGACCCGTGAGACATTGGTCGACGGGGTCACAAAAGGACCTCACACATCTGCCCCAGCAACAGAAGCCACCACCAAGGCATTGGTCCACAGAATCACCAAGCAACCAAAGTAGCTTTCCACAAGAGCACCCGCCTCAAAGACAGTGGTCCACAGGTTCCCCAACAAGAAGCCGAGGTGGTAATACTGCCTCCTCTACGCACCAACCAGCGCAACGTCGCTTGTCGATTCGGTCCATCAATCCTACGTTTGGTGGATCGACAACGTATCAGGAGTCGGCTGGCTCGCATACCGCGAAACTCTCCTGCCAACAGAAGGGGCCCATGAGACACTGGTCGCCAGGGTCTCAAAAGGACCACAAACATCTACCTCAGCACCAGCACCAGCCACCCCCAAGGCATTGGTCGACAGGTTCATCAAGAAATCGCAGCCAATTTCCATATGAGCACCAGCCTCAAAGACATTGGTCAACGGGTTCGGAGAGAAAAGGCCTGCGTGGTACCACTACGTCCACCACAAAGCGACTGTGGATTCGGTCCATCAACCCTGCGTTTGGTGGACCGACGACGTCTCAAGGAATAGTTGATGGGGTGGATAGTTTGAAAGAGACGACGTTCCAGGATCACGATCAAAACCACGAGATTTTTCAGCCACAGCATGCCCCTACTACGTTGGGTTGCAAATGGAGTAACACTCGCCGTCATGGACCTTCAGCGTTTCGAGGACCACTGCACTTACCGACCAGATCATTCCAGAATGATCCTGCCTGTGGTGGTACTTTTTCATCATCCTTGCGACCGATAGATTCAAACTGCGCGGAACAAGAAGGCTGTTCGAATCGTTTGGAGAAAAAGGAAGGTGGGCCTACATATCTCAGCAGGCACAAATCGTACTTCCCACACCATACCAAAGGAGCAGGACCTTTGGGTCATTGTTTGGAACTAGAAGAGATGGAATGTTGTCGTCGAAAAATTCCTTTTCTTGTCCAAGAACAACGGGAAATGGACGCTGCCATTTGCATCCAAGCTTGTATACGATCGGCGCTTGCTCGGATGCGAGTCCTGAAACTGGTCGAGGAGATGATTGCTAGCCTGCAAATGATGCAAGATGAAAAACTCGAAAGAGAGGATGGTCGCGGGCGTCATGATGGCCCACACACAATGATGGTTTCGTGGGATGGGCGGCCAAGGCAAATGGTGGAACGTACCTCGGCGCCATTGCCTCATCAGCATCCCTCCGTCGAGGAACGACAAGAAAAAGAAACAGAGCCACAACTTGTTGCTGCTGCAATTACCATACAAGCATTTGTTCGATCGGGTTTAGCCCGAGTCCGCGTACTGGTTATGGTTGAGCGTTTGATTGCCCAAGTCCTGGATGCAGACATTTTGGCCGAGACTATGGGGTGTCCAGCACATTCCCGTCAAAGAATCGCCATCGGCGGACACTCAAACTAAACTGCATCCCCTAGCTAGTCGGTAGTAGAACCGAGCATTAGGATATACTTTGGGTGTTCGATCCATAGAAAGAACCTTCCCCAGGAGCCCCTTCGTCGTTTACAGATTGAATCAATCAAAAGTGAGGGCCTTGCTGTCAGACGGCGTTGAAGATCGTCGACATGTTGCGCATAAAAAGATGTGGTCGCCGACGGACGGGGGCGGACAAATGCGGACAACAACGAACTTAGGCGGACAGAAAAGGACGATCGTATCTTGCTCAGCACTTCGTCGATCCGTGGCAAGCCACGTACATACAAAAATGGCAGTCGGCATAGCAGAGACATAAAAGAAACGGGGCAAGGAGGGCTTGGGCGAGGACTAGGCCCACCTCTTCCTTAAAGAAGGAGGGCGTCCTGTAAAGATCGCACCAGTTTGTGCTGTTTGGTAGCGATCCGCTATCATGAATTGTTCCAATCGAACCGCAACTCCGTGCCTTCTATCAAGACCTGGTAAAGGTAGAAGGCATTGGATTCCATTATTGTCAACCAAAATTAGAGGAAGAAGCATTGCTGCTGTTGCGCAAAAGATCGTTCCCCTTTCATTACTTTTCGGCCTCCCGCCTAAAAGTCATTTTCAATCGAATCAATCAATTAGGCGCGCCGGTCCCCCTACCGCCTGGAAACGCTCCATTGTTCCTGCCACGTGTCACGGGTTCGCAACGGCATCCAAAGCCGAACGCGGAGCCTCGGATGGATCTTTTTTTGCCGACCACACGTTGACGCCAAACTTATCACCAACACTATCCCATGAGATGCCTGTGTCATACTATTGTCATCTACACCTCGTTAGCCTCTCCTCTCTCATTCTTGTCTTGTCTCTAGAGTCCCAACGAGACAATGACAGATCTTGCGTCGGCTTGCCGGCGATTCTTGTTCGTCTTCTTCCTCCTGAGTGTTACATCTGCGTCGACGACGGCCTTGCCCCAGCCAAAGTTGTTCAAGACTCCCCTCGTGTCGTTGCTGCTAACTCCTCCCACTACAACTACTTGTAGCAAAGGAGAAGCCTGGCAACGTCTTCGAGGTGGCGGGGCTGGTGGAGTCTTGTCGTCTTTGTCTTCATCGTTTATCAAAGGCAGACAGCAGCCACAACTGGCGTCTAAATCCACCTCGCTATCGGCATCGGCATCGGCATCGGCAATATCGACAGTATCGACGACATCGTCGGCACCTTCGACTTTGAGTTACAATGCTTCGGCAATTGATCCCGCCAGTTTGACGATCGAGCAACTTTCGGAACTCTTGCAAACTAATCTATCGAGGGGCTTGTCGCACACTGAAGTCCAAGAACGCCTTCAAATGTTTGGTCCCAATACGTTGACACAACCCCCCAAAGCTAGTTTGTGGCACTTGATTGCTGAACAATTTCAAGATCGATTGGTCCAAATTTTGGTATTGGTAGCCATTGTATCGGCTATATTTTCCGTCTTGGAATACAATTCCGTCGATGCACTCTTGCATTCAGATCAATCTCTACTGAAAGCCTTTGTGGAACCCTTGGTAATTGTGGCAATTTTAGTATTAAATGCCGCCGTGGGAGTCTGGCAAACTACCAGTGCGACGGACAGTTTGGCCGCCTTGCAAAAGTTACAACCATTGGGGGCGTGTCCGATTCGTAATGGCGAGTTGACACAAGTTTCTTCCCCGGAACTAGTCCCGGGCGATGTGTTGCAATTACGAGTGGGAGACAAGATTCCAGCCGATGCTCGATTGCTACAATTGCAAAGTAGTACCTTTCAAGTGGATGAAACTTCGTTAACGGGAGAATCTGTCACGGTCCAAAAAGTATGTGGCCCCGAAGGTATTACCGAGCCCAACTCACCTCTCCAAGATCAAAAGGGCATGGTCTTTTCCGGCACCATGGTGACTACTGGAAATGCCTTGGCGTTGGTTGTTCAAACTGGCATGGACACTCAATTCGGAAAAATCTCCCAGGGTGTATCGGCGGCGGCACAAGAAACCCCCAAAACGCCCTTGGCCATTAAGCTCGATGAATTTGGAAATACCCTGACCTTGATTATCGGTGCGATTTGTTTGGCCGTGTGGCTAGTGTCCATACCGAAAATGAATGATGCGAGTTTTGCCAATGTATGGGAAGGTGCCATTTATTATGCCAAGGTGGCCGTGGCATTGGGTGTCGCAGCAATTCCCGAAGGATTACCTGCGGTAATTACATTGTGTTTAAGTTTGGGTACTCGACGCATGGCACAACGCAATGTTATTGTACGAAAACTGCCTTCGGTAGAAACCTTGGGATGTACGTCTGTGATTTGTACCGACAAGACGGGTACGTTAACGACCAATGAAATGACAGCCGTGAGTTTGGTCTTGTTGGAAAAGGAGGAAGCTGTGGAACATTCGATTGAAGGCACATCGTATTCTCCATTGGGTAAAGTGCAAGGCATTCCCTACAATCAAGAAGTCTTGGCAAATCCAAAAGGTGCCGTCGCCGATATTGCAGCTGTCTCTGCCCTCTGTAACGATGCTACTATTTTGGGGAACGATCAAGCCTACCAGGACGAAAGTGATGATGAAGACGTGGTTGGTAAGGATGGAAGTACCATTTCCACCATTCATCGACCATCTGGAAGTGGCAGCAAAAAAGACAAGAAGAATTCCAAGCTAGATGTGACGGAAAAAGTGTACGATCGTACCGGAGAACCAACTGAAGCGGCGCTGTGTGTGTTAGCCGAGAAGTTGGGCGGCAAGGCTCACTTTTTGGAACAACCACATATATCCAAGCACGGCGGATTTCATCTGCATGCTCCTCCTAGTGTTTTGGCAAGTGCCAATGTTGATGCCTGGCGTGAATCTTGTCCTCGTCGAGCCACTTTGGAATTTCATCGCGATCGAAAAAGTATGAGCGTCCTTGTCGACTATTCGGCGCATTCCAACAACCAAAAGGCCAAGAACAAGAATCGGTTATTGGTCAAGGGAGCACCCAATTTACTTTTGGAACGATGCACGCACGTCAAGTATCGAGATGGTACTGTCGTCAAGTTGTCGGGTCCCTTGCGCCGTTCTATTCAAGACAAGGTGACGGAATTGGCCACTCGTCCTCTTCGGTGTTTGGCACTGGCAGTCAAAGATGAAGACAAACTCGAATCCAGTTTGGCCACTTATGACGGCGCCACGACAAATCCATTACTTCAAGATGTTTCCAAATACAAGGATATTGAAAGTGGATTGACTTTGGTGGGTATTGTGGGCATCAAGGACCCGGCACGACCAGAAGTCGCACAAAGCATTCTACAATGCGCCAAGGCCGGGATTCGAGTCATGATGATTACGGGTGACGCCCGCGATACTGCAATAGCAATTGCCAAGGATGTCAACATTTTCGAAAAAGATGCTACGGATTTCAAAGCGTTTGAAGGCCGAGAATTCTTTCTCAAACCGGAGCACGAGCAATTGGAGATACTAAAGACTGGCAATATAGTATTTTGTCGTGCGGAACCAGCCGATAAGCAAAAGCTTGTCAAAATGCTTCAGAGTCTAGGTGAAATTGCTGCCATGACAGGTGATGGTGTCAATGATGCACCGGCGCTGCAGCAGGCTGCCATTGGTGTGGCCATGGGTACGGGAACGGAAGTAAGCAAGGAAGCCTCAGACATGATCTTGGCCGATGACAACTTTTCAACCATTGTATCCGCCGTGGAAGAAGGCCGAACGATCTATGCCAATATGCAGGCATTCATTTGCTTTTTGATTTCGTGCAACATTGGAGAAATCTGTGCGATTTTCTTTGCTACCTTGGCGGGTTTCCCCGAACCATTGACGGCTATGCACTTACTGTGGGTCAATCTCGTGACAGATGGACCGCCTGCGACGGCCTTGGGATTCAATCCACCGTCGCCCGATATGATGGAACAGCCGCCTCGTCCGAGTGATGAACCCATCATGACACGCTGGCTCTTGACACGATATTGTATTACTGGATTATACGTCGGCTTAGCCACTATCGGTGTCTTTGCGCAGCACTACCTGAATCAAGGAATCTCCTTGTCCGAACTGGCCAACTGGAGTCAGTGTGGTAGCTTTTGGACACCCGACGGAACGATGACGTGCTCGGCTCTATTCAAAGAGTCGGGAAGAATGCTACCACAAACACTAGCATTGACCACGCTGGTTTGTATGGAAATGCTAAAGGCTCTTTCGGCCGTTTCCGTGGACAACTCGTTGTTGCAGGTGGGACCTCAAAGCAACAAGTGGCTCCTCTTGGGAGTGGCTGGTCCGTTTCTCTTGCACTTGTTGGTGGTGTATAGCTCCGATCTCGGTATAGGTGGTCTCGGAGAAAGTTTCGGTCTGGTAAGTTGTTGATACACTCGGCGATATCCTCCGACGGCACGACCACTGCTGAACCAGCTTGCTTTCTATGATAATGTAGGTGCCATTGACGCTCGATGACTGGAAGACGGTGGCACTTTTCGCGTTACCAATTTTGCTGGTGGATGAGATCCTCAAAGCGATCGGTCGTCGTATCAATCAACAAAAGAAGGGAGATTTAGGCCGAGCACGGCCTTTATAGAAAGGGGGTGAGCGTACGCGGTCCGGACGGGCGCAGCAGCGACGCTGGTCAAGTAGCTTTCGTTGACTGCAAGTTAACTGCTAGTTGTTCAAAAGCGCTCCGCCCTAGCTCAAACTGGACTATGGAAATCATGGAGGCCGCGTCTCTGTTCCATAGATTCCGAAGAGGAAGCATAGAGGTTACTAGTAGCTGATGGAATAAGTTGAGCTAGTATTGCGATGGATAGGTTATCAACTATATCGTGGCACCACACGCCAGCTATTGTTAAAGTTATTCCAGCCAAAGTAGAGATACCCTCGCTTAGCGGATGGTGCCCAAGGTTTCCAAAGAAACGATTCCTTTGACCTCCTCATTCGCAAGTTCGAATCCCGGAAAGCGACTGATGTGACTACGAACCTATTTTGAAAGTAGCATACACACGCCAATACGGTGAATGCATACATACGCCAATTCGACGAACTGCACATACATACGCCAAAAGGATGGCACGACTTATCCTTTGCGTTAGGAGTCCCAAGAATATATGCCACTAAGGCATAATGAAAAGTGAAAGTTAAATGTGGGATTTCTGTGGTATTATTGGATGCACGTATAATCTTTGTTAAGGATGATGAACGTCTGCTTTGGGACGATCGAAATTGCGTAGTTTGTCTTCCATGAAGAAACAATAGATAAGCCCATTTGCGACTAAAATGTCGTATGCAGGATAGTGAGTGGCCTCCCGATCGTGACACGCCCCAGTTCTCCACCTTCCTCCTTGGAGAACGACTCCGAAGATCGGCACACAAAACCTCAACGACGAGAGACGACAAAACACAAATCCGACAAACGAAGATCAATGACCATGTCTAACAACTCTGTCTGGCTCTTGGCAAGTGTCGTTGCCTTTTTGGGATGTTGCATTCCCACTAGTCATGCGGCTGCTAGCATTGGAGTGATGTGTCAAGGCTTTAGTCAAGTGGAGGGCGAAACTGTCGAGCCTAAAACGATTTGTGCTGTCGCCGAAATTTACACGCCGAGTCCAGCTCAAATGGAGAACGGAACCGTCGTGTACATGGGAGGATATACTTGGAATTATGATATTTTGAATTTGACGGGAACGACCCCCGAAGACGTCATGGCGGATCAAGCGGCGGCCATGTCCTTGCCGACGATTGGAACCAAGATTGTCGTCACTCAAGATGATGTTGGTGCTTGCAACGTGACGGTGAACGACCAGCCATGCGACTTTTGCACTGTTTGTGGCAACACGGATCCTCCTTCTATTAATGTGGACTGTTCCATGATCGAAGGAGGCCGTGCGTTGACTGGTTGCGAACCAGTCATTGACGTATTTTACCCCTTTGAAGGATATTACCCAAACGCCGAAATCGTCACTGTTGATGGTGGCAGCGGTGGGCCTGGTAACAACGTCACTGGTGAGCCTGACGAAAATTCCACGGGCGGGACTGAGAATCCCGAGGAGGACACGACGGATCCGGCATTCCATCTCTCGATCCACATTTCCGTCATGGCAATTGTTCTTTTGTCGTTCCCGATTTCGGTTCTTCTTCTTTAAAAATGGAGTCACCTATGGCTGTTTCTTTGTCCCTTAAAACGAAATACAATTAGATCAATATTCAGACATAAATTATATGTGTGTGGATAGTATTACATCTCTTCGTCGTCGTGCTGACACGGCCTTGTTGTTAGAGCTTCGTCGGCAGCGTACTATCCTCTTGCAAAATCGACGACGACAGGGAAAAACATCACAATAAACGACGGTAGAGCTCAACGAAGTAGGAGTATTTCATTAGAGCGGCACTCTTGGGAGTCCTTTGTTGAGCGATCCTATGAGCCACTGGTATGAACTATTTTTTTCGTGGTTTGTCGCCGATATGCCTTTGGTGCGACTAGCTAGACGGCAGGTGCAGGATTGGCGACCTTCCGATCGTGCAAAACCCCGGGCATATTAAGATCACTCAGCTTTTCCTGGCGGTTTTGGATGGCATCCGCACAAATCATTAAAAGGACGACGACAAAACACACGGCACAATAACAACGAAATGAAGATCATGGCAAACGCTTCCCGTATCCTCCTACTATCCTTCTTGGTATGGGTCGTAGTTCCGTCGAGTCATGCGTACGCTACAATAGGGGTGGCGTGCCAAGCGTTTAACAAAGTGCAGGGCTCCAATGTAGCTCCTGAAACGATTTGTGCCGTGGCCGAGATTTACGGACCAAGTCCTGCTCAAATGGAGGATGGAACCGTCGTATATGTTGGAGGTTATTCCTGGAGCTATGATATACTGGATTTGACGGGAACGACCCCCGAAGAAGTCTTGGCGGATCAAGCTGGAGGCATGGATTTGCCGAAAACAGGGACGACGATTGTGATTACTCAAGGTCAGGACGACAATTCTTCTACTTACAACACGTGCAACATAACGGTCAATGGCCAAGAATGTGACTTTTGCGCTGTTTGTGGTCCAACCATTCCTACATCGATCAACGTCGATTGTTCCAATGTGGAAGGGGGCCGAACATCGACTGTTTGTGAGCCGGTCGTTGAAGTATTTTATCCTTTTGAAGGCTATTTCCCCATACCACCAGAACTTGATATTCTTGATGACGACAACAATGCTACCTCCCTGGGAAATAGTACAGCAAGTCCTGGCGACCCCGAGGACAATACGGTGGATCCAGCGTTTCGCCCGCCCGTTAATTCTTTCTTCGTATCAGCGATTGTGTTGCTGGCGCTCCCGATTTCGAACCATCTACTACTTTAGCAATATGCCACATTAAAATGAAACGATAGAACCGAATACGACTTTTTCCATCTTGTTGTTTAGTGAACCTTTGGCTGAGCCTTCGTTCCTTGCTTCGTGGTCGTCCGTAGTATGTTAACTTACAATCAACTTCGGCTCAGTCGGATTCAAATATGAGCGGATGTTTTACAGAAGTCTTAGTAAAGGATTTTTGTGGCAGCTATCTCATGTTGCCGACCTGAACTCTAAAGGAACGAGTCTCATTGTTGGAGGGATAGCTAGCAACTTTGACCGGTCAAAGTAGTCAAACTCGTGACGCTCGCGCTCCCGAGCGAGCTTCGCATTGGAGGATGACTACCTGGACTGTTGATCGCGTCTAGTGCTCTACTAGTAGTAGCAGATTCCGAACCTCGAACTACTTTACTCTCCTCGCCCTTTTACAAACTTGAATGCCTTGTCAAAAAATGCCACTAAAAATGTTATGCGTGTTACTACTTGTAGAAGACAACATGCCATTGTGTCGGCATTGCCGTCTTCGTCGTCCTTCAATCTCTTTTCTTAACGTCATGAAATGCCCCGACTATTTTCGTCTTTTGTTATTTCATGGTGGTAGTTTGTCTTACTTGGAATGGTTCATCATTTGTAGCATTCGTAGTCGTCGACTCCTTTCGTTTGCTCCACCAAGTTTACTGCCGATATTCGAGGCAGTTGCGGAAGAAACGGTAGCAGCAGTCGATGCCGGCGGCGTCAAAGCGGCTGTTGCAGTGGTCGGTGGCGGTGCGGGACAGACCACAGTGGCCGATGTCGAAAAGTCATTGTAGAGTTGCTTGGGGCGTGAATAGGGCCGTGTCGAAGCGAAAAAGGTACGACGTGTGGCCATTCTTGTGGTCGTTGATGAGGCAGCTCGTCGAACGACGAGCAGAGCAGTAGAAGAGACCGAGTTCATTGTGTTTGATGAAAGACTTGTATGTATTCGAGAGTATGTTTGGGAAATTTGTGGGCAGTTTGTTTTAGTAGCAACGCCAAGAATCAAAGGACAACTCAATAAGAGTCATACTCCGACAAGAGCAACAAAACACTTTTCCAAAGAAAAGAAGTGGTGGTTGAGAGGGGCCCACCCCAACAGACATTTGGAAAGTTCAATCTTCAGCAACTCATTTTTTGAGCTGAAACGAACGCAGTTGTCTTCTCTTTGAGAACATGCACTTTCTGGATGTCGCCGTTGTTATCGACGTGGTTTTGTGGCGACGTGATTGTGGCATTTCTTGTCCTTGAAATTCCGCTTCTCAATTCGTCGGAACATGCAGTAGCGCCATATCACAATTGGATTTCTTTGTCCTTCCATTTGAGGGGGTCCTCCTAGCTTTTTTACCGAACATCTCAATGTTCTTGCGAATGGGCCCAAGAAGCAATAACAACAACAACGGCGTCACAAACGAGAACCTTTCCGCATGCGTTCGATCCGCTTTCGCTAGTAGTGCCGCGTTTTGTGTGGGAAGGGCGCTGACGAAAGAGAAGGAAGCCCGCCCCGCGCGGTGGAATGGATGGACGGTGATGTGCGTACCTGGTAGGTGCGACGATCGACAGACGAACGGTTCGCATCGGGTTGACTCCTTCGATCCGATTCGGACGCTGATAGATTTCGCTTCTTTGTCGCACCACGACAAAAAACCGAACTCATATCATGGCGCCAAAAACTAAAGGCCGCAACGAAATTGAATGCCGTCAAATAAAGTCAAATGAATTCCATATGATTCTTCCGCAACAAGGTTGTGTTCTCATTGAGGTTTGCACCTTGAAACGAAGTAAATGACGACATGCGGAAAGAAGCCGCTATTGCATGTGCCGTCTCCGAATGGCATGTTCCTTGAGGGGAAGATTTCTACAGCGTTCGTTGCGTTCCGATGAATGAGATACCATCTCTTGCCAACCAAATTGTTGGTCCTGTTAGCGAAACTGTTGGTTCTTGTTTGGGCGTTTGGTCGGAGTCGGAGTCTTGGGGTGAGGTTTCTTCTTCTTCCAGTGGACGAAGAAGAAGCTCACAAAATCTGAATCACGCAATCTTTATCCCCAACCAAACACCTACTTTTAACCATGATGAACTCTACTGCAAGTGCAACTATGCTATTGCTTCGACGAGCAGCAACCAAGACAACGACGACCCGTACGGCTGTCACAAGAATCACTAGCCGCCGTGCTGGTGCAGTGGTCCGTCAACAAGCCGCCCCACTTTGTCGGCACTTTTCTGCCTCGTCAGGGCCCTACAACTATTCTCAGCCCAAGCAACTCTATGCGACAGAAGACCATCCCCTTTCGCCAAGCACAGCAGCCGTAAATCCAGCATTCCCGTCGACTTCCACTAGCAGCGCCACGAGACCAACTGAGAGTAGTCGACGACTAAGAATGCTTCAATTGATGAACAGTGCCAAGAACCACAACAGCAAGGTCAACTAATTCGTAATTTCAAGTAGAATTTTGAACTTAAATTGCAAGTCATCCTATCCTAGACTACAATGTAGTCGAGCAGACGCAAAAAGTACGACAATGTCTTGAGAATCTTGCTGGCCTGTCCTCTGCTGGTGAGGGGGCGAGGATAATAGAGTCTCGTTGGAATGAATACCAGGCAACGTGGCTTGCTAAAGCGTTATAGTGATAATCTAACCTGTGGAATCGTTTGGTGGTCATTAAAAGGCGACTCTTTCTCGCTCTAGCAAAGGTGGAGAGTACAATAGAATTTGACCACCCGTCACTTCCCGTCATTTCGACTGCCCCGAGTGGACGATATTGTTCGACTCTGTCGACCCTACAGCGGCGGTTGGAGAATTCTACCAAATGATTCTATCGATGACGTGTCTGTTCAAAGATTGAGCCCATTCTCTTTTTCTTCGAAAAGAAGAACCCTAAGCATCAAAATTGTCCCAATGACGTGTCTATATTGATGTTTGCGTGTCGGGCCCATTCAGCTGCTCTCCTATTTTACATCAAAACGTGGAAACCTAAACGACGACAAATTCGTTTGTGATGCCACGATTGCCACCGAAACGAGCGTTCCATGTGGGGAATGAGGGCACATTTAACTTGGATCGTTTGGGCCTGTTGAAGTCGAATAGTTTTCTGTGGTGGTCTGGTATTTTTATTTCCAAACGGTGCAACAAGCTCACAAATCTGGAATCTCCATAACAACAACAACAACAAACGTCCAAGAAACCCAAAACTATAACCATGATGAACTCTACTGCAAGCATGATGTTACTTCGACGAGCAGCTGCCGCCTCCAAAACAGCGGCGACCCGTACAGCCGTCACAAGAATGACCACCCGCCGTGTTCTTGCTGTCCAACAACAACCACAAGGCCCTCTTTATCGAAACTTTTCGGCATCTTCAGGACCCTACCAATATTCACAACCCAAACAAGTCTCTGCCACGGAAGACTATCATCTTTCCGCGAGTGGTACTACAGCGACGACGACAAATCCAGCCGCCGCACCAGCAGCATCTTTCGCGAGACGACCAACCACCGAGAGTACTCGTCGACTACGAATGCTTCAATTGATGAACAGTACCAACAACAACAAATCGAACTAATTTTTTTTATTAACAAGCATTTTTTACTATTATGAACGGTAGAAAACCGTCCGCTAGTACTTTTCCAGACCATCACATGCTTGCCGCGTTGTTCTCTTCTAATTGTTGCCGTTTTGAGGAAGATCGAGGGCAATATGCTGCTACTATCGCTTTCCAGTAGATTGTTGGTTGTTACTTTGGTCTATTGTTCCCCAAGCGTCGCTGAGGATGATGGAGCTGTTAGTTGCCACAATCTTTGGCAGAACACAAAACGATCTATCGACCCGGTCGACCTAAATTAAATTCCAAAGAACAGATGTAGTCCCAATCGGATCACGACTCAAAAGCGGGATGTTCGATCCGGCTCGCGAACACGTCCGTACTTGCGGAGACGTGAAATTCTACCGGACCGGTCGTGGCAAGCGAGTGCTGTCACCATGACGGCGGGATGTGTCGTTTTCTGGGCAGCAGCAGGAATAGCCATAGGCATAGCGTCCTTTTCTCTCTCTTTCACTTTGTCGTCTCTACTAGAGACTCTCACAACTATCCTATCCTACTATCCCAAAGTATGACAGAAGGTGGTTTATTTGCGTGGAAACTGCAAACGATTCAATCGCGGGGTCCGGCGGGCACTTACAAGGATCTGCATCGTCCGTTGCCCCCACCCCCCAAAGACATGCACTGGACGCAAGATTTAGATACGAACGAGTGGCACTTGGCCAAGATTGTGGACGATGTAGATGGGGTAACAGATGAATCCTTGATCAAGGAAGCCACGGTCGAAGTGGATGAATCGCCCGATTTTGTCGACCATGCGATTAAACCTACCGACACGTTTCAGGGAATTTGTTTAAAGTATAAAGTCACCCCCACGGAACTACGTCGAGCCAATGGAGGATTTAGTGGGACAAACTTGCACTTGGTACCGAATCCCTTGAGAATTCCATTGAATCAGAAGTACAAGCAACAGCAACAGCAACAACCTTTACAGGCAACGACGCCGGCCCAAAAGATTCGTCGCTTGCAATTAGCGATTCCAGGACTTGCCACGACCGAAGCCAAGGCTTATCTAGAATTGAATGATTGGTCTTTGGAAAAAGCCATGGAAAATGCACGAGAAGACGGATTTGGAGCATAGTTCATGTTCGAGTACCAGAAGCGTTTGGGGTCGGCCGAGGACTAGAATCTTGTGTTTTTTCATACCGTCTGAAATGAAATTAATCCCATGGAATACATCATTAGGTTTTGATTGCCTAGTTACTCTACTAGCATTCATTAAAATCGTCGTTGTTGGCTCTCTACAGAAGTAGCTCTAGTGAGTTGTACATATAGTGGTAGTAAAAGTCGAGACTATTTGACCGCGATTCGCAGCCGCAGTTGGCTTCTCCACGACACTACTAGTAGTAGTTGCTAGTATTCTAGATATTCCATTGCTTGCGGGTCGCTCTAGAGTAGCTACCTAGCTTGCTTGCTTGCTAGTAGTATGGTCGAACTTGTCGCCAATCTACTCGGTTAACAGATGCTGAGTCGTCGCTGTCGCAGTCGTTTGAACTACACAAAACAGGGGAGAAAGGAGTCCCTTTGTTTCCTTAGTAGAGTAGCTATTCAAGTATCCTTGCGGCTAGCTCCAGAGTCCGTAGCTAGTATGGTCGCTCTGGACTACAAGTAGCCTGAGAGAGATGCATCTTCTCATTCCATCTCCATCTACGAATACGGCTACGACGTAGTCGAATCGTAAAACATATATTTTCATTTAGAGTGGCCACGGAAACGGATAACAGCTGTCCCGTGCCTTTATACTATTGCTATTGCTAGTGACCATGATCATGGTCTAAGAATTGTCAGGCTTGTCGCCGTCTTCTGGAACGGCAGCCTAACCGCCATAGTTTGGTTTTTTGACTGGCATGGACGTTTCCTTCACGTCCAAGCTGCTGGTAGTTTCTTCTGATGATCCCGGGACGATGCTCAATAAAAAGCTTCCCGAAGACGAAAGGTGGCCATGGACCAAAATGTAGTACGTTACACCCGGCATCGTACTGAATTCGACTTGACTTTGATCGCCACAATACTGATCATTGCCATCGACACACTCGAGCAAAGCCATGGCCGCACCGTCGTCGCTGCACTCGCCCGTAAAGACGGAAATTTGAGTATCAAAGTTGGTAACGCTGTTGCATGTGGAAGCCAAGAGGCTCGAGCCATCTCCCACTATCTTGTACCAGACACCATTGCTGACGACCGAGGTGGCTTCGCCACACCAAGTCAACAACGGATCGGGGGTAGCATCTACCGTGCTGCCCGACGTATCCGAGAAGACTGAAATTTCGACGGCTGTAGCGCAAATGTCGCTAGTCTCGGATTGGCCGCCGTCACCGATACTGGAAATAGTCAGTTCGAAATAGCCTTCATTAAAAGCCGTGTAACCATGGACACGAATATAGTACGTCGTTCCAACGTCGGCGAACCATTGGACTTGGCTCGACGTGCCACAAGCAAGACCGCCATCGTCATTCGAAGCGACGCAAATCAGCGCGTCACACGATCCAGAGTAAATTGAAATCTGGGAGTCAAACGCATTCACCCCACAAGTAGAGGCCAAGAGCGTCTCGCCGTTTCCGGTAACAGAGTACCAAACATCGGCAGTTTCACTGTCAACGGAGCCAGAACAAACGGGTGCGCCCGAGGGAGTCGCACCATCGCTTGTGTCACCATATACCAAATCAGGTATCATGAGGCTGGTAGCGCCAGGACATTGGTCATTTTCGGGGGGCGTTCCACCACCACCTTCTCCTACAAACACAAGGAGTTCAAACGAGCCTGCAGCTTCCGAAAAACCATTCACGCTAATGTAATAGGTCACACCAACTTCACCAAAGAAGGATAGTTGACTTGAAGTGGAAGGAACGCAGGTCCCATCGTCGTCTGCGCCATCGACGCATAGAGGGGAATCGCAGGATCCCGTAAACACCGAAAGCATGGTATCAAAGTCTGTAAACTCGCTACACGTCGAGAGACTGACTGTGGAGCCATTGCCCATAATTGAATACCAGACATCCGGACTCGAGCCGCCAGCCGCTGACCCGCAAGGATCGATAAAGGAAGCTGAAGCGTTCAAGGTGTCTCCAAATACACTCTGGAATTCGACATCAGGTAAGAGCGGAATGGCATCCGAGCATTGATCGTTATCCGCAGAAGCGACACGGCTAGTGACTTCCAATTCAAAATCACCGCTGATTCCTGAACCAAAGCCGTAAACACGAATGAAGTACGTCGACCCCTCGACGGACTGCCAACTTACTGCACTTCGAAAGCCGCAAAAGTCGTCGTTAGAGTTGACGCAATTAGCGCTGCAATCATCACCAACTCCTTCAAAGACAGCAAGTTGAGAATCAAAATTAGTCTCGCCGCAAAGAGACGCTGTCATCGGCGTTCCAGTGCCCTCTACGCTAAACCAGACGTCGGGGCTATCCGAACCAGTGAAGCAGCCGTCCACGCCAGAATTCGTGGCTTCGGCCGTCGATCCGAAAACGGTCCCATTGTTGGCAGTGATGGGGGTGGCACCAGAGCAAACATCATTGGGTGGAACTTCCACAGCATAGGCTGAGAGTCCGAAAGTTCCCTTGACTCCAGCGTACGCGCCGTGGACGTAGATGAAGTAGTCGACACCGACTTCTGTTCGAACGACTGCCTTGGCGGCCGACCAGGATGCCTGTGGGCAGGAGTAGTCATTATAAGCCGCTACCGCGACACATTCTGGCTCGTCGCAGCTTCCACTAGAAATGCTGATAGCAGCATCGAAGTTCAGCTCTCTTGAACAGGTGGAGATGGCGTACACTTCGCCAGTACCAGCGAGCGAGTACCATACTCCAGCTGTTTTCTCTTGGTAAAAGCACGTAAAGTTTGTTGATTCAAAAGACGCCGTGGCGTTGGCTATCGACGCGACGACCACGTCGCCATCGGGTACCAACACAGTGGCTGTGGAGCACATGTCATTGTCTGGCGGTTCGGCTTTGGCAAGGGTCAGGCCAAAGTCGCCACCTGCCGAGTCGTACTGGCCGGCTACAAGGATGAAGTACTCGACTTCAGGCTCAGTCCTGAAAATGACGCTTCCGGCTCCATAGGAAGTGATGTCACACGTGCCATAGCTAGAGTCATAGTTCAGACACTCGAGTTCAGAACAAGTGCCTGTGTACACAGAAACACTTGCATCAAAGTTGAGCTCGCTCGAACAAGTCGACGCAATGAAGGCGTCACCAGTTCCAATCATAGAATACCAGACTCCAGGTGAATTGACATAATTGAGGCCTGCACAAGTGCTGTTGTCGATGAGAGCGTTGGACGTAGAACCCAGGATGAATGCATCCATGGGATTGTCAATCCGTTGAGCCGTGTCGCATACGTCGTTGTCAGCTACTTCGAATTCATTTACAGTGATTGTGAACGACGTGTCGCCAAACCCTCCCCAGCTTGTCAACAGGATATAGTATCTCACACCTGCCTCAGCGATAAACCTCGTCCCTCCCGAGCTATAGCAGTCTCCGCTCGAAGCAGCCACGGGGACGCACACGAGATCAAAGCAGGAAGATCCGGTGAAGACATAGGCACCGACAGAAATCGTGCTGTTCTGGAACTCGGGCGCCAAGTCGTCTTGAGGGCACGTCGAGATTTCAATGGGAGAGCCGGTTCCATCGATGTAGTACCACAGACTGGGCTGGGTGCCTGAGAAGTAGCAGTCAGCTCCGTCCGACCCGGACGCATTTGCCATGTCGGCCTTTTGAGACGCACCGACCGCCAACTCAATGGCGCCATCGCACCCATCATTCACTGCTGGCTGAAACTCAGAGACTCTTAGACCGAAGTCACCAGATACTCCATCGCTTAGCCCGTGGACACGAATGTAGTAGTTGACAAAAAGTTCCGACTCCCAGCCAAGAGAACTAGATAGAGAGCCGCATCCATCATCATTTGCGGCTACACACTCAAGTTGCCCACAAATACCACGGAATACCGAGATGACCGAGTCGAAATCGGTGACTTCGGAACAAGTGTCTGCCTTCAAAAAGCCCCCAGTTCCAACAACGACATACCATAGCCCAGGAGTCCTGGCGCTATATTGGCAGCCCAATAACCCGTCATAGATGGCGTCATTGGTACTTCCAAGGATGAGACTGCCGTCGGGGGAAACTTCAATCGCGCCGTTACAATCATCATTTTCCGCAGGTACCACAGCTCTCATGGAGAAATCAAATTCGCCACTGTTGGTTGCGAAATCCGAAGATGTGACCAAGACGTAGTATGTTTCGCCCACCACAGTTTCAACAACATTAGATCGGTGACCATAACTGTACATGGAGCACTGGCTGGGATAGTTATAGAACCCAGGACTTTCGCACTTTAGCAGGCCACAGGATCCGCTAAAGATAGACATGACGATGTTAATGTCGTTGGAGCAAGCTGTTGCTTGCATGTAGTCGCCAGTGCCCGCGAAGGAATACCAGATTCCTCCGGTACCCGGACCGTAGCCTTGGGAACAAGTGAAGTCTAACTCATCAAGAGACGTTGAGGCATCTTTGAGCGAAGCAGTGAATACACTGTCCACAGTGATAATTTCAGCAGCAGCACAGTTGTCATTAGCGGGGGGATCGAGAGCGCGAAGTTCGAGCTCAACAGTAGCCAAGCCTGCTCCGTACATTGTTCCCCAGACGACCACCTTGTAGTCATTACCGGCCGTTACCTGAAAGTCGACGATGTTACCATTGTCACCGCAGCCACTAAAGTAGTTGTAAGGTAGAGCTTCTGCGATGCAGACCTGGTTATCGCAATCTCCCTCGACCACGGTGATAGCAGTTGACCATCCAACCGTGAACTGCGAGCAAGTGGACGCTCTGTAAGTAGCGTCTTCCGTCGCGGTGAACTTGTACCACGCCTCTGCGTCGGCAAAGCCAGATTCCGTGCTACAAGCTGAAAGTGTACCAGGTGAATACTCAACAGCCCCAATGCTGGAGGGGGAGTTGGGGTCAAGGTCTGCAGCATTTCCGCATTCACTGCTGGCGGCTTCAACGGGGATCAAACTGAGCTCAAAGGATGCGAAATACCCATATTTGTCGGAAACAAAAATGTAATACATCACTCCGGTTTCAGTTGAAAGTGTGACAGAAGTTCCCCCAGAGCCAGAGTTTCCGCAATACGGGTCTTGAAAGGCGCTTGGGATACATTCCAGGAGGTCACAGTCGGATCCTTGAAACACGGTAACCAAAGAGTCAGAATAGTCTTGGAAGAAACCGGACTGAGCAGCAGAATCTTTGCAGGTACTGATAATCAAAGGAGTACCAGTTCCTTCGAAAGTATACCATACACCCGCCTTACTTCCAGAGTCTGAGTAGAAGCAAGAGGGCACTCCATCGTCGAGAGCTCCGCCCAAAGTTCCGGTCACAACATCTCCAACAACAATGGTGGCGGCGTTTACGCAAGCATCATTATCCGGAGGGGGCAAGATGGGCGGATCTATGCTTTCGCAGTTGACTTCTTCATAATTGATGGCTTGAAAGATACCACGACCAAGTGTCGCGTCACACAAGCTAAAACTCGAATCGGCGAGTACGTTTTCGCAATCGACAGCAAAGCCAGCATTTCTTCCTTCCGGGCAATAATCGCAACTGTTGCACATTGTATCATTCACATAAGCACGGCAGCCTTCACAGGCCATACCATCATCACAACCAAACTGATCGAAACGGAGAGTTTCGGCCCGACCTCCATTCCCATCGTAGTAAAAGGTGGACGAATAACCGGTCACCCCCGCCAAGCCCTCCGTATCTGTCAAGTTGGTAGCATAGCTGTAGTTTCCACATGATGGAGACGAACTATCGCAGTATAGGCAGTTGTCCTTGCACTCATATTCGACCACCCCATCGTCGAACGATGAGCATTCGCATTGATTACCCGATTGTGCCTCCTGAGCAGCATATCTTTCACATGATTCCAGTATTGTCTCATCTTGCAAGAATCGACTTGCAGCCGTTTTTAGTGCACGTTCCTGAAACCTCTCCCTGAATCCTAGGGGCCTGAAAGAACTCACAAAGTGGGCTGAACGATCATAGAATGCGTGCGACTAAGCGGTGAGATGCATTCTTTCAAGTCATCGGAGAGCTCAGTCGGCCCCCGCCGTCAAACAACTCAAACCACGCAACAGACGTACCGCTACAAACTGCCAGGATCAAAGATAAGAACGAGGATCGTATCATCGTCATATCGGATTCGTTTTCGCAAGGGTTGTGATACAAACAGCCGTTCTCATACAACCTGTTGCATGAAGTGGCTTCCGATCTTGATGGGCTTGTATCGGGGCGGGGGCTTGCTTGATGGAGGATGCCGCCAAATCTTTGATTCCCATGACACGGCACGCCTCGGATATATTCCGTGAAAATTATTCCACTATTCCGTGTAGATTTAAATATTTAATAGTAAAAAATTCATTGAGCGTCCTGCACCCTTTCAATTATATGTTTCGAAATTATTCTAAAAACGATTATTGATCGGAAAGATCCTTCCGGCCCCCGAGTTTTTGGCGCGCCCCGCCCAAGAATCAAAATTCGAGCAGGCAGGGCAAAGACGTGCCAATTGCTAGTCGCCGGCCAGGATTCCATTCCCGCGGTAACAAATTTTGGTGCCAGAAGAACGTGAAATGACGGAGTGGTGGTGGATGTTAGTCGCAGTCCGAATTAGGCGACCGCTTCCGGAACGGACACGCCTGCCAAGCAAAAGCGTTAGTCCATAGTCGCAGTTTTGTTGAAGCCGATAGGACCATGCGTTGTAAGCAACACTCCGAAGGCAACATTTCCTTCATTTTCATGCTAAACCACAACTACTCCTACGCACGGAGTAGCTGATGATAGTCGCAGATTTTAAATGATGGAGTGGTTGCGATGCTAGTCGCAGAAGGTAAAGAAGCGTTTGGCCATGTGGGTTCTTGATGGAGCGAGCACACGCTCACCATCACGGTGCTTTGTGGTTGCCCTCCTCTTTCGTCGATCCCACCCCCAAAGTTGGGCACCCCATAGAAAAAGATTTGCCATGACGTCATACGCGACTTTGATTTCACCGCGCTCGGTATCTTGCCGCCGGCCGAGCCCACGAAATGACTTCATGGACCTAATCCATCAATGCCTACCGTACTGTACATAGCTTGCCCGGGCGGACTCTACTACTCTAGAGAGTAGTAGAAGCGACTTTCGGTCGTCCATGGCTATCCGTAGTGATCGTCTTATGCCAATATTTGAAGACCAAGTCGAGTGCTACCCATTGTAGCTGCGATTAGCTATAAAACTAGCTACTATTGAAGCAGTGAAGAGCTAGTCGACAATGTCGTTACGTACCATTTAAAGTGCATTTTTGATGAGTTGTTGTCCGGAACTATAGAACTAGTGACAGTTTTGTTTGTTTGGGTTCTTAAAATCTCTCATGTGGAACCACGCGTTGGCGCCATACTGTAGCACGGAACAAGAACAAAACCAAGCGACGCGACGTGAAGAGCAGCACGAGACGAATAAGAAAGAAATGCATTACACCCTTTAGCGCATACAGCATATTCATTGACACCAGCTTTTCCCATAACAAATACTCACCTTAATTCCCTTTTCCACGGGCAAGGCTTGGTGCGTGGTCCTTTCGTCTTTTTGGTTGGGATCCGAGTCCAAGACGCTAGGCCACAAGAGGGCCCGACCCCGTTTGGGCTCCACGGTAATGTCCAATTGATCAAAGTTGGTACCGCCGCCGGCTTCAACGTCATTCAAATAGAGGAAGACGGTCAACATGCGAACGCCGGGTTGACTAAAAACCAACCAAATAAGGCGCGATGGAAACGAAGAAGTACCGAATGAGGCGCGGCGGGAGAATAGGAGCGACTAGTTACTGCGTTTTGGTGCTTACCGATCGATATGATGGGGAACATAGTCATGATGAATCTAGGCCATGAAATCGGGCATGGTAGAAACACAAAGTCGTGAGTACCTAGGACTTGTCCTTCCAGCAAACTCCCAAGAACTTACTTGATAGAATTGCCCTGGCTCGTACCGCAACAATTGCAAATACTCCGAATTTGTTTCGGGAATTCCAGTCAGATTGGACAATCGATAGGCCACTTCTAGGGCGCCCTCGTTTTCATAACAAGCATTTTGACACCACGCATTTGTCGAAGTACGGCCGTCATTGATATCGGAATCGTGGGTCCCATCCGGCTTTAATTTTCCTACATCGGCCGATCGTTCATAACCCTCCGTGTAGCCTAGAGAAGTTGCACAGCGCGAAACAAGGTGAGAAGAACAAATGCCGCTCTCTCCTGGTATACTGTCCTGCTCAGTGTTGCTGCTCAATCCACGTCCAAGAAAGACTACTTACCCAGTTGAATCATCATTTCCGCTTCCGCCTCGGACAAGACATTTTCCATCGTAATGACCCAAGGCCCGTCGGTTGCAGGGGAAGACAAGATTTCCACCGAATATTTGGTCTTGTAAGGCTCACTGGTCAATTGAGTAAACATGGCATTTAAATCACCCGCCTTCCAGGCATTGGGAACATTCGGATCCATGGGACAACGGCCTTCAATGGTCAAATAATCACAGCTCAAACAAGCAGGAGCACAGTTTTGTTTCATATACGCAGGATTGTGCTTGCATTCTCCCCCCACCGCCCAAGCCGTACATTGTTCATGCTGATTGCGACACATGTCTTTGATTTCCTGTTTCATGACCAAGGTTTGCAGATAGTGGCGGGTCTTTTCGATGAGTGCCTTGGCATCCTCGGCATCGGCTGAAAATTGTGCGGTACCCCAAAGCGATTGCGCAACTCCAAAGTCAAGGCCGAGTTCCAGCTCGCGAGGTGTAAATGTGGCTTTATTGGCGCTGTTCGAAGAAAGGGTAAATTCAGGGAATAAAAGTGAGACAAGGGCTCTCTTTGCAGACGACCCACAGCCTCTAGAACGTTCGATACTTACGTTTGATCCGGACATAGCTCACAGCTTCGTTTACAGTTTGTATTCATGTCTGAATTGAAAGAAATAACGAAAGAAAGAATGAGCCCCCATTCCCCTGGTTCGACGACGACCCAACGATACGCCCATGCCCCATTCAGGCGACGTCTGCATTACGTACACTTTGGATTTCGTTCACACTCTCCTTGCTCGGCCCAAAACCCACAATTCTCAACACTATCCATGCAAGTGTTGCTGTCGTCTGTAACCGCCGTATCGTTGTCAATGGAGCTACAAGTGCCATCGGCTTCGCATGCTTGTTCGGCGCCCTGACAAAAAACCAGGACACTTAACACCAAGAAGAACCACCACAATGACGACGCCCTTACTACTGGGGACTCTCCTGCTAGTAGAAACCTTCTTGGCAATGGCATTCTAAGAGTCTGAGAAAGTACTTTAGCAAAAGCAACAGGTTCCAAGGCAGAATTATCTGCATTAATGACCGTTGCCCTTCCCGTTATTTGAATCTAAAGGAGGAAGGTCGCCATGGTCTCTCGTAGAAAAAAGGGGAGAGAGTTCGCATTTTTGGATTTTGTTCGAATGCGAAATGAGGGAGAGAATCCCCCCAATGGAAGGCGAACAGTACCGCGTTGGCATGTGGTGGGAGCGGACCTCGTTGGAATTGCTTGCTTTCACAACATGTGTTCCACCTATCGTATGGGCAGGCCGCAAATGACATTTGAGCCTGCAAAGAGAATTGGAACTGTTTCCTTTTTAGGACGAAGAAATAAACATCCCTGATCAATCATGGTGAAAGCAACAACACTACGGTGAATCCAATTTTTGTCACGACACAAGAAGTCGATTGATTCGACCGCTTTCGCTTCGAGACGAATGGGTCGTTTGATTCGATTTGTTATGGAGAATCCGAACATCCCACGGGCTTATGCAATTTGATATGCCCTCAGATAACCAGCGTATTCTCACAAGTATTTATTTTTCCGAGGCGCCGCCTTCCCATCGACATGTGTGATGGGAATGCGAAACGAAACAACTGTTGTAAATACTCACACTAGCACTCGATACCCTACGCGATCCACGTAGAGCGTTTCCTATCGATGTAGTTGAAACTTGGTTAGCGAAGAGAAGTCGGTTCAACTGTTCTTACTAACTGGATTGTTTCCAAGTAATGAGCTTGGAAACACCGCTGCCGGGGTTGTACTTTCTACCTATCGCGACGCGGCCTTTTGCCGTCGTCGCCACTGACGCACGAGGCGTGGTGCCATTTGCACTTTCGCTCTCCGTCGCCACTACTTGGGCCCACGTAGTTCTACCTCGTGGCTTCACCATCTGCCAATCCCCTTCCGGCACGTTCTTGTTCTTTTTCTCGGCTGACACCGCTATCTTCGTCTCCATATCTTGTGTCTGCTTCTTTCTCAATGTCGCAACCCTTGTCACTGGCCTTCCGCCATGTGCGGTCGGGTCCCTCGCCCGGCGTTTTGCTATCTCGTTGGTGCGCCTGGTCGTCTTGGTTCCTTCCGAGTCGTCGGAGTCGTCCGTGCCCGACTTATCTCCAACAACAACAACACCCAGAAGATCCACATCACACCATCTTATGCGGCTCACAACCCTCTTGCCAAAACGAAGTCGACAGCACAATGATGGAGTCTTCAATCTTAACTTTGGTCCCGGTGCTAGTAGTTAACAGTGGTACGTTTGCGCAGTGTTTGTGTAATTTAACGACGGCGGACTTAGCTCATGGGATGGCTCGAAAGAATGCATCTCACCGCTTAGTCGCACCTGGGAACGTGTAGGCCATCTCGTGAGTGCTTTCAGGCCCCTAGAATTCAAGGAAAGGTTCTTTGAAGATCGTGTACTAAAAACGGAAACGATTCTTGCAAGATGAGACATTATTCGAAGCATGTGAAAGATATGCTTCCCAAACGGCGCAATCTGGCGCCAATCTTTGCGAATGCACTTTGTTCAGCGATGGAGTGGTGGAAACTGGATTGGTGGAAACTGTGGTTGGCTAAACATACTACCTCTTGGTCGCCAGCAGAGAAGATTTACAACTTGATTGCACTCTCGTTGTCTTGCTCGAAGAAATTCTCTTCGATGTCGTACCCTTGTGCCTCCATGAAATTCTTCACCCAGATCGTGTTCGCGATGTAGTCGCTGGCTCCGACCGTCTCTGCCTCGGTCGAGCTCTTCACGTTTAGCTTCTGCTTCCAGGATTTCCCAAGTGCGCCGCCGAGGCCAAAGGACATTATCCCGCCTGTGTGGCTCTTGAAATCTGCGTGTACGGCGTATGCCGCGTCCACCCATGTGCGGAACCTCCTCAGGCTGTCGGCCCCGACTGTGAGTTCGAGGTCCATGGTGCCTTTCAGGTATTCCAAAACTCGCCTCAATTTTTCTTCGTCTTGCTCCGTGCTCTTCGACACTCTGGTGCACAGGAACGCCACCGCCAGCACAATGTCCAAACGCGCTCTGATTGCCACGTACAGAAGTTTCATGACGATGCTGTGGAATGTTGCTGCTCTTTTCTCTCCTAACCGTGGGGATTTCTCGTTCACGTCGAAAAGGTCCTTGCGTGCTGGGTTGGCGGCCTCTCGCTTTACCTCGAGCCCTGAGTCGTTGATGGCCTCCTGCAGGTACTCTTTCATCGTGATCGTCGCGGTGCCATTGCCGTTGTACACTATCTTCATGCCAAGGAAAGTATGTTCTGTCCCTCTGGTCACGGTCATCTTCCCAAATCGCTCCTCAATTTTTGCGATCACGTCGGAGACGACTGCCGGGTCCACATGCGACACTTTATTGTCGTCGACGTACCACACGATGGTACACTGCTTACCGTCGATCATGCAGTTAGCAACGCACGGGTCGTACGGGTTCAAAACGAAACCCATCTCTTCCAAGGTCCCTGAAAACAACTTATACCAAAGGAGTGCGGATTTGACGCACCCATAGAGGGCCTTCACGAGTCTAACGTAGAGAACTTTCTGTCCCCCTTCCGTGACTAGTAGTTTTTTGTAGGCGCCGTTCATCTTGCACATGATCTCGGCGTACTTCCCGGTGAACTTCATGACGACGAAGTCAACCATATCCGCGTTCAGGTAGGCCCCCACGACGTCTGCTGTGGCGACATCGCGCTTCTCGTGGGCGTCGATGATGATGGATAGTAGGAGTGCGTCGGATGATACGGCTGGCGAAGCCGTTTCGGCTTTGCTGTACAGCGCTCGTTGCGGTCTGCCGTCGGCGACCGTCCTTCCTTTCAACCTCCCGTCTCGCTTCTCCTTGATCAGGTTGATTGCTCGTAGTGCCCCGCGGCGCTGTTCGTGTGTCAGGGTGCTGGGGTCGATTCCCTCAAACACCGACAGATCCTCAAGCTGCGCGAATTCCTTCATCAGTGCGGCCTCGGCGGCCTCGCCGTGCTTCTTGATGCCGGCGTTGGCCGACATCTAGGTCATGATGTGGCCAAACACGAACTTTTGTTTCTCGTCCATCGATGCGAATTGTTGCTTGCTGCCATATTGTAGCAAGGTCGTGTCGTCGTTGTAGCGCGCTGGCGGTTTTACATTTCGTCGTAGGTTGTAGCTGTGTTGTTGTGTGTCGGCGGTGCCGTCGTCCCCGTCCCCTAGGGCGTTTTCAGCAACGGTTTCTTCGTCGTGGCTGTTGGGGTGGTCGCTTTCGTCGTCGTCCAGGTTGTCCGTGATTACGGCTTCGGTGTCATCGTCGTGGTTATTCGCGTTTTCGCCTTCCAGGTCATTTGCGTTTTCGTCTTCCATCGCGTTTGCAATTGCATCCTTGGCGTTTGCGGCGACCGCGCCCTCCGCTCCTGGGCCACCGGCGTGTACGTGAGGGGGGGCAATGTGGGGAAGGTCGGCGGGAAAAACAGCTGGAAGTGCGGCGGGCTCGGCCAGTAGGTCGGCGGCCTCGTCGGCATCGACGGGCGCGAAATCTACGAGTGGTTCATCGGCGAGCGCGGCGGCTGGTTCGTCAAAATCAAGATCGTACTCATCGTCGTCGATGAGTTGGTTGTGGCGCCACTCAACGACGAGACCACGCTCCTGAATAAGGGGCTGGCCTTCGTGGAGTGCAAGCGCTTCGACGCGGGCAATGGCGGCTTCAGTGATGGGAAGCTCCGTCCATTGGTGGCGTGAGATCCGGCGCCCCGTTGCAAGCGACAGAAAGTAGTACGCTCCTTGAGCGTTACCTGTGGGGGTCAAGGCAATGGCGCCGAGCGAACGGCTGCGTGGCGTGTTCGTTGGTTCGTCGTCCTCGAAGACTTGAGCGTACGCTCCCAGTTCGAGGCGTAGGCTGTTGTAGTCGGGGAATGGGCGCCCGGTGATGATGCCGGTAGGGCTCATCGTGTCGGACACGCCGTTCTCGTGGGGGAACTGGTTCAGACAACGAACTGCGTCACTGACAATTTCCCGGATTATGAGACGGGGTAGCCGTTTGAACGGGAGCCCATGCACCGTACAGCGCATTCGCTCCTTGACCACGCGAATCGACCGGTCAACTTCGCCTACGTGCACGTCAGGTGGCACGATGTCCATCTCAACTGGGAGGATGTCGTTGCGGATGCACTCGAATTCGGCATCGGCATGTACATCCCTGACCGTGAGTCCTCGGGCAGTGTATAGTTGCATGGCGGCCCGTGTCTCCATGAGGATGGTCGCTTTGGACCGGTTTGGTACCGCGCTAACCGTACGAAAACCAATGTTGCGGGATATGGTGTGCAGGAAGGGAATGCCCTGCACGAACAGGAAGTCAACACATAACGTGATGTTGCCGTGATGCTCCGCGATTGGCGCAGGTAGGGGCACGGCCTCGAATGTGGGTACCCTGGCTGCGGCGGCGCCGCGAGTGGTCTTTCCTTTCAGCGTCGCTACGTCGGGGCCGTATATGATTAGGGCTCGCGCGGCGTTGTCGGGAGTGACTGGGCAATTTCGGACAAAATTCCCACGCAATATGGATTGGAACTGTTTTTTGGAGGGTCGTCCAAGTTTTCGGTACAGTGCGCGCGCTGCGTCTGCTTCCGTCACCTGTCGCCTAGTAAATGGTTTCTTCTGCTCCGTCACGGTCGTTAAGAAAGAGTAGGCACTAATTTGTTGACTAGTAGTGTTATTACTATCGAACACGAAGAGGCCGCTCTCGTGCTTGGAGAATCGCATGATGGAACCGTCCTTTCGGTGGACCAACATCGCTGGCTCCTTCTCCGTGTCCATCGTCACCCGGCACACGGACGTGACGTGTGCCAAGGACAGAATGTTGGCGATCGAGCCCTCATTGTACCAGACTTCACCAAGGTTTGGGAAGTCGCCGACGAGGTTGGAGTCTTGATGACCCCCGTTCGTGATGGCGCGGAGTACCGTGCCACTCTTGCGTATGTTGGAGAGCATGTTGGGGTTCCTGAACACCGAGACGGTGGACTGGGAATCGAGTAGGATCCAACCGGGGTCGAGCTCACCGACGCCAGTCTGGGACAACATGTACCCATACTGCATCAAGGTGGTGCCCGTGGTGGTGGCGTCGGGCGACGGTGCCACTGCGGTGCCATTTGGGCACTCTGGCGCAAAATGTCCCAAGCTCTGACACGAGAAGCATGTGACGTTGTTGTGCAGCTGCCCGTCTCTCCCTGCAACCACGCTCCTCTGAGCAAACGTCATGGCGCTGGTTTCGGGGACGGCAGGCGCGGCTGTTGTGGCCGTTGCGGCAGGCGGGGTGAAGTTTCCCGCCCGATGAGTCCTGTTTGCGTTAGCTGGGGTCTTGTAGCTCACAAGGGTATTGTAAGCGGCCGTGGTGCTCGTCGGATAGTGGTCGCGTCCCATGGCATAATCATTGGCCAATGAGTCAATGAGAGTGCCGTACCGGGTTGCATCCGCGCCACGAATGATGGCCATTGCAAGCGTTCTTTCTTTGGCGAGCTTCTTGCGGGTGTCCGTTGATCGTGCAGTCGTGCCGTCGGGCTCAGTGTCCGATATCATCTCAAAACTCTCAGAGATGGTGCCTCCTTGGTGCTCGACGGTGTCAGACCACCCCTTGATGGTCTCGACATACTCGTCGACGGTCTGTCCTTGCTCTTGTCTGCAGGTGGCGAAGCCGGCCCTGGCATCCATGAGTGCAAGGAAACTATTACGTTTCTCGTTGAACTGCATGGTGATGGCCTTTATCTCGGCCAGTAACCAGACGCAGTTGTTTGCCTCCGTGCTGGAGGCGTACAGATCGTTTGATTTGAGTTTGGCTCGCATCTCTTCAGAGCACTGTCCCCACACGATGGCGTAGACTGCGGCGAGGTTGCTGTTGAGCTGTGCCTCGCGCTTGACATATTCCTTGAGTTTCTCGGACCAGATGGCCTTTACGGTGAGGGTGTCGGTTTCCACTGGTTCGGTGGGGACCGTGAGCGTGGGCGCTGCCATGGGATCGGCAAACAACGGTGCCAGGTCCTCGGGGTACCTCATGTTCTTCTTCACGTGGCTTTTCAGGGCCTCTGTGGTCTTGCTGTACTGGCGGCGGTCTTCCTGCTCGTCGTAGCACTGGTAGACTTGGCCGTTTATTTCGTCGGTCTCGCCCTTGAATTTTGACTTGGGGGCCGCCGTGGTGCGCGTCCCGCTTTCGCTCCGACTGCGTCCGCCTCTGCCTCTGCGGTGCCTTCCTCTTCCTCGGCCTGCCCATGGTGGTCTGGATCCGCCTCCGGAGCCGGTGGTGGGCACCGATGCGGGTGTTGCGTCGGTCATCCTTCTAGCTTCCGAAGGTTCTTGTGGGCGCGCCAGGTGGTGGTGCCGTTGTCAGTGAGCAGGTGTACCTGCCTTTCCGTAACGTCCGTTACTGTGGCAAGGCGCTCTCTCTCGGCACTCCACTCGCCACGAGTTCGGTTCCAAACTGCGGGCTTGCGTACGCGGTTGGTGATCTCAACTCGGTCGCCGGGGGCAAACCACTCTTCAGGGGTTGCTCGGCCAGGGCGACTTCGATTGTTGATGGATTCCAACTCGGCGATCACGCGTTGTTCCTGCAACTTCAGGCTCTTGAGTTGGTCGATGAGGGTCTTGACTCGCTGCTGATCGTCCATACACTTTCGCTTAAAAACCAGTAATCTTTTTACTTGGAAACAATGTTGTAAATACTCACACTAGCACTCGATACCCTACGCGATCCACGTAGAGCGTTTCCTATCGATGTAGTTGAAACTTGGTTAGCGAAGAGAAGTCGGTTCAACTGTTCTTACTAACTGGATTGTTTCCAAGTAATGAGCTTGGAAACACCGCTGCCGGGGTTGTACTTTCTACCTATCGCGACGCGGCCTTTTGCCGTCGTCGCCACTGACGCACGAGGCGTGGTGCCATTTGCACTTTCGCTCTCCGTCGCCACTACTTGGGCCCACGTAGTTCTACCTCGTGGCTTCACCATCTGCCAATCCCCTTCCGGCACGTTCTTGTTCTTTTTCTCGGCTGACACCGCTATCTTCGTCTCCATATCTTGTGTCTGCTTCTTTCTCAATGTCGCAACCCTTGTCACTGGCCTTCCGCCATGTGCGGTCGGGTCCCTCGCCCGGCGTTTTGCTATCTCGTTGGTGCGCCTGGTCGTCTTGGTTCCTTCCGAGTCGTCCGAGCCGTCCGTGCCCGACTTATCTCCAACAACAACAACACCCAGAAGATCCACATCACACCATCTTATGCGGCTCACAACCCTCTTGCCAAAACGAAGTCGACAGCACAATGATGGAGTCTTCAATCTTAACTTTGGTCCCGGTGCTAGTAGTTAACAGTGGTACGTTTGCGCAGTGTTTGTGTAATTTAACGACGGCGGACTTAGCTCGTGGGATGGCTCGAAAGAATGCATCTCACCGCTTAGTCGCACCTGGGAACGTGTAGGCCATCTCGTGAGTGCTTTCAGGCCCCTAGAATTCAAGGAAAGGTTCTTTGAAGATCGTGTACTAAAAACGGAAACGATTCTTGCAAGATGAGACATTATTCGAAGCATGTGAAAGATATGCTTCCCAAACGGCGCAATCTGGCGCCAATCTTTGCGAATGCACTTTGTTCAGCGATGGAGTGGTGGAAACTGGATTGGTGGAAACTGTGGTTGGCTAAACATACTACCTCTTGGTCGCCAGCAGAGAAGATTTAGGAATCGAAGAACAGACCGGTCGTCGATCTTGCTTGGTGGAGACTGTGGTGGGCGAAACATACTACCTCTCGGTCGCCAGAATTCTAGGGAGCGAAAACCAGATCAACGTCTCTATAAGGACGGTGGTTCCTCCAGAGAACGATAATTGTGAAGGTGCGATTCAAATTGTACCAGACGGTAGTCTCATCCTAGGGAGTACTGATGGTGCCATCTAAGATGGTTTCACGGGCTGTCAAAATAGCTCAATGTCTCGGTGTCTATGGTATGTCGTTGCTGGAACTGGGGGTGTGATAAGAGCAGCCACTTCTTGCTCCGAAGTTACCTATTTTTCCGCCACAGTTATTTCGAAATTCCGTGGTTTGTGGTCCGCTCAAGGAAATTACGGCAGCGAACGTTCTGTAGTCTGGGGATCGGAGGTTGCTGCATACTACGACATTCGCACAGCGTTGTTGCCCGAAAGCGGTGTCGTCTGCATGTTTGGGTTATTTCTGTTATTGATTCCCGGGTAAAACAGCTGGATTATGGTACGTTTTCGTTGGCACCAGGAACGTTTACGCGACCTCCACCATTTCAAGCAGCGGAAGAAGTTGTAATGAATCCATGCTGGCCGAAGCAGGATAATAATGAATACTACGGGAAATCCTAGTCGGCGTACAAGGCGGTACTACGAACGGAAGTTTGGGTCGAATACTTCCTTTGCAAACCCTCCTTTAGCATTTCAGGAAGGATAGGATGGGATGAAAGTGTTAGCATAACGGATAGCTACTCGGATTTCGAAAAATACCACCGGCAATCTAAAATACTTTTCATTATCAGTTCCGCTGTGCTTAGAAGAATTGCTTCCGTGCTTCTACGACCATACAATACGGGCCGTTAGTCGCACAACAGGGTGGACTCAATAAGATTTGCTACCCCCTAACTTGCTTGCAGATTGGCTCGGGCTCCGGAGTGCTATGATTGGTTGTGTGACGATCAAGAACAGGTAATGAAAAGGCGAGGCGAAAAAGGTCAGTAAGCAGCCGTCAGTATGCACAGCACTACAAGACCATCACGAGACATGTTGATTATCAGCGGCAAAAATCGCTTACCAACAAAGTAGGATGGCACATCCAAAATAGCAAATGTTAGCTATACTCATGTACGTCGCCGCGGTTCCCCAAGTGCAGGCACCAGTGTCGAACTCGGACCCATCACCATTGTCACCACAATCTTCAATTCCGAAAACCATGAACACAGATCTGAAACAGCCGTTATGAAAATTGACCAGATCCAAGTGAAAACTACGTGAGAATCCTCGTGCTGCACGAGTCAATCGAACACTGCTGACCAATCATAACGTTAGCACGTACCCTCCAGCCAGCCAAGCGGCACAAAAGGCAAGACCCTCCAAGCATCCTGCGCAACAAATTTGACAAAGAATCCATTCAATGGCCACCATTACGCCCGCGCAAAAGCCCGTAAGAGTCGCAATTGTCAACGCCGATCGGGCTCCTAACACAACACTGTCTTCGGTTGTCCAGTCGACACATTCTCCATTCCCTTGAGCAATGTACCAGATTCCAAAGGAAACACCATTTTCGGTCTTAACAAAGTCACACGAAAAGGTCACGAGAAATTGCATCGTCAACTACAAAGTAAAAGCACAAAGAAAGGTAGAAAACGGTTAGCACAGGTAAGATGTTGAGTTACAGGATCAAACCATCTTCAGCGGCAACGAGAACCTGTTGAATCCTCCTTATTCATACGTACAGCGAGGGCTACTGCGCCCACAATAATCAAACGAAATATGTTTCCCAAGGTGTTGCACATGGCGACGATTTCTTCTTTGATAGGGTCTGATTTCTCCCTCTTAAAGGGTCGGATTGGATTACTCACTGATGAATGAAACAACAATCCAACGATGATTCTTTTGATGCCGGCAACATACCGGTGAATTGAGAATAACCCGACCGATGTTGCACATGGCACCCCTAATATCTCAGGTCATCTCAGCTTAAATATTATAGCCCCAAATTCAAACCTCAATAATTGCCCTTAAGTCACTTGGGGGCTTATGTTACTTTTAGTGGTAGGAAGCACCAACGGGTGGGAGGACTGGCCTTACAGCTACGCAGTATCGATGGCAGCTATTTCAATATTGTTCCGCTATCCTTGCAAAGGGGCCGAGAGTGTGATAAGGACAATAACAGTATTGTCATCTAGACCTTCTCACTTACTTATCGTAGCTAGTACTACTACAGTACTAACACTTCTTCCTCATTCGTAATGGTTTATACTTGTTAGAGGCTCCTGCAGCCAATTAGGGGATAGAAATAGATGCCATCTGAAGTCCAAGGAAGAACTACCGTCAGGTTAGTGGTTTTCCTAAACCCAACCAGACCCACGAGGCTCCGACGTTTGCCTTCTGGGTATGTTGTACTACAACGTTTGAACTCTTTAACAGCAACCGATATCACAAAAATTCCAAAAAATCTTCTTTACTACGACTTGCTTCTCTTGTTATCCTTGTGGCCACGACTATTACACTGATTGATCCAACAAACCACAGAAAGACTCGAGTTTCCATTGCATGACTCGTAAGAGTCTGGTATCTTCGTCATGTTTATTGCTTGCAAATTGGCTCGGGTTGGGGTGCGCTAGAATAGGAAAACGGCAAGTAGTACGACCCGCGTGAGACAAATAAATCCAATAAGGGGCAGGTATAGTATGTACTAGCGACAACGTACCAACAGAGCACAAATCCACAAATAAAGTAGCACGCCACAGCGACCATCATGTAGGATGCATCGGCACCCCATTCGCAGCCCGTGTCTCCTTGCAACTCGCCATTTGCCACAGAACCGTCAATGTCCCCGCATTGTTGAATACCTGCAAAACAAACAACCGCAATGAGAGTCTTTGGGAACCTCGACGGATGACTATTCCTAAACGTAATCAAAACGCACCATATAGCATAAAAGTCGAGCATCCCAATACCCACGCCGAACAAAACGCCAATCCTTCCAAACAACCTGCACAGCAGACTTCACAAAGCAGCCACTCAAACAACACCATGACTCCTGCTGCAAATCCAGCAATCGTACTCAACGTCAAGGCCGATTGAGCTCCTTTCACCACATCATCCATTTCCAAATTGGTGGTACTCCACTCGACACAATTTCCAGTCCCTTGCTCTTCAACATACCAAATGCCAATGCCTCGCGTACTAGGTGTCGTGAGAAAATCACAGCCAAAGGTTGCCACAAATTGCATGGCAAGCTGTATCACGAAACAACACGAAACAAAAAAAGGGCCACTGGATTAGAAACGCGCGATTCTTTGCCCCACCCGTGGCAACATAACGTTTTCGTCCACTTCTGCTCTACTAGCTCGAAGAACCTACCGCCAAGCAACAACCCCCCACAATGCATAGCCGAAAGATATTTCCGAGTGTATTGCACATTGTATGGTTGAATAAAGCCAAACAGTGTTTTGTTGTCAACCTCCATGCAGATTTCTCTGTCTTTTGTGGTTCATCGTCCGGGACTTTGGATCTTTTTTGTGTCGTGTGGGTTGGATATCGCGATCCGTTGTATGTGTGTGGTGTCACGAAAATCCATCCGTTCGGAATGGCTTGCGACACTTTGCACGACTGGGGAACGGTTCCGAGTCGTCCTGGATTTAAAGGGACTTATTAGTCGAATGTGTCGTCACACAATAAATCCACTTTCACCAATCTCTCCCCTTACTTTACCGATCCACTCTCTCTCGCTCTCCAGACCTGACGGCGTGCAGACAACAGCAGCACACCCGGCGCGGAAGAGAAGGTCAACGGAGAGGCAACGCGAACCGATGGGTAAAATGACCGATTGAAATGACCGTTGCATGGCATTAGCATATTCAACGATATCATCGATAGCATTGACTCTGCCATCCTTTTGATTCCTAGAGGGATATCATCCATTGCTTTTCAAATGAAGTTTTCTCTTGTGTTGTGTCTTTTGCTGGTGGGTTCGTTTTCCTCTAGTCGCCATCATGCTGGAGGAGGAATCGCAGCTGCCGCCGCCAAGGTAGAAGAAGCTTCGTGTGATGCCAATGGCGTTTGCACCACCGTGTCCGAGTGTCAAGACAATAATGCCGAATGTCCCGCATGGTCGAGTCAAGGAGAATGTGATGCCAATCCAGCCTACATGTTGAAAGAGTGTCGAAAATCGTGTTATGTCTGTGGTGAGGACCCTCAGGTGGGGGATGGATCCATGTATGGCGTTCCACAAACCTTGGGGAATTCTCTCTTTCACGCAACAAAAGAGGCGGCTCAGGACCGTTTGACGCGCATGGGTCGATATATGCAGCAAGAATCCGAAGTACCCGCCAACATTAAGAAAAAGTGCCGAAATCTTCATGCGGAATGCAGTAAGTGTCAATCATTGTGGTTTCCTGGACATGGCGAGTGTTTGTGAACGACGTCTTTTCTAACCTATGATTCTTCATTTGTTCCGACTTGACTAGTCAACTGGGCTGTGGGTGGAGAATGTGATGGGAATCCAATCTGTAAGTCGATTCTAGAGCATCGAGTCATGCGTGGTCGACGACGACACGAGTCTCAACGATTCTAAACAAACATGCATCTCAACTATTATTTCTAAAGGGATGAAGCAGGAGTGTGCCCCGGCATGCTTTACCTGTGATTTCTTGGTGTACGTGGAGCGATGCCCCATGGACAAGGCCAGCTTGACAGATGTTTGGGGAGCTGGAGACTTGAACAGAATGTTTGAAAAGCTTACCAGTGAACCTTATTTGAGTCAATATTCCGTAGAAATTCTTTCGTCGCCTGCCACTACTGACGGTCCCTGGGTGATTCAATTGGATAATGTATTGAGCCCAAGCGAAGCTGAACAGTTGATCGAACTTGGAGGTAAGTCCCGCTGGAATAAGGGGAGCGTCCTCACGAAAGTACCCTTACCATCTTTGTCTCTGTTTCCATTACTCTAGCAATCGAGGGTTATGCACGATCTGCAGATGTTGGAAAACTTACCATCGATGGGAAGCATGACAACAAAATCAGTGAAGGTCGTACCTCTACCAATGCTTGGTGCAGAGACAAGTGCTACCGAAATGAAACGGCGCTCGCGGTAATTAATCGACTTTCCGACTTGACCGGCGTTCCCGAAGGAAACTCGGAATTCTTGCAAATGCTCCGCTATGAGCCTGGTCAATTCTACAATGTACGTGATCGCTAGTGTGTTTGGTCTTCGGCTGATGTTTGGATGGCAGAGCTCACACGTTTGTGTCCTATACAGAGCCACCACGACTACATTGGGCATCATGTCGTCAGACCACAAGGTCCTAGGATTCTGACCTTTTATCTGTACTTGAACGATGTAGAGGCTGGCGGTGGAACGGAGTTTGATAAGCTTGGTTTGGTTGTTACACCAAAGGTCGGTCGAGCGATTCTCTGGCCGAGCGTTCTCGATCACTGGCCCATGAAGAAGGACGATCGCACTATGCACGCGGCTTTGGCAGTGGAAAAGGGAATCAAATACGGGGCTAACGCATGGTTTCATCTTCGAAACTTCAAGGAGCCGTTTGCATCTTCATGCATCTAGAGAGGGAATGCGTCGGTGAGTCGGCCTAGCGCAGTTACCTCGCTAACTACCGAGAATCTGCTAGTAGTAAAGACTCATTACATAGATGATGCATCATCCTTCCACAGTAGAGCTTCCTTTGCGGGTCAAATCTGGCTTTCTCAGCCGTCAGGGTTCCATCAAATTGAGTCGACGGAATCATTTTCACTCGCATCTGACCCGCAAAGCGTCCGTCCGCTGTCAGCTCAAACACGACTCACCTAATGAAATGCTCGCTCGCGATATCTCTCAATCGTGCCCGAACTTCACGTCATGCTCCGATCGCAAAGCTCTCGAAAACCAAAACAAAAGAGGTAGCACCATCATAAAGTGTGGATCCCGGTGAAGAAGCTGCCATGGGAAATACTAGTCTTCGAAAAGCGATTGAAACTGATGATTGGAAAACAGTTCGCGATTTGCTAAAGGACGACGATGTCAAGCGTCGAGTGCGTCACAAAAAGTACTTTATCGAAAGATACATGGGAAGATCTTCCAGGTCGCGACAAAACGGCCCAAGCTCTGTAAAGGAAGAAGTGACCTGTCTTCATATGCTTCTCCAAAGACGAGTTCCGTTAGATGTGTTCATTTCTCTTCTCGACATTGATCGAAGCCAGCTACAAGCACTATCCCAACCAAGTCAAGAGTTGCCACTTCATTTTGCCCTCATGAATCCGAGACGTGCCCCAGACACACAAGTATTCGAGTATCTAATACAGGCGCATCCACCAGCATTGATGGCACGGTCATTATCGGGGCATACTCCATTACACATGGCCTGCTACACCCTACAGCCGGCATGGCTGATCAGACTTCTCGTCGAGAAAGAACCGGATAGCATTTATATCCGAGACGTTGCAGGACGCACACCATGGTGCACTATCCAACGCAAAAGCACGGATCTACTTCATGTCTTTTATAGGTGGAAGCTGCGAAAGATACTAGATCCCTTTGTACTACGACCGGTAGAACCACAACAACAAAATGAAAGACAATCGAACACGCAAACGTCAGACAACCACGAGGGCGTTCGAGAACGACAAACGTACCCAATAGCATCGGTAACTACAACACAAGAGCAAGCCGGTCTCTGTGTTTTGTGTTGGGATGGTACTGCCGACTGTGCCTTGGTTCCATGTGGCCACATTTGTCTCTGCCAAGGTTGCTGTCAAACGCAACTCGGTAAGCTCGACCGCAAAAAGTGTCCCGTATGCCAATCCAACTTTACATCCACCCTACGAACCTATCCTGCAGGCATTCATAACTCAAAGTAAAATGCAATTCTATTCGATTTATACAAACGGCTTTCTATCTACTACTAGCCTTGACTTATTCATATACCCTGGCAATGTCCATGGTAGTAAAGACCGTAATTTGTGGCGGATACATTTTGGTCGAAAAGGTTCCATTCACATAGGTTTGCCAATCATCGCCATACACATCATAGCGCTTGAAATCATCCAAGGCAATGTGTTCAAAGAAAACATCTGTTTCCGACAAGAAGGCTCGACGTTGAATGGCTTCCGTGCCACCTTCAAATTGCAGTCCCAATTCGCATCCCGTCGAACTCCAAAACATGCGATTGGTCGCATTGCTCAAACCATCTTGTAAAAAAATGGTACCATGTTGCGTCAAGGCCAAAGCTTCTTGCACAATCGTCATGCCCGCACTGGACACGACTCCAATTTGAGCTTGATAGGAAGGAATGTGTTCATATTCCAAACCATGTTCGGTAATGCTGGGTACCAATGTATTGCGTCCCGTTGTCATGTCGGCCGTATAAGCATTGAGCGACGTCTTGACTTGATGATCAAGACAAATTTCGAGCGATACCGCGAGCCCATTGACATAGAGCCAGCCATATTCTAAAATGGTGTAACCCAGAGCATCGAGCTCGCCCTTGTAATTAACCCACATGTCATAATCATACTTGCCTCGAGTGTAGATGGGATTAATGACAGTCGTTTCTTGGTGCGTCGCTGTCTGTTCAAAATCAATGAGTTCTTTAAAGCCTGACATGTTCAAGTGTCGCCAGGGCGTCATAAAGTCGGACGTTGACAAGTATCGCTTGGGAGCAATGAAGCGTTTGCCTTCATAGGTCGTCTTGGCCGGATCGTATCCCTTGTAGACGGGAGCAAAGTTATAAAACAAACTGTCATAGGAATTGCGTCGATCTTTGATCGGTTCCGAGGCGGTAATGCTTCCAAACAAAAAGAACCAGTCTTCAAATCGTTCTTCGGCGACCATTTCTTCCAGGCCCATTAGAATTTGACAGACGGGGCCACAGACATCGGGATCGCCGGGAGCTTCATCCTCAAAGACGTAGGCGCCATTGACACCACGCCAAAAGAATTCGGGAGCAATAAAAATCTTGAGAGTGGAGGGTTCCAACTTGGATTCGGACATCCTGTAAGCTTGTTCGACGGCATCTTTCATGATTTTAAGTCGGGATTGTACATCTTGTTCGGCATCATAATTGCCAATGTAACATTGAAGTTGATCGCCTTCTTCGGTCCACATGCTGCCATACGAATTCAAGCCAACGCATTCGGGATTGTCCATAGTGACAATATACCCGTCGTCGTCCGTGGCATTGTAAAAGGCAGGGGCCCCACCGGTATAAATTTGAAAGCCCATGGCTTCGACGCGCAGATATTTGGATTTGGTCGACAAATGCTTGTGTTTGTTGGTGTTAAACATGCCATCCGTCGGATGATGTTCATGCCAAGTCGCTTCTTGTCGAGCAACGCCCAATAATACTACCGAACAAACAAACATGGCAATGTTCAAAGCCTGAATCAAATTCCAGTTGTTGGGGGTAGGGGCACAAGCCTGAGGGGGCTTTTCGTACCGAAATTTCGAAGAAGCATACGACATGGGAGATGCCGACGATGCTTCGACGTCGGTTCCTAGCAGGCTGCTAGCTTCATTCGCATTGCGAGGTGCCATGGTAGGGTTGTTATTGGAGATGAGACTGCTCTTGGGTTGTGAGAGTGACATGAGAATTTTATGTGCAGGCTTTGTGAAGCAAAGGTGAGAAACGAAAGAAAAATTGGAGTTTCACTCTCACAATGGCGAAGGTCGGGAAGTAGACCGTTGCGTCGTCAGGAAAGGGGAGAAGGACGTGGCGACGTGCTCAGCTGGGTTGTAGCACAATGCAAATGGAATCCTGCATCGAATCTTCTCTTTTCTTTCGGGAAGAGCTGCATTGCATTTTCACCGGTGGCGAAAACGATTGGAAAACGGCGGAGTCGCCATTGGGTGTGTGGTGGTGCTCGCTTCATTCCCGCTTGCGCGATCAGCCGATGAAAATGCGATTGGACAGGATTGATTCAAAGTAGTCTAAAGGGTCGAAAGGGGCATTCGTAACCATGAATGCCGTTCGTTATTCGATGTAGTCAAAGTGTATCCAGGACTCAAAACGCCTCCAGTCGTGCAACGGGACACGAGCACGCCCAAAGGGATGGCTTTGGGTCACCATCACGGCACAAAGACAGGAGAACTCAAAAGGTCTACATCAATTTTGACGACGAATCACTATTTTACCTTTATTCGACGACACGATGTGAACTACCCTCGGAAAATATATTTCGGCTATACATTGTCGGCCGCGGTTATTGCTTAGTGGTAGGTTGTTTCTTCGAAGCGATGAATGAATGTTCGTGGACAGGATTTCTTCGATTCAATGGGATAGAACTACGAGTCATGAGTCATTGCTACTATCAGAGACTCGATCATTTGCATCATCCACTGTACTGGAAAGATCGAGGTCATTTGCGCAAGGCCGACTCACCGACGCATTCCTTACTAGATGCATGAAGATTCCAACGGTTCCTTGAAATCTCGAAGATGAAACCACGCGTTTACCCCATATTTGATTCCCTTTTCCACTGCCAGCGCCGCATGCATAGTACGATCGTCTTGCTTCATGGGCCATTGGTCGAGAACGCTCGGCCAGAGAATCGCTCGACCGACCTTTGGTGTCACCACCAAACCAAGCTGATCAAACTCCGTTCCACCGCCAGCCTCTACATCGTTCAAGTAAAGATAAAAGGTCAGAATCCTAGGACCTGGTTGTCTCATCACGTGGTGCCTAATGTAGTCGTGGTGGCTCTTGTGTGAATCATAAGAGGGGTATAATCGACGCAAAAACGTGAGCGCTGCAACATTTGACGAAAACACAACAGACCAGCAAACACCTACCTCGTAGTATTGACCGGGCTCATAGCGGAGCATTTGCAAATGCTCAGAGTTTGATTCGGGGACGCCCGTCAGGTTCGAAAGTCGATGAATGACCGCTAGCGCCGTTTCATTTCGGTAGCAATTGTCTCGGCACCAGGTATTCGAAGAGGTACGACCGTCACTGATTGTGTTGTCGTTTAACCCATTGACTACAGAAAGTTTTCCAAGCATTCCGGATCGTACAAAGCCCTCGATTTCTAATAAGGTAATAATGGAAACAGAAAACAACTAGGATAAGTCTCCACTTTCTCCCTCTAAGGACTCTCGCCAACTCCCAGCGCAAAGAAACGTACCTCCAAGTTCGATTAAATGTTCGGCTTCGCTTGGGCTCAATACATTATCCAATTGAATCACCCAGGGACCGTCAGTAGTGGCAGGCGACGAAAGAATTTCTACGGAATATTGACTCAAATATGGTTCACTGGTAAGCTTTTCAAATTTCAAACATTTTGTTCAAATCTCCAGCTCCCCAAACATCTTTCAAAAGGGCCTTGTCCATGGGGCATCGTTCCACATATACCAACAAGTCGCACGAAAAACATGCCGGGGCACACTCCTGCTTCATCCCTTTACAAGTCAAGAATAATAGTTGAGGTGCATGTTTGTTTAAAATCGTTGTGAGACTCGTGTCCTCGTTCTCTAGAACCGACTTACAGATTGGATTGCCATCACATTCTCCACCCACAGCCCAGTTGACTAGTAGTCAAGTCGGAAGAAAAGAAGCATCATAGGTTAGAAAAGCCGTCGTTATAATAAATTGCACAAACACTTGCCATATCTAGCAACCACAATGAACAACACTCACTGCATTCCGCATGAAGATTTCGGCACCTTGTCTTAATGCTGCCCTGTAGTTCTTTGGATTCTTTCTGCATATATCGACCCATGCGCGTCAGTCGTTCACGAGCAATGTAGGCCGGTATTGCAGATTCTTGTTGCTGCATGTATTGGCCCATGCGCATCAGCCGTTCTTGATCCGCCGTTTCCGACGAGTCAACGAGAGAATTCCCCAAGGTTTGTGGAACCCCATACATGGATCCATCCCCCACCTGAGGGTCCTCGCCACAGACATAACACGATTTTCGACACTCTTTCAACACGTACGCTGGATGCACATCACATTCTCCTTGACTCGACCATGTGGGGCATGCCTCATTATTGTCTTGGCATTCCGACACGGTAGTGCAAACTCCATTGGCATCACACGAGGCTTCTTCTACCTTGGCGGCGAATGCGATTCCAGGGCGACAGGACAAAAAAGGACCAGGAGCAGCGAGCAAAAGACAGACTACCAAGGCAAACCGCCTCTTAAAAGCTAAATTTGACATGATTCCTAGCTAGAGTAGGATCATTCCAAGGAGCATTGGCAAGGTTCATGGATGTGATGTCCCTGCGAACTTTTGTCGGAGGAGATATGCCAAATGCAATGAAGGGGTCATTCGGGGAATCGATGGATGGAAAGGGGGGGCCGAATTTGTGCGAAAGAGCGGTTAATGACTCATTTCGTCCCTCAATTCGTCCTCATGAGATTCGAAGTAATCAAATCGTATCCAAAATTCGAAGGTGCCGAAATAAGCAAAAGATACGCACACGGCGTCTCGCTGGCTGCGACGATGATGGAGAGAGCAACACACACCCCAGGAGACTCTATTTCCATGAAGTATCCCGTGACACTACTGGTCTCTCTTGCTCTTGCTGTTTTATTTTTCATGGCGAAACATCCTGAACAAATGGCGAACGACGGCACACCAAGATCCACAACTGCGGTAGTACCCTCGATACCTCCAGCCCTGCTTCCCGATGAAATTACCATCCTGGCCTATGGCGCCTTGTTGAGCGAAGCTTCTTCTAGATTAACCTTTCCAGATTTGAAAGACTTTCGTCATGTTCGCGTCCGAGGTTTGCGTCGGGTCTTTGCCCATCCCCACTTGTTTTTACTTTCACAAGGCTTGACGCAAGGCATGAACATGGCCAGTTTGTCGGTAGAACCTGCAGAGGATGTATCCTTTGTCGTGGCATCCTTTCAAGTAAAACTCAACCATGAACAACGATTGGCATTTATGGAACGAGAAGCCTCGTATGCGATTGTTTCCGTGCCTTATTACGATTTGGAGGCTACGGCAGATACCCCCACCAAGCCTCCTCTGGGCATGGGAGTCATTTCCTTGCGAGGAACCGACGCCAATAGTCAAGAATTCATTGCTCAACTACCACCTCATGTTTCTGTACGCAGTATTTGGCAATGGCCCCACGATAGTGGTCTGTTACCGGCCGATATTTATTTGAGACATTGCCTATTGGCCGTCGAAAAGGCCACTCCTACAGCCAAGGAATCCTTTTGGAACGATACTTATCTGGCAGATCGAACGACACGCTTGGTGGATTATTTGAGTGATCCCATGGTCCATCAACGAGTCATGAATTGTTGTCCACCCCCCGAGCTGGCTACACGATTCGGAGGATAGCTAGCTATACGCCTGGCGGTACCTACGCAATGCCAAAACGCTACATATGTTCACTTTGGAGCGACCAGCTCCAGTCTCCATTGAGCGACTAGCTCCCACTAGCTAGTAGACTCATACTAAAAGGGGGCTACGAGAGACTCTTGAAGAGCTAACATGTTCCATTCTTCGGATACGGCCCCGTGTCAAGCCATGGCGGCGGCGACGGCGTGGTGAAAAAACGTACATGCGGCATTGACGGCGCGCGGTCTACTCAGGACGCTGTTCCTGCAAGACGCCTCCTTTGCAAAAAGGTACGGTTGTTATTGTTTTCTTGACTAGAAGCATTAGCCTTGGCTACTCTAAAATAGAAGCAAGTTGGCGACCGCGCCATGAATGGAATTGTAAACATGTGCGTTGATGGCAGTTTAACAACTGAGACTTGCATTCATATAATGAGTCCATCTATAATATACAATCTAGCTAGTTAGCTAGAGACGTGTTGTTGTTGTATATATAATTCCGAGACTTAATTCTTCTTTTTACCCTTGGTGGTGGGCATCATAAAGTCACTTGAAATAGTCGCTTTCTTTTTGGGATATTTGCTTTGTAACAATCGTTTTTCGACACTATCCAATTGACTCTTGAATTGTTTGGGCAAACTGACCGGCAAGTTATCGGCTTCTTGGGACATTTGCTTGATCAAAGCATCATCATCCGGGCCCGCAGGGCCGCCACCTCCTGGTTTTTTACCAAACTCGCTCAAAAGTTGTTGACTTTCGATACTTTCTACTTTGGGAGTTCCAATCGCAAGACGAAAAAAGCCCCGGAGGCCAAACATGACCAAAAAGTACCAGCTCACACTGGACACGTAGGAAGTATCCAATGTCGCCAATCCTTCCAAACCGCGTTGAAACATTTGCTTAAAGCCGGTAGTCAAATGAAAGGGCACCTTGAGCAAAATAAAGCCACTAAAAAAGTGTTGAATGGCTTGCATCATGACCATGTTTTGGACCATGAATACCATGTTGCCTTGCATGCCTTCCATGGCGGCAAACGGATTCGGCATGTCTCCCGATTCTTGCGCCTGAGCTTCCTTTTCATCCAAATGTTGATCGCACCATTCTACCTGCTCTTTCAGCAGCTCGGGATACGCGATACGACGCGCTTCTAATTTTTGGGTTGACAAGAAATGAATGGCCCCCGTTTTCAAGACACTGGTAGTTCTCAAAGTGGTTTGAGTACGCTGGGCGACCTTGGTGGTCGGTTTAGGATTCGGCTTGAGCAAATTGCCCATGTAAAATCTCAGGAGACCGGCGGCTACCATAATGATAAACAGCGGAAGGACGACCCAGTCGCGAATGTCGGAATCCAACAAGATAATCTGGGAAGAGACCATACTAACAAACGAGTTATACTCAACCTAGGAGAGTCTCCGAAAACGAAAGTAATGATTGCAATAACAATCGGCAATAGCAATGAAACTGATGGCGATGCCAAAATGAGAGGCAGCAGACTGGCTGCATGATTTTCGATCGAATAAGTCAACGCAAGTCGGCTTGTTGCCTTCATTTTATTGGTGTAGAAGTGTCGCAATCGATCGATTCTCCCGAATGAATACAAAGTCGAAATAGTCAAACGGTGGGAGTGAAAACTGGAGCCAGAATAGCTGCCATTGCTACTATGGCCGGCAACGTGATGGAATCAATCAATCAATCAAAACATGAATAATATAAAGTATCTGACAATAATGCCAGGGACTATTCTATCGCCGTTGCTATAGATAGCCTTGATAGTAGTAGTAGCAGTCGTCGCAGATTGGCGCCACTGTTCAGTTTCGAGGCGCAATGATGGACGTTGGGGAGTCCAGAAACCCGAGATAGGGATTCGCTTGCCAAACTTATATTTTCGGTCGGATAGCTTCCCTCAACAACATGGAATGAATAGGGATAGAAGCAATAAAAATACCTGACAATGCCATACTGGTAGTAGTCGAAGCAAAGCAGCTGTTGCGCGCTACGTTTTTGTTTCGATCGAGACGCAATGCATGAAACACCATGATACGAAGCCGCTTCGGGGTTGATGAGACCCTACTTCCTGCCACGTTCTCGGGGCATAGCTCCCGCGGAAAAGTTTTCAAATGGTGCAGACTCTGCTTTGAATTCATCAGATCGATGGCGACGACCACCAATCTTACCCTCGCATGACACCAAACGACCAGACGATTCAAGGGAGGACTAATTATAGTCCTACCAAAAAAACGCACCGTTTGTCGCAATGCCAAAATGGCGTATGCGTAGTTTCAATGAGGAATTCTTGCTTTTTTTGTGACCAAGGTCCCAATCCAATTCGTCGTCGTGAAGCGTCATATCCAATCAGTCGTGGTGAAGAAACGCCCGGGAATGAGCTGACGACGACGACGAACTGCCAATAGGAAGAAGTTCACCACTCATGATTGTCATGACAGCAACTGGTATCGTTTCTTCTTGCTCTATTCAAAAGGCCGGCGTGCCATGAGCGTCGCTTCCTCCCAGCGGAATTTCATACTCCTCGTAGCCTCGCTGTTGCTGCTCTAGCATCTCTAGAGATATTTTCGCATCCTTGTCGGTAACGTTTTCAGTTGCAGACGGTATTTCGCTCTTTGATAGTGGTTGAAGTGGTAATTCAGTACTCGTAGTCGATTGATGTGTTTTCTTGACATCCACATTGCCGCTAGTAGTAGGCCTTGGATTTTCGTCGTCATGATCCCCGCCCCGATATCCATGACAATCAAAGCATTTTTCAAACACAAAATCCAAAAACAACGCAGCAGCTGCCACGCCAATCACAATCAAGGTATTTCGTCCCTCCCATCCCTTGTTTTCTTGTTGCGTCGTCTGTCCACTCTCCACAACCATAGTCTCTGATGATAGGCCCAAAAGTCCTTGCAACGTTGTGTCTTGACACAAATTCGGTAGCGATAAACTACCAAGTCCCGGATGACTATCTCCACAGTAATTATCCTATTGCAATATTATGCAATGAATAGACGTCGATTATTCGAGTATCCATATATGATAATGTTTCATCCAGTATTCGAGCGAGAGTGAAAAAAAAGAGAAAATGACAGCCAAAAATCCATAACAGACGACACGAACGTTGTGAGAAACGTCCATTTTTCTTTGTTCCACCATCTATTCACAAAAGCAACATTCCTTACCACTATACACTCCGATAACCACTCAAAGGTTTCCCGACAGTCTTGAAAGGTTTGGGAAGAGAAATTATTCGTCCAAATTCTAAAAACCAAAAAGACAAAAGGTAAGGAAGAGTCAGCACCTGTTTCGACCTCAGCAACTAGCGCCCGCCAAGCAACTAGCAGCCCCCATCAAGCAAATTAGCAACTCTGAAGCTAGTTACTTACTCACAAAAGCCTTGGACATTGGCGGCACAATCATCGGGATATTCTACAAAGAGTCCACCAAACAATTCTTGTCCAATTTCATCGCAGCCATTGGCATCTTGGATTTCCACTACTTCGAGGCGTTCTGTACACGTGTTGGCGAAAGCAGCTTTCGACATGGTTGCATTTGTAATAAGAGTAGGAGACAAAACGAGACAAAGAATCAAGAGGCAACAGAACTATGGAAAAAATTGAATACCATGAATGAGCATGTGAAATAGAGGTGCTTTCGCAGGAGCCGTTTGGGCGCTCCCAAAGGCGAACCGGTGTAGAACCGCGAAGCTTTATGCGCTACTAGAGAGCGCTGGCAAACCTGGTATGCTGGCGCCGAGCACGCCGGCTTTTCCAATGGTCGTTGAAGTCACAAGATTTCATGCCTCCACTTGCATCTTGCATCCGAACCTTTGCGTCAAAAAACGACAATGATGTTGCCTTTTGTTCCCGAAGCGGATGATTGATGATCGGCACGTCCCTTCCTTCCACTATTCTTTTTTGTGGCGTCACCACAAGGCTTCTCTTGGATGATGATTGCAATAAGCTCAGGTGATGCAAGACGACAATCCACATCTTCTCTACGGGGTTTCATTATCATTCCAGATGATTCATCGCCTTTTCCTACGTGCGATCCGGCTTCTCTTGTTACTTTCCATGAGGCTGATGATTTCCGAAGTATGTTGCTACTCCGCACTGTCGAATCACGAGTGCTGCAAACATGTTTATTGCTACAATCACGAGTGGAACACAAATGTTTATTGCTACAATCACGAGTCCAACACAAAGGCTTATTACTACTTTTATTCCACTGCTTGGATCATTGATTGCATTTCGGCGACTATTGGTCTACCAAGCGCCTTCCTTACTATCTTGCGTTACCATACTTAACGCTGGTTCGTGTTGGATCACGAGTGTCAAGATACTAGTTAGGATGCTGACGGCTCTCACAGGAGATATCCTGATCTATTCGAGCGGCCTCTCGAGGGCGTCCGCTTGATGATGGAGGATCGTCGCATAAAAGTACGGAAATACTGTCCTTGTGGTAGTTTGTCCACGTGCGTCTACAAGAAGGAAACATGGGGCTGTTTTTAACAGCCCCAGAATCTTCTCACAATCTGAAACCAGAAACAACAATCACCATGTCCACAGGGCTTACCATGACTCTTTCCTTTCCGCTGAGAAAGCCACCCCCACCTCTAATATGCTTGCCACGCTTGGATCCTGGTTTCTCGCCCCACTTGCTCCGGATGCCGAAGCGCTTTGCAAGACCTGGTACTATGACAGAAACCTGAAGCGTCTGACTCAAGAACTAACGCAAGTGGATGATGAATCAGACTCTGAAAGCGACTCAGAAGTTGAGCATGACGAGGGCAACGATGATGAGTCCATTGCACTGAGTGACTTTGATGGTCCAGTGACAATGTTAAGTTCCAGCAGCGTTTCCGAGACAACTGGCAAGAGTACTTCCAACAAGCCTCCAGATGTTTCAGTGTCCGAGATCGCTGAGGCATATTATGCACACAAAGTCGTTGACCAGAGCGAGTATTCATCCTTTGAAGGAGATCGCCTTGATTACGTTATTACGCAGGCAGACATTGCGCGAATGGCCCGAAACGCCGCTAGACACTTGGATGTTGAAAGTATTCTTATCTTACCCACCACGACGTATCGCTCCAAACGATGCTTTGATCGCATACCAGAGGCAACTGCTGCAGACTCCACAGACGAGGAAGCGGGTTGGAGTTTCGTTATGGTCCCATCGAGCAGCAGCAAGTCTGTAGTACACCCTGGCGATAGCGACGATTCAGATTGTGTGATCTGCTTGGAAGCGTTCCAGGAAGGCGATCGATTGCGAGTTCTGCCCTGTGATCACTCCTTCCATGTCGGATGCATTGACCGATGGCTAGCTGGATCACACTCTTACCACGAATGTTTTACAAGTGGATGTCCTATGTGTAAGAAGCGTCCGTCTCCTGCACCTGTTTCAAGTCCTGCAGAACAAGTGTTTGGTAACGATGGCTCTCTACCATCCTGGGCGTTTGCTAAGCTTGGATTTCAGATGGCGCAATCTCTCAGCGAGTGATCAAGTAGGTGTATGCACATGCAATAAGTTTAGTGCTACTAGTTTACATGGGACAATCTTGTGATTCTTGTGTTTCTAAAAGTGCATTGAAAGGCGGTGTTTCATAGGAGAGCGCCTTTTTTCGACCACGAAAATCCACTTGACAATAACTACAATCTCCTCCCCCTGTCAAGCTTATATACTCAGAACATTGGTGGCACAATCGTCGGGATGTTCTACAAAGAGTCCACCAAACAATTCTTGACCGATTTCATCACAGCCATTGGCGTATTGGATTTCCACCACTTGAGGCGTTCGGTACACCTCTTGGCGAAAACAGCTTTAGACTCGGACATGGTCTTGGACCATTCCGTGCACGTTTTGAAGAAAGCTTTAGAATTGTCGAACATGGTATTGGATCATTCTAATAGATAGACAAAGCAAAGGGGCAACAACTACAGAGACTGAAGTTCCAGATCTGAAATAGAGATTCCGAGTGGTGTAGAAGCCGATTCCTTCCAACGTAAAAAGGCGAACGTTCGTAGAACCGTGTCGAATCCCATTACTACGCCGGTCGGCCATCCGTTGGATGCGCCCGCGAGCGCTGGCCCTCCAGATAGCGCGTCTGCGTGAGGACGCAGCGCTACGAAAAGAGGGCGCTCCGAGCGCAAGCCAGCTATTATGCGTGGAAGTGCCAAGATTATTCATGCCGCCACATCTGCATCCGAACCTTTACGTCAAAACGATGATGTCTTGTGGTGGTCGTTGTCATTCATTCCCGAAGCGGCTGATTGGCATGTCCCTCTCATTCCATTGACATGACAACATTCTTTGTCGTGTTTGCTAAGTTCGGTGATTCCAGAAAATCCACATCTCTCATCCGAACCTACGAATTCTCTACATGGCGGGGTTTCGTCCTCATTCCAGATGATTACTCGCTTTTGCTACGTGGGTTCAGCAACAAGGCTTCGCTTGCTATGCCGTAAGGCTGTCGTTCCATGATTTCCGAAGCATGTTGCTCCCCCGCACTGAATCACGGGTGCAAATCAACTGTTTATTGATACAATCACGAGTGGAACACAAGTGTTTATTTCTACAATCACGAGCGGTACACAAATGTTTATTGCATTCCACTTCTTGGATCATTGAATGCAATTCGGCGACTCTTCTTCGTCTACCAACCGCGTTCCTTGCTACCTTGCGTTACCATACTTAATGCTGGTTCGTGTTGGATCACGAGTGTCTTCGTGCTAGGATGCTGACGGCAGGCACGTCGCTCTCATGGGCGACATACACATCTATTCGAACGGCGTCTAGGAGAAGGCGCCCGCTTGATGATGGGGGATTGTCGCCAAAATGTAAGGAAATACAGTCCTTGTAGTACTTTGTCTACGTGCGTCTACAAGAAGGAATCATGGTGCTGTTTCAACAATCTCAGAATGTTCTCACAATCTGAAACCAGAAACAACCACCATCACCATGAAGCTTTACTTACGCCTTGTTCTACTCGCCGCATCTGCTGGGGTCAAACGTGGAGGTACTGCATATGCCACAGGAGCTACGGGAGGACTCCATGAGCAGGTAAGAGTCCATATTCAAGGGGTACAAGGACATGAGCATGCCTGGTTGCTGGGAAGATCGCAACCCTTTCATTCTGGCCCATTCCCATTATTCGTATTCCTACTGCTTTATGATCTCATCATAATGAATGTCTTCGTTGTCGTTCACTCTGATTTCAATTGCACGAATCTTCTACATCGCTGCATGGCTGCAGAACAATGAGAAGCGAAGAAAACACCCGTACATCCGTGGAGCCAACATTAACAACAATCTCGGGATGAGAAATAATCTGACAGACGAAAAGGAGTCGTTTGCTCGTAAATTGACTCCGGTTATTGAACCAATGTGTGTACAGGAACAACCCGACCAGTACGGATGCTCGGCTTCCACGAATGCCGTTTGTCTGCTCAAATTAGGAACTAATAAAGGGAAGGGCAGCGTCCCCGAGTATCATTCGGAGTGCGTGGATCTCAGCACGAATCCCATCCGAGTCAATGACATATACCAAGGCCACTCTGTTGTTGCCTGTGCTCCTTGCCGTTGCGCTGATATTGAAATTCAAGAACCGGACTTCCGATGCCCCACGGATCCCCCCCCGAACCCCGAGCCCACGGACCCTCCCACGAACCCCGGACCAATGTGTGTCAAAGACCTACCGGACCAACGGATGCTCGGGTTCCACGAATGCCGTTTGTCTCCTCAAATTAGGAACTGATCAAGGGGAGGGCAAAGTGCCTGAGTACCATTCAGAGTGCGTGGATCTCAGCACGAATTCCATCCTAGTCAATGACATATACCAAGGCCACTCTGTTGTTGCCTGTGCTCCTTGCCGTTGCGCTGATATTGAAATTCAAGAACCGGGCTTCCGATGCCCCACAGACCCCCCCCCGAACCCCGAGCCCACGGACCCTCCCACGAACCCCGGACCAATGTGTGTCAAAGACCTACCCGACCAATACGGATGCTCGGGTTCCACGAATGCCGTTTGTCTCCTCAAATTAGGAACTGATCAAGGGGAGGGCAAAGTGCCTGAGTACCATTCAGAGTGCGTGGATCTCAGCACGAATTCCATCCTAGTCAATGACATATACCAAGGCCACTCTGTTGTTGCCTGTGCTCCTTGCCGTTGCGCTGATATTGAAATTCAAGAACCGGGCTTCCGATGCCCCACAGATCCCCCCCCGAACCCCGAGCCCACGGACCCTCCCACGAACCCCGGACCAATGTGTGTACAGGAACAACCCGACCAATACGGATGCTCGGGTTCCACGAATGCCGTTTGTCTCCTCAAATTAGGAACTGATCAAGGGGAGGGCAAAGTGCCTGAGTACCATTCAGAGTGCGTGGATCTCAGCACGAATTCCATCCTAGTCAATGACATATACCAAGGCCACTCTGTTGTTGCCTGTGCTCCTTGCCGTTGCGCTGATATTGAAATTCAAGAACCGGGCTTCCGATGCCCCACAGATCCCCCCCCGAACCCCGAGCCCACGGACCCTCCCACGAACCCCGGACCAATGTGTGTCAAAGACCTACCCGACCAATACGGATGCTCGGGTTCCACGAATGCCGTTTGTCTCCTCAAATTAGGAACTGATCAAGGGGAGGGCAAAGTGCCTGAGTACCATTCAGAGTGCGTGGATCTCAGCACGAATTCCATCCTAGTCAATGACATATACCAAGGCCACTCTGTTGTTGCCTGTGCTCCTTGCCGTTGCGCTGATATTGAAATTCAAGAACCGGGCTTCCGATGCCCCACAGATCCCCCCCCGAACCCCGAGCCCACGGACCCTCCCACGAACCCCGGACCAATGTGTGTCAAAGACCTACCGGACCAATACGGATGCTCGGGTTCCACGAATGCCGTTTGTCTCCTCAAATTAGGAACTGATCAAGGGGAGGGCAAAGTGCCTGAGTACCATTCAGAGTGCGTGGATCTCAGCACGAATTCCATCCTAGTCAATGACATATACCAAGGCCACTCTGTTGTTGCCTGTGCTCCTTGCCGTTGCGCTGATATTGAAATTCAAGAACCGGGCTTCCGATGCCCCACAGATCCCCCCCCGAACCCCGAGCCCACGGACCCTCCCACGAACCCCGGACCAATGTGTGTCAAAGACCTACCGGACCAATACGGATGCTCGGGTTCCACGAATGCCGTTTGTCTCCTCAAATTAGGAACTGATCAAGGGGAGGGCAAAGTGCCTGAGTACCATTCAGAGTGCGTGGATCTCAGCACGAATTCCATCCTAGTCAATGACATATACCAAGGCCACTCTGTTGTTGCCTGTGCTCCTTGCCGTTGCGCTGATATTGAAATTCAAGAACCGGGCTTCCGATGCCCCACAGACCCCCCCCCGAACCCCGAGCCCACGGACCCTCCCACGAACCCCGGACCAATGTGTGTCAAAGACCTACCCGACCAATACGGATGCTCGGGTTCCACGAATGCCGTTTGTCTCCTCAAATTAGGAACTGATCAAGGGGAGGGCAAAGTGCCTGAGTACCATTCAGAGTGCGTGGATCTCAGCACGAATTCCATCCTAGTCAATGACATATACCAAGGCCACTCTGTTGTTGCCTGTGCTCCTTGCCGTTGCGCTGATATTGAAATTCAAGAACCGGGCTTCCGATGCCCCACCGATCCCCCCACCAACCCCGAGCCCACAGACCCTCCCACGAGCCCAGGACCACTGTGTGTCCAAGATCAACCCGACCAATATGGATGCTTGAGCCCTAAGAATGCCGTTTGTCTCCTGAAACCAGGACATGGTCAAGGAAAGGGCAGCGAGCCCAAGTATTATTCAAAGTGTGTGGATCTCAGCACAAATTCGGTCCGAGTCAATGGCATATTCCAGGGCAGTACTGTTGTTGCCTGTGAACCTTGCCATTGCGTTTTCAACGGCAACACTCCACCTACTCTGTCTCCCACTTCTGCCGATTCTATTCCCGTTCACGCTACACCATTCTCTCTAATCTACGATGGTGATTTTACTCGAATGCCAACTGATGATGAGTTTGCTTCAGCTGCTGAAGTTACCCGTTCCTACTTGGAGGAAATGATCTTCGCAGAATTCGAACAAACGTCTTTGACCAACCTGGATGACTTCCTTACCTACATGATCCGCAACGCCTTTAGCATCGATGAACCCGTCCAAGTAGACTACCGCTGCACTGGTCTGTTCAATCCCTCGTCAATCTTTCTACCCACTGTCCGCGAATTGAACTATTTGCTTGATGCTGCCTTCCAAGATGACAACCTTGACGAGTATCTTTCCCGCCTACAAGGCTTGCCCTCTAGCAACATCTTCAGCACTACTTCGAGCGTCATGAAGGGACTTTCTGATGTTCCGGTTCCACCTACTCTGTCTCCCACTTCTGCCAATTCTATTCCCGTTCGCGCTACACCATTCCCTCTGATCTACGATGGTGATTTTACTCGAATGCCAACTGATGATGAGTTTGCTTCAGTTGCTGAAGTTACCCGTTCCTACTTGGAGGAAATGATATTCGCAGAATTCGAACAAACGTCTTTGACCAACCTGGATGACTTCCTTACCTACATGATCCGCAACTTCTTTACCATCGATGAACCCGTCCAAGTAGACTACCGCTGCACTGGTCTGTTCAATCCCTCGTCAATCTTTCTACCCACTGTCCGCGAATTGAACTATTTGCTTGATGCTGCCTTCCAAGATGACAACTTTGACGAGTATCTTTCCCGCCTACAAGGCTTGCCATCTAGCAACATCTTCAGCACTACTTCGAGCGTCATGAAGGGACTTTCTGATGTTCTGGTGCCTCAAACTGAGTCTGATGGATCCATTGGTGGCAGCGGTACATTCAAGATGGACGATATTGAAGTTGAAGAATCCGACTTACGATGCCCCACCGATCCCCCCACCAACCCCGAGCCCACAGACCCTCCCACGAGCCCAGGACCACTGTGTGTCCAAGATCAACCCGACCAATATGGATGCTTGAGCCCTAAGAATGCCGTTTGTCTCCTGAAATCAGGACATGGTCAAGGGAGGGGCAGCGAGCCCAAGTATTATTCAAAGTGTGTGGATCTCAGCACAAATTCGGTCCGAGTCAATGGCATATTCCAGGGCAGTACTGTTGTTGCCTGTGAACCTTGCCATTGCGTTGACGACATTGACATTACGGACGATATTAAAGTTGAAGAATCCGACTTACGATGCCCCACCGATCCCCCTACCAACCCCGAGCCCACGGACCCTCCAACGAACCCAGGAGCAATGTGTGTCAAAGACCTACCGGACCGATATGGATGCTTGGGTTCCACGAATGCCGTTTGTCTCCTGAAATCAGGTCACGGTCAAGGTCAAGGGAGGGGCAGCGAGCCCAAGTATTATTCAAAGTGTGTGGATCTCAGCACAAATTCGGTCCGAGTCAATGGCATATTCCAGGGCAGTACTGTTGTTGCCTGTGAACCTTGCCATTGCGTTGACGACATTGACACTACGGACGATATTAAAGTTGAAGAATCCGACTTACGATGCCCCACCGATCCCCCAACCAACCCCGAGCCCACGGACCCTCCAACGAACCCAGGAGCAATGTGTGTCAAAGACCTACCGGACCGATATGGATGCTTGGGTTCCACGAATGCCGTTTGTCTCCTGAAATCAGGTCACGGTCAAGGTCAAGGGAGGGGCAGCGAGCCCAAGTATTATTCAAAGTGTGTGGATCTCAGCACAAATTCGGTCCGAGTCAATGGCATATTCCAGGGCAGTACTGTTGTTGCCTGTGAACCTTGCCATTGCGTTGACGACATTGACATTACGGACGATATTAAAGTTGAAGAATCCGACTTACGATGCCCCACCGATCCCCCAACCAACCCCGAGCCCACGGACCCTCCAACGAACCCAGGAGCAATGTGTGTCAAAGACCTACCGGACCGATATGGATGCTTGGGTTCCACGAATGCCGTTTGTCTCCTGAAATCAGGTCACGGTCAAGGTCAAGGGAGGGGCAGCGAGCCCAAGTATTATTCAAAGTGTGTGGATCTCAGCACAAATTCGGTCCGAGTCAATGGCATATTCCAGGGCAGTACTGTTGTTGCCTGTGAACCTTGCCATTGCGTTGACGACATTGACATTACGGACGATATTAAAGTTGAAGAATCCGACTTACGATGCCCCACCGATCCCCCTACCAACCCCGAGCCCACGGACCCTCCAACGAACCCAGGAGCAATGTGTGTCAAAGACCTACCGGACCGATATGGATGCTTGGGTTCCACGAATGCCGTTTGTCTCCTGAAATCAGGTCAAGGTCAAGGTCAAGGGAGGGGCAGCGAGCCCAAGTATTATTCAAAGTGTGTGGATCTCAGCACAAATTCGGTCCGAGTCAATGGCATATTCCAGGGCAGTACTGTTGTTGCCTGTGAACCTTGCCATTGCGTTGACGACATTGACTTTACGGACGGTATTAAAGTTGAAGAATCTGACTTACGATGCCCCACGGATCCCCCCACGGACCCTCCAACGAACCCAGGAGCAATGTGTGTCAAAGACCTACCGGACCGATATGGATGCTTGGGTTCCACGAATGCCGTTTGTCTCCTGAAATCAGGTCATGGTCATGGTCAAGGGAGGGGCAGCGAGCCCAAGTATTATTCAAAGTGTGTGGATCTCAGCACAAATTCGGTCCGAGTCAATGGCAACTACGAGGGCAGTACTGTTGTTTCCTGTGAACCTTGCCATTGCGTTGACGACATTGACATTACAGGCTTCATTGAACCATCCAACTTACATTGCCCCACCGATCCCCCCACCCCCACGGATCCTCCCACGAACCCCGGCACGTGTGCTTGCAAGCACGGCGATCCATTTTTCTTTTTGAATCATGCTATCCTTTCATTTTCGGTTCATGATGAGACTGCTCAGAAGCTGGGATGCCAAATGGCTTCGATCCATAACGCAGAGGAGCAAGCCGCAGCTGAAGCTGCCCTGGCTTCATTCCCGTCTGGCGATCTAAACCTCGACTTCGTCTTCATTGGACTGAAGAAGCTGCCTGGAAAGTCGACACCAAAGAAATCGAAGAAAAGCAAAAAGAGTCGAGGCTTGAAGAAGCGCGGCCGAGGCGCCGTTGCAGCAGTAAGGACATGGACATTCGCATGGACCGACGGCACGGGTAGCTTCACCTCGAACGTCCATCCCAACCACAATACCCTGATAGAGAATTCCAATGCCTTCACCTATTGGCGTGAGGAGTCAGATCCGAATGGTGGTCAAGATCCTAACAAGTCAATCGATCCAACCAAGGACAACGAGCCATATGGGGGTCTATACACGTACGATTCCTCTATTACTTGGGTTGACGCTCCGGATGTCCCCAGGCCAGCACTTTACAAGTGCTGCCAGCCAGACCCCGTCAACATGGCTGGATGCTCTGTTCCTTCTCCACCTGTGATTTAAGTTTTTTCAGGAGTAAATTGCGTTCGTAATAGAATGGAAGATGGAGATAGTTTTACACTATGTTCTCAAAAACATTGATGGCACCGCTAATGACAAACGAAAAGATGAACAACCACCACTTCCCACACAACTGAAAGAAACCCGAGCCGAAAATACCACCGTCAAAGTTTCCTAGCCCTCGTCGCAGCAGTAATAAATGGAGCTTCCAACAATAGTTTTCCGAAAATCTTTTCCAAAGCCTGCTTTCGTAAACTCTGACAACCGTTTAGGGTGTTGATGTGTCGTGGGTGGCGGTCTCGTCGTCGTTGATGATAGCATCACATTCTCTTGCCGCAGCCCTCAACCCCACAAAGCCACACGACAGCCTGATTCAATTGCCTTATTGTACTATTCATCGCCGGTGCCGATGCTACTCGATCCGCGAGTGGAGGTTACTACGTGGAAGCAACCTCGTTCCTCATGCTCTGTTCCCGCTCCAATGAATGGCGCCGAAAACGTTCAAGTTGTCAACGGGAGTTGTTAGCAGTCGCAGCATATCTTGAGAGTAGGAGTTAGCGATGTATTCATTATGTGAAATCACCGAGGGATCCTTGAATTCGATACGTATCATTCCGCAAAAAAAACTTGATAGACAGCGCAGGGTGGAAATAGTAGGCCCTCGGAGTTGGTATAGGACGAGAAAGTTATCGGACTTGTACAAGGATATCGACAAGGACGATATCATATTCATACAGAAGAAGAAATGTCCTCCAGTTGCAGGTAGAAGCGAGTCTACTACCGTCAACATTTGAACGCCATTGGTCGATTACAGTTTCCCACTTGCGTTCGTCGTTTTCCTCGTCCCTTCCAGAAGAAAGTTGCAGCCATCATTCCATAATAAGTCACATTTCGATTGACATATAGCGTCACCTCAAGTTCCTTGCCCCGTTTGCCGTTATTACTTTTGCTGGCAAGACTCGACTTGCGCGTAGGACTTGTCGAAGTAATAGTACACGAAGATTCCGAAAACCCTTTTCCGGCAATCCGATCCAAAGTATGATACTTTCGTAAACTCTGAATCTGAAATCCGTCTCGCTTGTCGATCGATCGTCCTCGTCGGCGATTTTGTTGATAGCGTAACATTCCTTGCCATAGCACAATTCTTCGATCGAAGACGTCGATAAGCTAAAAAATTAGCCGTAGAATTCTCACCTTCAAACCTACGCAACTTTTTTTCACCATGACGGGAACTTCGGCTCCCGTTTCTACCGTTCCTGGAGCATCTACGCCGATGACTCCCACCACTACGTCTCCCGCTCAGCCTGCAGTCCGCAGCATTCTAAAAACCCGGGCTTCAGCGGCCGTCCTGAAGGCTCAGGAGGGCAAAACGAGTTTCACGCTTGAAATTCGCGTTGCAGCTGACCAATCTGCCTCGACTTTCAACCTAGCATCGACCCACCTGGCGTTTCTGAAGAAGCTATCTAGCGTTATTCGGGGGGAGGTGTACTACGTGCCCACCAATGAGGTGATCGATCCAAAACCGTCCGCATTCTCGTTGTTGGACGATTTTCCGAAGACGGAAACGGAGCATCGTGCCTTTTTCCACCGCAAGGAAACAACCCTTCGAAGCACTAATCAAATTTCGATTAAACTTCTTCACTGTCTTATTACTGAGGACAATCTCTCAATGGTTAAGAAGAAGCTTCTTCCGTGGTTGCAGGCCAATCGGCTCTGGATGACGGGCGAGACACTCAAGAAGGAAGAGATTTCTGTTATCGCTTGGGCTAGCGGGGCCCACGCCGATATGGTTCACAAGAAAAGCCTTACTGAGAAATTAAATCAAGCTATGGCACGGTTGCAACTTACCCACGAGCAGCAAACCCACGCACAGAAATTGGGCCTTACTGGTCTTCCTGAAGTATTTGCCACAAAGCGTCTTATTCAGTTTGGCAATGGTGATAAACGTGTGAGCTCCGAAGTCGTCGCGGTCTGCTGTGTCAACCAGTACGCGGAATTTGCGAAGAATTTACTGGTAGAAATACCTTCCACGGACATCGGCTTCGAACTTATACCTATTGGTTTCCATCTGTTGGCCAGTTCCGAAGAATATCGAGAGTTTTTGATGCACAACAACGATGTAACTCTGGACCTGCGTGGGATCACTGTGGTTAATCTCCACCCCTCGGCTTGGGACCTGCCCATGCGTCAAGACCCCATGTCTTCCGGCAACTTCAACGGTACCCTTCTGCAATACCTATCAGCCCTCGAGATCATTGATTCAATCCAACCTACGGACAACTCTGAGAAGTCTGGGCGCTGGATATTCATTGTCGAAGACGGTAATTTCGCCACTGCACAAGCATTTCTCACGGAATTCTTTCGGGACCAATTTCCTCAGATGGTGAATGCCTCGTACTTGGACCACTACAGTGCCTATCCCCGGTTGACCTTTGCTGCCCCAGGACATGGCCAAACCATGCAGAATCGCGTGCAGTCCCTTCGTCAAATCCTTCGCACCGCCTCGCAACCAGAACACAGTGCCGGCCTCCCATCCATTGCGGAGAATGCTTGGAACCGGCGCCCGAAGATGGTTTTCGATTTGTCTGGGGTGCAGACTCCTGCTCCTGTGCTGGCCGCATCCATTGGCGGCACACCGGCTCCAGCACCCGCCCCCGCAACGAACCCTCCTCAACCAGACTCGGCATCGGTGACTGAATCTCTAGCAGGACAATCGGTGCCCAAAACGGTGCAATCAGGCGACCTGTCTACGGTTGTCAGCTATCTAGACACGGTACTATCCCGCCAAGACGAGCAGAACAAACGCATGATGGACTTTATGACCCAGGCACAACATGCCCAAGCCCAGCAAACGCAAGCTCAAATGCAGCAGACTCAGATGCTTGCCCAGTTGATTACCCATCTCACCGGTGCCCCGCTCAGTTTGTCTTCTGCGGGAGGCGTAGCCTCGCCTCCGCCTGCTAAACGTCCTGCAACCGAGATGACTATTGATCGATATCAAGGCGATGCCCTGATGGGCAACTCGGAGTTAACCCACAACGATTCTGCTGGGGGATTCAGTCAAGCTGGATTCCATCAGCCAATGGCCACGCAACCTCATCATGAATAGCCCATCGGGTACTCTTCCGCCTCGTTCCCAGCATCGCATCAAGTTCCATACATCCCCACATCTTCCACCCCCCACGCAACGCACCATTCCACGCAACGCATCACGTCAACCCCCTATCGTCTCTCCAGAGAACCTCAAGAATAATGTATCTTACGGTGACGATTTGGACCTCCTCTTATCGCTCCCTGACTATGGGAAAGCCTGCATGGAAATCGAAGAAAATAAGTGGAAATCGCAAGCACTACGAATATATTTTCAAAATATCAATGGAGTCCGCCTTGGTGATAACGGTGTGGACGTCGGTGACCTATTCTTTCAGATGAACGAAATTCAGGCGGATATATTCGGGTTCGCGGAAACTAAAGTTAATTCACACCATCGTGCCACTACGGAAATATTCTACCGCTATAAACGGGCAATCTGGGACCACTGCAAACTACAATTCGGTCATTCCTCCATCCCGTTCGAGGGTCCTGACAAACCAGGCGGTCTTCTCCTGGGAGTCACCGGTTGTCTTGTTGGCCGTGTTCGGAGCCAATATTCTGATAGCCTTGGCCGTTGGTGTGGCATCAGTCTTCTGGGACGGGATAATCGCGAAGTTCATATCATCGTAGCCTACCAGGTGGTACAAAAGACGGGCAATCACGGCGACCAAACATTCTACGAACAGCAACGGTCTCTTCTTCGGCAGGCTGGACACCGTGACCCCAATCCTCGGTCCTTTTTCATCCGCGACCTCACTGCCCACGTCAGGGCCCTTCATGCCAAATCATGCGATGTGATTCTGATGGGTGACTTCAACGAGGAAACTGGCGAGGATGTGCACGGCCTCCAATCAATCCTCGATGCTGGGCAACTCACCGATTGCCATATTCATCGACACGGCCTCGACTGTGAAACCCCGACCTATTCGCGAGGCGTGAAACGCGTGGATTATATTTTTGTTTCCTCAAGGATGTTACCGCATCTCAAAGCCTGCGGCGCAGAACCGTTCAACCATCGCATTTTCTCAGATCATCGTGGTTTGTTCGTGGACCTCCTACTACCTGGTATCTTCGACCGTGCACCAGTCCCAATTGCAAACCCTCCGGCACGCTTCGTCCGCACCGATGTCCCTCCACTTCTGGTAAAGTATGTCCTAGCACTCGACGAATATTGCGAGCTCCATCGCGTCTACGAGCATGCACGTGCCCTCATACAAGACGACGCTGCCGATGCCGCTCTGGCTGAAAAAGTTGAACGAGATTTGCTCAGGGGCATGATCCAAGCGGAATTAAAATGCAAGTACTATCGACGATTACCATGGACCACGGAACTGCATGCAACAATGACTCATCTGCATATTCTGAAAAGTCATCTATCCCAGTTTCGGACTGGCTGGGACATGTCTCATCAAATTCACAAGAAACAAACCACCATCTCGGAGACAGTTGCACTACCCTTGACACATGACGATACGATTAAAGCCATTCGCCACATCCGCCAGAAATGTCGTATGGCCGCACGTCATGCCCGTGACAAGCAGACGGAGTACCACCAACTGCGCATCCAGGCCCTTCAGCGGGCACAACCAGACAAAGATCCCATCAAGGTAGCGGAGCAATATAAGAAGGCACAAGACTTAAAGACGATGTATCAACGGATTCCGTCCATCCAACCCCGTACCGCCAGTGGTATTACCGTTTTGAAAGCACCTCGTGAACCGTCCGTTGACCCCAAGACAATTCCTCGAGATGATCCTACCCAGTGGCGCACTATCCAAGACCCCACCGAGATTGAATCCACCCTACTCAACCGGAACCTCGAACATTTTGGCCAGGCGCATCCAACTCCACTAGCACAACCCGAGGTCATTGATGCCATCGGATGGGGGGCTGACACGCCTACTGCCCGCGCTATTCTAGACGGTACATTCGATGTGTCTACACTCACTTCAGACAAGCAGGCACAGAACATTCTCCGGGCCTGCAAGCGACGTGCACCGGAACGTAAACACCTACTCCAGCTGTCGGAGATGATCAAAAAATTCAAGCTGTGGGATGAGCGTACAACAACCTCTCCATCAGGACGACATCTAAGTCACTACCATGCTCTCTTCCGTCCATCTGGACTTGATCCATCGGCTGACTCCGCTGCATATGACGAGTTCCTGTCAGCCCGCCGAGCTATCTGGGAAGCGCATTTTTCTACTTTGAAATTTGCAGAGAAGAAAGGATATTGTTTCGACCTTTGGAAGACCGTTGTCACGGCCATGATCGAAAAGGAACCGGGTAGTCCCTATCTGCATCGACTGCGTGTGATTCACCTGTATGAAGCCACCCTCAATGCCTTCTTTGGTATCAAATTCCGAGACCTGCTCCACTATGCGGAGGACAAGCAATTGTTGAATCCGGGCTGCTATGGCTCGCGACCAGGCCGCCAAGCCCTTGACCCAATCCTGATTGAAATCCTTCAGTACGATTACGTTATGGCTACACGCCTCCCCCACCTCAAGTTTAATAATGATGCGACCTCCTGCTACGACCGCATGTTGGCTCACATCACGATTCTTATTGCACGGTCCTTTGGACTCCAGGCCACCGTGGCGGAAGTCCAGGGTGATTTCCTACAGTACGCGCAGTATTTTATCAAGACCATGCTAGGAGTGTCGAAACAGTCTTACCAGCATTCCCCTGAGCATCCGGTGTTTGGCAATGGCCAAGGCAGTACTTCGTCACCACCCGCCTGGGCCCTGAGCGGATCTACCTACTTCGATATATTTGACCAGCAATGCCATGGGGCCGTCTATCAGAATCCAGATCGCTCCAACGTTCTCAAATTGGGAATGGTTGGCTTCGTCGATGACAACAACAGTCAAACAACAGGGCATCGCGACAGTACCGTGCAAGATATGATTGAGCAAGCCCAACATGATGCACAGCTCTGGCGTGACATTCTGTACGCAAGTGGCGGCGATCTGGAGCTGTCCAAGTGCTATTATCATTTCCTCTGGGTCAATTTCACGACGAAAGGGGCGCCTGTTTTCCGCCCAGGGCAATTTGGTCCACGTCTTGTCGTCCGGGATTCCACTGGCAAACCCACCGTTATCGAACAACTATCATCCACCACCGCCCACAAAATCTTGGGAAGTCACCAGGCTCCGGCAGAGAATCAACGGGCCCAATTTCGAACGCTACGTGCCAAAGCTAAAAAGTTCTCCCGACTCTTGGCATCCAGCTTTGTCCGCCCGGGCGAGGCTTGGACATTCTACCTGAATTTCTTCCTTCCGAGCATTGGGTATCCTCTCGGCGTCGCGCACTTAACAGCCTCACAACTCGACGACCTCCAACGGACCATGGTATCGATCACACTACAAAAGATGAACTATACCAGCAAATTCCCCCGTGCCGTCGTCTTTGGCCCGAGCCAATTCTGTGGTCTTGATTTTCGTGATCTCAAGACTGAGCAGGGCGTTGAGCAAATCCGCCTTCTTCTTCGCAATCTTCGGACTCCGGGCAGCCAGGCTGGTCACCTGGCGCAGATTACGTTAGATTCCCTTCAATACGCTGTGGGTACCGGGACTCCTCTTCTGGAATATCCTGATCAACGTCTCCCTCATCTCGATGGCTTCTGGATCAAATCGCTTCGAGATTTCTTGGTATCGATTGACGGCCAGATTACAATTTCTGGGATTACGATTCAGGCCTTGCAACGGGAACACGATTTCTATCTCATGGATTTTGCAGTCGAATGTGGCGCTTTCAAGGACGACGAAATTCGAATTGTCAATGCTTGTCGCCTTTATCTCGAGGTTTTGACTGTGGCGGACATCGCGACCGTCGATGGTCTCTCCATTCAGCAAGAGGTGTATCGTGGTGAAAAAGGCCAGGCACATAGCACCTCCCGCCTATTGGAACCCCGTCAAGATAGACCCATGGACCCTCATTGGGTTAAATGGCGCCGCTTGCTGCGTCTCCTTGCTCTTCCTGATGGCCGTCTCCACCGACCCCTGGGTCGCTGGCTGCACCGAAATTCTTCTCTCCGACGCACCTGGCATTATCTCTACTCTCCGGCGACCTGTGAACTGTATGTTTGGAATGGCTCCTGCTATGCGGTTCATCCCCCGGTCCGAACCCATGTTTTCAACTCCACTTCCGTCCGCTCGACCGACACGTGCCCTGATGGCGTACCAGTTCCATGTGAGTCTATCCAAGATGGCCTTCGAATTCCCCTGCAATTTCCGGACGCAGTTCCACCGTGTCCCGTCCCGGTCTATGCGACTTTACAAGAATTCATCGATGCTCAACCTGATCATGTTTCCTGCCTCCTCCAACATTGGGAATTTCCGTCCGGTGATGTGTACTCTGCTTTCGGCGATATTTCCGATTTGAACGATCTTGCCCTGGTAACGGATGGTGGTGCAGCCTCCGACTATGGCAGCTTCGGCTGGGTCATCGGCCAAGTCTCGACAGAAAAACGCCTGGCTCGTGGCAAGGGCGTGACCTTCGGTCATGATCCTCGGTCCTATCGGGCGGAGAATTATGGCGGCAAGGCAGGCCACTGGTTTCTTCAGCTATGTTTTCAATTTCTGCAGCGCGCACTACCCCCGGGTTCGCTGAATGTATATTGCGACAATCAGGGCCTCGTCAAAAAGCAACTGTTCGTCTCTAGCTACTACTACACTTCATTCGGAATGGGATCTGATCGTTGCGAATCATGACCTCATGCAACGATACCCTACAGCACCCACGATCAATCACGTTCATGGACACCAAGACGACGGCATGGAGTGTCGATCCGTTTCCCATCTTCCCTTTCAAGTCCAATTGAATATCGAAGCTGACGCCTTGAGCACCGAAGCCTTGGAGTTGTTGGGCACCCCGTTTCCCAGGGTACCCTTCGACCCCTTGACTCGGGCACAGCTCACCATCGGGGGCTATACAGTCACTCGCCGCATCGAACGCACCATCCGGACTCGAGCTTCTTTACCGGCTCTTCGACGCTACTACAACGAACGCTTCCATTGGACGGATGAATGTTTTGACACTATCGATTGGGAGGCTTTCAGCCAGGGTGCAAAACGCCAAAAGACCAAACGGAAATTTATCACTAAGTTTACCTTCAATCAGCTCCCCACTGGCGGCCGCCTCCACCGACGCGAGGCTAAGTATGATGATCGTTGTCCAAGCTGCCATTCCGCCAACGAAAGCGATGACCATATCTTCCAATGTCCTGACCGTCTTCGGCACCTCTGGCGACAAGACCTCATTCTGTACCTTGATTGCAACTTTCGGGAACAGCTGGATCCTGTCTTGTTTCAACTTCTTTGTCACGGTTTAGCCCGCTATTTTACCGGCGACTCATACGAGGTTGACTGGTCTGACTTTCCTTCCAAATACCGTGCTTTGATTTGTGCCCAGAACAATATCGGCTGGGACCATATTATTCGAGGAAAGTTTGTCCGAGACTGGCAAGAACTCCAAGATTCCTATGCAAGCAATACTACCCTGTCCACCCGTTTTCGTTCCGGTCAGACTCTGATGAGCTCCCTCATAAGCGTGCTACTGGACAAATCCCATGCCATGTGGAAACTTCGCTGCGATGCCCGCCATGGTCATGACCGTGCCTCTGCCGCTCGCGCAGAAATGGCCCACGTCGAACGAGAACTACGCCGATTGTACTCTCTCCGCGACAGTGTTCAACTGGAAGACCGCGATTGTTTCTACACCGATGTTGAGACCCATCTTCAGCTACCCCTACGCTCCATTAAAAATTGGCTGAGTGTTCACGAACCCCTGATCAGATATAGTGTTCGAGAAGCCAAGAAGCAACAACAACTGGCCACCCCTGCCATCGATACCATCTTCCCGAAAGTACCCCTCCCATCCCCGTTCCGGCGTTCCCGAGCAGCCCGCCGGCTCCATCGATCCGCCCCATCCAATTCTACCCGACTTCCCTCCGTTAAACCCACCCGTCTTTCCGACTACTTCCCATTTCCCTCGTCTTCTCGCCCACCACCACTCCATCAATGGTACCGCTCCCGCCCCCGGCCCCGCACACGCACTCCGTCTCTTCATCGCACCTACCAACAGAAACTCTCGGACTTGTGGCCAGATCATCCCAGTTAATTAATTTACCTTTGAGGGTCGCTCAGGCCGCCCGGGTGAGTCTACTACTGTCCCGTCTGGGGAGTATGGTGATAGCCTTAAAAACTAGTATACCGTTTGTTTGTTTCCTTGCCATAGCACAAATCCCGCAAAGCCACACGATAACGCCGTTGGTTGCCATGTACGACCACGTTCCAAGAGTGCTGCTTCATTTCGGTATGGATCCATGACCCAGTCTCCCATGGCTGCATCAAAAAGCCCAGAGGTATTGGAATAGCCATAGGGACCGTCACGTTGATGAGTGTGCGACAAGTCACCGGATAACAATACTCCAAATTTGAGAGACGCGGTGGTTCTTGTAGTCATCCACTCGGCAATGGCTGCGCCCAGTTTTAGTAATTCGGGTATCATTGTATCGGCCGCATGTTGATAGCGGCGATGGGGAATGGAAAGAATGATAAAATTTGCTTTCGGTGTAGTCGTTGTTGTTTGATTTTGCAGTAACAACGCCAATGGAATGATTTCCCCCCAATTCAATGGCATGGGCGATGCGTCATTGTAGGGATGAATCCCTTGCACTTTGTGATTTGATTGTTTCAAAGCCGCCACCAAGTCTTGCGCAGCCGCCAAGTCCAGCGGTAGATTGGAAATGGTCAAATTATATCTCAAACTGCCAGTAGCATTACAAGGCAAATCTTGTCCAATTTCGGCCGTGCCAGTGGCGGTGCCGGCCAAATAGATTCCAAAATCATCGTCCAATTGAATCCCATGCGGTGTCACCAATAATATGGTCATGGGTGGCGTAGCATTCGTATCCATTGCTGCTGCCTTCGCCCGAAAAGATGCTGCGGCACGTCGGGCTCCAACTGCCACTTGGCGGGCTGCTCGTTGCATTTCCGAGTCATAATTCTTGACCAATGTAGGATCGTAAGCAAAATCTCCGTGGGGTAATAAGAGACCGGGGATATTGATGGATGAAAAGCCAGTCTTGTGGTCGTCGAAGTACTCATTAGGGCGATGATATGGACATACTATTGATACATTCCATGTACTAGGGGCTAGCCATATCGTTGATATTAACAGCAGTACAAGTAGCGGCGAGATGAGGGATACAAGTACCCCACCATGATAGCGGCCATTCGATGCATGACGACGACACTGGCAATCCTGCCGCTGAGCTCGCCGCCCCTGCCTGTCTCTACCGTCGTCAACATAAGCAACATACACAGTACTGGAGTTGAGCATATTGATGATAATGGTCCTCGCGGCAATCCCACAAAGAAACGAAGAGTATCTTTCGATCCATCAAATGAATGACCATGTCGATCCATAAAAGATTTTGGCGACACTGTCGAAGTGAGCGTGTCTGTGCGTCTGTATGTGACACAGAAGTTGCGGGCGCGAGCGCGATAATCGACAAACCGGACTCTTAGCGCGAGCTCGAAAACCCCCCGCGGCGCGCCAAAAACAGAATGACCGACCGCTGGGCTCGCCAAGATGGCAAACGCTCGCCAAGACCACGACGACGACCACACACACGTTCACACCATGATCACAAACCAAAGGATTCCATTTCCATTCGTTCATTTGCTTCGTTTCGTACCCTCTTTCTTTCTCTTCTCATCGGGTCTCGGCCTTGAAAAGCAATGAACAGAAGACCAAAAAGCGTCCTGCTCTCGTCTGCCATCTAGTGTCTATAACGCGGGAATGAACGATGACGACGTGCCCAAAATCTTCAGCCATTTCCCCCGTCATGTTGTCACGTTGGTGAGCACTGCAACTAGAAACAGTCAACGGAAGGCCCGCTACACTCGTCGTGCGGTGTTGGATTTGATGTGGCAATGGGGGCTGTGGGGCGTTGACATTGCTACTACTAGTCGCTTCGAACCTACCTTGGTGCAACTTCCACAGATCTAATTTATCAGATTTGGAGGCTTGTCCAGGGAAGAAGTCAAACAACTCTTCAACTCGCTTAGACTCTGCTCTTACTCCTCTAGTCGTCTAATTCGTTTTGTCCAAGATTTTTTGGTTTCGTCCATCTAATGACTGGGTCCGGTAGGGCGACGACGGCGTCGAAGATGATGACCGATGACTAGAAATCACAAAGAAAGCCGCCTGACGTTCGGAAAGCGGCGACCACCACCCAGCGTAGTATTGGTCCCTCTACCTTCCACCAGCCATTTTGTCGGCACCACTTGATCCTCGCAACATGGCTGGTGCAGTGGTTGTGTTTATGTTATTGCCGTTGTTTTGAAAATGCAATCGAGAGCGGCGGAGGCGATGCTTGTAATAGAGACTTCCCTCATTTTACAGGCCTATGACGAAAAGCAAAGAAATACGACATGTTCGACTCATGACGTTTGCGCTTTTTCCAATGGCCAATCAGAAACGTCATTGTTAGTCGGTTTGGCCGACGCACGCCAGCCACTCTTGTGTTCGCATCGACAATAACAATATCCGGGATATCCTAATGTTTCGCTAAAACATTTAAAACGCACTTTTGCGAGATTTGAGTTCGTGATACACAGTTTCGAAAACCTGGTGTTAAGTAAAGTTTGCCGACTTTTAATCGGAAGATTACTGGAACATTCGGGTGTTACGAAATCATTCAACCGCGATTGTCGTGAAGTCCGTAGAAGACGCGAGGGGCAGTTGCTCGAGTTGAATGTGGAAACGCATCGTAGCTCCTATTTAAGTCTTCTTTAATTAATCTGTGTAAAGAGTTGGCATGCAACAGCGATTGTCCTGAATGAACAACGTAGCTCCTATTTATGCATGAAAAAGAAAGGGCCATTTGCTCGAGATGACATAACAATAATAATTGAAATGCAAACATTCGAATTGGTTCCTGCTAGGCAGGAATTGATGGTCCGGAGGAATCATGATACAAATATCCATTTTTGTTGACGATTCCCCATTGCTAGTGCATGGCTCTTTGGATCCTCAAGTTTTGGTGACACCTAGTATGTTTCTCTACGTGCTTCTACAGAGACTCACCAAGTCGTTATCACAATGTCATTTTTTGCAAGAGATACTGCATGTACGATTGTCGTCAAAGGGGCAATTGCTCGAGATGACTGAGGAAACACTACGTAATCTGCTTTTTTCTTCTTAAATGATTCCAGAGATGTTTGGGAAGGAAATTCGAAAAACATAATAGCTCTTATTATTGCCGTTTTTCAGTGCTATGTCGACAGAACACCGAGACTTGGCCGAATTCATATCCACATAAGCAGGTCCTGAACGGAAAGCTGTCGCCACCCTTAGTATCGTACAATTATCTTGCCCAAGGCGATTCCTGCTAGGCAGGAATTGAAGACCTGAAACTTCCTGGAATGGTCCGGAAGAATGATGCCAAGATCCATTTTAGCCGACGTTCCGCTTTTATGCAACATGCATATGTTTCTCTATGCTCATACAGGGAATCACCAAAATCATGATGATGGAAGTCGTTTTCACAATCTCATATTTTGCAGGAGCTGTCACTTTTGAGCCCTCACCAACGAAGCAGTATGCGGGGGATCATCTTTTCTCTTTTCTTGCTTGCCGCTGGTGGCACTCAAAGTAATGCTTTTGCCAAAGCGGGAGATGACGCGGAGGTAAGCAGTATCGAAGAGGTTGATATGACGGTGCTGGTGAGAGGATGGCTCCGTCTTCAATAATGATTGAGTGTGCAGCATCAAATGGTGACTTGATCTGCTGGTGTTGTGGTCGTTGTTTGTTGAAATCCTGGCTGCTCTCTCACCTTCATCTATTTGTCTCCATTCCCTCTTCATCGACCATCATGATCTTCTTCTTCTCGTCATGATCAACCTCTTGTTCCCATCCCCAGCAACGACGCAATGTTCTCGTCCGGGGAGGCGTTGGCGCTGGTCCTTCAAGCGATACTACTACCGGAGCCGACGGCCGCGGCAAGATTAGTGAAGAGATACTGGAAGCTCTGCCAGAAGAAGACTCGCTTCGTCGCCAATTGGCACCCAACTTTGACAAAGACACTTCCTTCGGCTCCCCTTGTCCTGCCGTTACTCCAGATCCATTTGGATGTCCGGCTGGAAAACGAGGCGTTTGCTACTATCATGTTGGAAGCAAGTCAATGTCTTTAGGTCACTTTCACACAAAGTGCGTGTATTTTCCCGAGCTTTCCGGCATGAGTGTCGGTAGTCTATTGAAGGGTGCCGATGACAAGTACCTTGCATCTTGCGCTCCTTGCGGCTGCTCTTCTATATTTGATAACGACTATGTCAAAGTTGGCAAAAGCGCCAAGGATCTTGTGTGCACCTCCGCAGTGCCCTCCAAAGAGCCTTCGAAAGAACCCTCCCAAGAACCCTCGAAAGAGCCCTCCCAAGAGCCAAGCACCACGCCTACCGATAGCTGCCTTGCTTGCGACGGAAACCCAGTTTTCGTTTTGAATGAAGGTCTCATGTCGTTTGACAGTCACGATGCCTTTGCCAAGTCCATTGGATGTCAAATGGCATCCATCCTAAGCGAAGATGAGCAAGCAGCAGCTAAAGCTATGTTGACAGGGCTTCCTGATAGTCTTAACTGGGTTTATATTGGTTTGAAAAAGAATGACCCGACGAACTTTCCAAATGACTACACATGGACCGATGGCTCAGGTCAAACATTCACGGCGGATCCGCTAACTCTATATGGCAATAATAATCCATCTGGTGTCTACACCAATTGGATTCCGCATGTTGAACCAGGCAATGTTGGCGATAGTGAGCCATTTGTGGCTCTCTATCTTCTTCCAAATCAGAGCGACCTATATGGTCGAGGCAGGTGGCTTGACGTTCTAGCGACTATCCCGGCCCCCGCACTTTACAAGTGCTGTCAGACACAAAACAACCCTAATGTTGTCGGATGCGCTGTTCCCGCTCCCGGAGGTAGGTAAAATCGTCCAAGGAGGACAACCAATGTTACATGACATACACAAAGAACAAGAGAACTACTCTACGACAGCAGTCACCCAATAAGGAGACACACACACAAGAAGAAAACCCAAAAAAAGAGCTAGCAGCAGTCAAATAAGATAAAAGTGCCAAAGAACGTGTGAAAGATTGTCTCTGACCGGCCATGCCCTTGTGTTGAGCCTGTACTTTGCCCATCTAAGTCATCTTCTACTAGCTAGTCGGAGCCATTTAGTCAAACAAGTCCTCTTTCGGAGCGTTCGAACAGATAGTCGCATAAGTCGTCTTGGAGGGACTTTCGATGGCAAATTGAGACACGCGGGCGAGAGCGCGGGAAACGCGTCGCAAAGGCGAACTCCGAGGGGGTCCGAGGGGGAAACGACCATGACCACCCATCGTCGTTCCGTTGGAGTGTCTTTCTCTTTGACATTCATCGGCATGGCAGCAGTTTCCTTCAATAGCATACTCCAAGTACTTTGACAATGACTTTGACTCCAGCGAATAGCAGTAGTAACGGCGTTGTCGTCCTGGACACGATCGATGACTATTTGGCTCCGTCACAAGCTTGCATAAATCCGCTCTTTCAACCGGCAGAAAATGAATGGTCGGACAAGACTGCCGCTACGCCAGCTACAGCGACGACACCAGCGATTGTTGTACCCCGTCCACGTCAACGGCGACGAAGAGTGGTTGCAGGGGTGGCTCCTGCTCGGAAAGAAGTCGAAGAAGAACCGCGAGTTTCGGACGCCACAAAAAAAGAAGACGACGGAAATGGCCGATCTCTGACGAGCACGAATCGTGCAGAAGAACCCCCGAAACAAAAAGAAACCATCCAAGCGTCCATGGCAGATTGTTTGGCATGTTCAGGATGTGTCACGACTGCCGAAACAGTCTTGATGGAGCAACATCATTCCCTGAACTCGTTACGTCAACGACTTTTGGCGTTAACATCAAGCTCGACCAGGATCTGGTTAACTCTGTCGCCGAATTCCTTGGCAGACATGTGTCGTCATTGGCGACTTGATCCACATGTGCATGTATTGAAATTGATATCCTTGTTGCATCGAGTATTACCTCAACTCTATGTTGTGGTGGATGGAAATGTCCCCTTGGAATGGACTTGGCAAGAGGAAGCTATCGAATTTGTACAAGAATTTCGACAAAAACAACAACAACAACTTGGATCACAACGAGCCATATTACCACCACCCCCTTCCACAGCGATAGATGCTACAAGCTCCATGTATTATCTTGCCGATGGAACGACACGAGTAGTGACGAATCAAACACAAATTTCTACCAGCGGCACGACGGGTAGCGAGCAAAATCAGGACCCTTACTACGACCATGCCCCAAAACTACCATTTATTTCAGGATCCTGTCCTGCCTTGGTGTGTTTGGTAGAAAAGTCTATGCATGCCTTGGTTCCCGCCTTATCACGAACCTTGTCACCCATGAGTCGCATGGGGTGGGCCTTGTCGACCACGAATCTACATACTCAAAAATATCAACACTGGGCAGTCATGCCTTGTCATGACAAGAAATTGGAAGCTTCACGCAAAGACTTTTATGATACTTCGTCTGGAATTCAAGCGGTCGACTTGGTCATTACGACCGTAGAACTAGTCGAACTTGTGGAAGAATGGAGACGTACGTCTACCGAACAACAGCAAGAAGAAGTAACGTCTATGCGAGACTACTTGAACAAATTACCAGCAGCAAAACTATTGGATATGCCCGCCTCTTGTTCTACTTCTACCATGGCTTTTGACTCGATTTCAAAGCTGTTGCACGAGAAGCTTGAGGACGACAACGACAAGAATGCAGCAGTATATTATTGGACCAATTCGGCTGTGGTTGCTAGCATTGACTCTACTACCGTCAACAGCTCATCGCCATCATTAACGAAGGAATACAAGACCATGGCCTTGGCCTCGGGGGGACATGCCGACTACATTTTTCGATTTGCCGCTCGTGAATTGTTTGGCAGTGCCATACCCCCTCAACAGCCCATAGAATGGGAACTTGCTGGTTCAACAGCAGCAGCGTCAGGAAAAACAATCAAGTCCATGCGCATCGCTACACAACAAAAGAAGCAACAATTCTATCGCGCCTGTTTGTATCGTCAAACGGATGGTAGTATCACGCAAGCCCCTGGACCGGAATGTCTCTTGCAATTTGGCATTGTTCGAGGTATGCAAACCATGCAACGCGTACTCAAAGAGTTGGTGGATGATGATAGTAGTACTACTACTTCTTTGGACTATTTGGAGGCCATGGCCTGTCCTCATGGATGTGTCAATGGAGGTGGGAGCGTTCGTACGACTACATCAGCCGCAGCAACGACAATAGCAACAAGTTCTGCCGTTTTGTTAAAGGAAACTCCAACCGAAACCAAGACACGAGTCGATCAGACTTTGCAAAACCTTATTGTGCCTCTGCCTATATCTAGCCTTGGGACGGCAAAGGAGGAAGATCATGCTGCTGTTTCGACAAAACCAAGCTATCGATATCAAACGCGCTATCATGTCGTCCCACCGATGCATTATGCAAAGGGAGCTGCGGCTGGAGTCAAGGTACAGGATATGCAATGGTAGGTAGAAGTAGAAGAATAAGCAGGGGCTAGCTATGGAGTAGCCGATATAATAACCTTTGCGGTTTAAAATGTTTACCTGCTTCTTTCTTTCTAGTGAACTCGTGCTGCTGTGCGTCTCTTGTGGACGCACAAATGCAGCGGTAGTTTATAGGATGGGTACGATTGCTGCTGTTGCGTGTGTGTGTGTGTGCCTGTATCATGATGTTGTGAGCGTGTGTCATGCTCCTTCCTTTCCCAAGAGCTCATGGTATATTCTGCTGATGCTTGCTCGCTAGGTAGTTGCAAACTACGCTGCCGATGCCGTACGGGCCACTTGATGGTCAGGATCCATCAAATGGGCGGCATTTTCCAATACTTGTGAAAAGCAATCGACTTGTTCGGTACATCCGATATCCAAAATGCACCATAAATGACTTAATGCTTGTTGCCACGATTGATTCGCAGCGACTTGATTACCCAAAGCAAATTGAGCACTTGCCAAGTTATTGGGCAAGGCAATAGTATAAGTCGGACTCCACAATGGACTGTTGGGGTCTACAACCACATTATCTTCATCCTCATCACACTTTTGATGTTCCCGCTGCAACAAAGCCGTTGCTAGCTTGTACAAAGTAACGACTCGAGTCCATGTTCTTGTGGATGCCATTTCATTCTCGGCTAATCCCACATCGTCTTCATCTTCTTGTGCTCGTGCTTGTAGTTGATACGCCAAGGCCAAATTGTACACCATGTAAATAGTCAATTCTTCCGCGGTGGGCAAATTGTATCGATCGGCCACTCGGAGCGGTCTTGCATACACGTATTTGTTAGGACTTTGCTCAATATCTTGTGTCACCAGTACAGTATCCTCCGCCTTGCGGTGATGATGCAGTCGTCCCATGGCCGATCGAGCTCTTCTTCGTCGAGAAGATTCTCCTCCATTTCGTTGTTGATGCCTCTGACGCCGAGAGGATACCACTGCCGCTGCTGCGCGAACAGAACTATCCTTGCTTTCCGTACTTCCAATACTATTGCGGCGTTTATGCTTTCGTCGTCTCGTCTTTTTCGGTTTGCTAGCAGGTGCAATACACGTCGTGTCCACTACCGAGGAAGCCGATGATAATGAACAAGGAGAAGAATAAGATCCCTGAGAAGTCGGTCCTGCTGCAGATATAATATCGGCAGCGATGGCTCGTTGTAGCTGGGATATCACAGCACTGTTGTTGCTGCTGCTTTGATCTTGTAGCTGTTGACTGCTGGTAGGGGTCGTCGTATCCGTACTCAGAGGAGAAGAGGAGTGTTCAGTTGCTGGATTCATGGCGAGCACCAGAGCCGATGCAAAGGTCGAAATAGCCTCTCTCCACAGCCCATTCTCCAGGTGAGATGCCCCCTCATTGTTTAATTCTGCTAGTAGCTCTACAATTTGCCTGTCCACTTCGGGGGAACTGTTCCTGGAAGAAGTGCTAGAAGCATCGCTAGCCAAAGTTTGCCCGGTGGTTGCTGCTGTTGCTTCGCTCATGGTTAAGATGCAGATATTTTGGGGGATGCTCCACAGTAACTACTGCTGAAAGTTTCACAACAAACCCCTACGGCTGGCTGATGGCATAGGTGCTGCTGCTACTACGAAGAGACTCTTTCCTATCGGAGAGAGAAGGTGGTGATGTTTGTTCGTGATCCTTTCCGTGCGTTGCAATGCAGAGAGTAGGAGAAAACAGCCCTTCGTCGCCTTTTTCACGGTAAAACACGGGCTATCGAACAAAAAGGCCGGATCGAACATGGGCGCAGATGGTGCACGTAACTTTGGGGGTTCTCTCCAATGCGCTGTTTTCTACTTGCGTGGCATCGGAAGACTCTGATGCATGGACGGACGGTCCGAACAAAAGAAAAAACTACAAAGGTACGTACTCATGTGTCGTATATATAATTATACTGACCTCATGTTTCCGAATGTGATTCCTCGTCGTCAGCCCTTTCGCCGAAAACATCAACTTCTTTCTCATCCATCGGAGGTTGAAGTTTCGTGTTCTAGCGCTTCTGTGTTTGGATTGGAAGTGTGCTCTGAACGCCACGGCCTGGGATTTTGGGGCAATGGTGCACCCCTGTGACGCATTACAACAGAATGCTGAAGAGAATCGCCAATAAACATTGGAACTACCGGTACGTGCACACAAGACGATGGCCTACGATTTTTGTTTACTTGAAAGGCGGGTGCGGAATATCGATGGACTGAACTGGATTTAACCGGTAAATAAGTATAGTGGAAAACCGCCTTCTGTAGGGCCCGTGTCGTCTTCTCCGTTGGCTGATACTGCACATAGGATATTCTCCTTTTGATATTCGGGTTCGGGCCAAGACTGACAGGTTTGACTCGATGCAGACTTCTCCACGATAGAGCGCTTGCGTGGTGGGGTGGGGTTATGTATCGATGCAATCGAATTGAACTTTTCGATTTCTCTTTTCTGAATTCTACATAGTAAAATGCGACCAGGCTGCAGTCGAAAAATATCAAGAAAGCGAGAAATGTTCGTGAGGGCTTAGCGTTCTCTAAGTTCCGAGCGCTTCTGGAAGGGCAATGCGGAAAGTCACTGTACTCTACTGGCGTATTGGACATTACACAGGTCTTGGGGCGAAGATTTCTTCCATGTCCATTCTTCCGGTTTCCACTCGGCACTATTCATCGCGGTCCACTTACCTCATCATAGAGTGCTAAATGTTCACTGAAACGATTTGTAGTGTGTATTGCATGACAAGTCCACTCAAGCTGAGGCGAAACGCAAACCCTCACAATTCATGTACATTGACAATGAACACCATGATGAATCAACATCATAGTTCAAGCGGCCCCAAACAAGAGGAAAGAAGAAAGGAGGCAATCTTGCAAGAATCCGCAAGGGGGTCTCGCCATGATACCTTTCTTTCGTCGCCAACGTCATCATCTAAAGCGTCGTCTTTACCCAGCATGATCGGCTCGGACTGTCTGCTCAACCGAGCAGTAGCGCTGAACCATCACGGAGTTACACTTCTATCATCAGCCGGTTCCCACGACGAAGAGGTGGCCATGAGCAAGTTCAAGCAGGCTCTGCATTGCCTCAGATCCGATCTTTCTTCAAGAGCCGAAGACTCATCATCGTCACACCAGATGATGATGGATACCGGGCATTCGTCGCAAGAGCTCGAAATCGTTACTGTCCCCCTTCTCTGTCCTACGAAAGAAACGGATGAACCTTCGTTCTTCCACTGCACAAGAGCTTTCTCCGTGAGTCCTCGTTGTAATTCTTCTTGTTCTACAGAACAACAACAAGAAGAAGATGGAAGCCAGTTGACTATAACGACGATAGACGCTGACCTTCTAAGTGCCATCATCATTCATAACATGGCACTTGCTCTCATGATTCGTTCGATCCGAAAGAACTGCGCCACCTTGCAGTTGCGCTCGCTTCGTCTCTACGAGATGTGCATCGGGTTGCTCGATAACCTGCATCAGAAGAGCAAGGACAACATGGGCATGAGTTCGCAACAACAAGAACAAGTACTACCACCCGAAGAAACGCAAAAGCGAATTGGGTGCCTTCTTCTTTCCGTGGCTTGCTCCAATAACATTGGGTACATTTCGTCGGAGCGAGGTGACTTTGAACAGGCTCATAGGATGATGAGCCTTCTTCAGTACCTCTTGAGTCTGGTTTCGGGGTTTCTTTCGGCATCCTGTCTCTTTGGAGAGGACGAGCTTCAAGGGTTCACATCGAACGTCATGTTTTTATCTCAACCCAGGGCTGCGGCTGCAGCGTGAGTACGATGAGTGGTGCCTCTTCTCTCTCCTTTTTTCCCTCCCGCCTTTCTTCTTCTTGGCGGGTTTTTGAACAATACATATTCCTCTTGCTTCTTCCTGTTCGTAATAGCTAGCTTTAGAAAATTTTGATTCTGCATGTCAATTTGTCCCTGATTCCGTTTCTACTAGAGTAGCTAGCTAGTAGCACTATTAACAGCGGTAGTAGTATAAACCAAAATCCCAGTCTTTAATGCCACCGCTGCGGTTCCATGGACTGGCTCTTCGAGGAGAAGAACAATCGTTCTTTAATTGGAAATTTCCGGACCCTTCCATTGAAGAAAGCCTAGTACTACCCCCTAGACTGAAAAGGGCAACTAAAATGCCGAGAAAAAGTTTGTAGTTCGGCCGCGTTAGGTTCTGCAAGTAGCTAGCTAGCCGCAGTAGTTATCCGTCGATAGCTCGTTCTACTAGCAGACACGGAGGACTGTTGTTTAATAGTTTCAATCAGTCGTTGATTCTTCATACAATCCTTATTGTTGGACGGATGGATTAAGAAAAACAAGGCTAATGCTGCTTCCAAGCTGACATGCAACAGCAAACAAATGCTTCCAAAGGATTCTCACCCGCGACAATCGATAGTATAGATCGCTGTGTAGGACATGCTAAAAGCATGACCATTCCTCCGGAATGGTAACCCAATACATTTGCTTTTGTAATAGCTGTTACTTGACCAAAGCTCGTGAATTTCAATGATCATGTTCGTTGCATGGTTGCACAAGGTATTTGTTGTAACTAGTACCATTGGATCGCTCTCCAAAGAAAAAAAGCACCCGAATTTTCAACCCTGACAATCATTGCGATTGGGTGTTTTAAAGTCTCTCATATGAAACCATGCATTGGCCCCATACTACTTTTTGCAAACGTGAGAAAGCGTTTCCAAAAGTTTTGTTCAGTCCAGATTATCAATAATAACGTACCTTGATTCCTGTTTGGACTCGTAAGGCTTGATGAATGGTTCGTGAATCCATCTGATTTGGCTCCTCGTCCAAGACACTTGGCCAAATCAAGGCTCGACCCAACTTTGGTTGGACTTGAAGATTGCCCAGGGTAGTAAATTCCGTTTCTCCACCTTGTTCAACGTCATTGAGATACAAAAATACCGTGAGTATACGAACGCCTTGTTGTCGCTCCAATTCTTCTGGAATGTAATCGTGATGTGGAAGATAGTATTGGCCAGGTTCATATCGCAACAGCTGAAGGTATTCGGAATTCGTTTCATTGATTCGCGTCAAATTGGACAAACGATAAATCACCTCTAGGGCCACGGGATCACGATAACAATCATTTTGACACCATGCATTGTAGGAAGTTCGATGTTCATTGGTCAAAGACTCCAATCTGCCTTGAGCATTGCGTTTTCCGACGCCGGTACTTTGACGATATCCTTCGATATCACCCAATTCAATTAGCCGCCGAGCTTCTTCGGGTGTGATCATGTTCTCCATGGTAATAATCCAAGGACCTTCTGGGGGCGACGATAAAATTTCTACCGAATGTTCAGAGAGCAAAGGTTCTGCCGTTAAGCGTTGAAAGAGACGATTCACATCGCCTGGCTGCCAAGCATTGGGGGCATTGGGATCAATGGGACATCGTCCATCAATGGTCAAATAGTCACAACTTGTACAAGCAGGAGCACAGACGGTCTTCATGTAGTTGGGATTTTGAGGACATTCTCCCATGGCCGCCCACAAACTGCACAGGGCGTGTTCGTTGCGACAAATTTCTTGTATATGCTTGGACAAGGATAAATGATAGGCTTGTGATCGTTTCAGGATGCCTTGAATGGCGTGTCGCGAAACTCCCAGCTCGGCATCCGCTTGAATGACCTGGGCGACTCCAAACTCGACAGAAGTAGGATCCGTTTCAAGTGTTTCTTCGTTAGCCACAACACTTTCAACAAAGGAGTCTTGTCCACACGTTCCACAGGATTTTTGGCAGTATAGTTGCATGTAGTTGGGATTGTTGTGGCATTCTCCCCTTTGAGTCCATTCCACACATTGGGGCTGGGAATCTTGACACTCCGCCTCTTTGGAAGAAGTTAGTTTACAAGCACCACCCTCATTCCAAGAGGACGTCTCACACGTTTCGTCGGTAGCATCACCCAAAGCCTCGTCTGTCGGAACCCCTGATACTACTGATGCCAAAGAAGAAGAACTCAAGTAGTAGACACAGACACACAACAGCAAGACAAACGACGAACATAATCGTTGCCCCCACATTATCATCCAAGTGTATGGAAAGTGCAATGAATGATGCCCGACCGACACCATGCAATCTCAACGTGATGATGTGCATCATGGTCGCTAGCATACTTTTAGGGGGAAACAAAGCGGCCTCTTTCGGGGGGAGGCATTTGTTTTGGGAGCGAGGGCAGACCCCTTCTTTGAATGGATCCTGCATTCGGGTGAATCAATCGAAAAATGGATAGATATGATACCTATCACTTACCTACGCTATGTATTGTCGTAGTTCATGTTTCGAGCGCGCCGGGCGACAAGAGTATTCGCACGAAATCATGGGCGCGCTGGCGTCCGAGACTCCGACGACGACCTTCGCCACATAGAACATGCCATCCCAACAACCATCGTCCATTTCTGCAATTGCATGATTTCTGCCCAAAAGACGGAAACGCGAGAATAACAACACTCCGACAATCATTGATAGCTTTACAACAACGACAAATTGTATTGGACAAGCTACATCGTTTGTTTGTTAGCTAACTTTGTGCTTCTATCATGACGACTGACAAAAATGACCACCAATCCAAGTTTCAGGCCACCCGCAATGAAACTATGGAACCTCATCGTCCTCCACTTCCGGAAGATGATTTGCCGACCAATATTTCCGAGGATTCACAATTGCCACTGGTGCCCTCGGATTGTTTGAGTGATGACCCCCAGCGTCCTCTATTGCATATTGATGACCTCGGAAACAAATTCACGTATGCCCTCCAGCCCATGACCTTTTCGGTTATTTTCATTTTAATGGTCGAACTCTTGGAAAGATTTAGCTTTTATGGCTATTATTATACTCTGACCTTGTACTTGACGGGGGCCTATGATGGAGACTGGAATGCGGGATTTGCGTCCGTCAAGGCATCGTCCTATGTCAGTCTATCCACCATGGTGGCGTATACCACACCCTTTGTCGGGGCCTTCTTGGCCGACTCGGTTCTAGGAGATTTCAAATCCATTTTATTGGGTTTGTTGGGATTCTATGTTCCTGGTGTCTTGCTCATGACCTTGACGACCATTCCCGAATTTTTGGGTGTGGAATTTCACAAGGCTTGGTTGACTTTGGCGTTGCTGGTATTATGGCCCATGGGTACCGGCATTGTCAAGTCCATTGTCAATGTGTTTGGGGCCAAACAATTTCATCCCTTACTCCAGTCCAGTTTGATTGAAAGTTACTATGTCAAATTTTACATGTGCATCAACGTGGGTGGATTGGCAGGGATTCTCTTGATTCCAATCGTGGCACAACACGATTTGACACTTGCCTATAGTGTACCCTTGGGCTTGTTGTTTACCGGCGTGACCATTTTTACCATGGGCGCATCTCGTTATGTCCGTCACAGGCCACGAGGAGAAGTCTTTGCGTTTTTGTCTGGCAAACAACGACGACGACACAAGACACACAAGATTTTGGGCGACACGATTCCATTGTCGACCATTTTTCGAACTTGTGTCTTGATTGTTCCCTTTTCGGTAGGATACAATCAAATGCCTACAACCTTTATTGTGCAAGGCACAGTCATGAGCAATGCGTTTGGCGTCATTGATGTGGCCAGTATGAACAGTTTGGATTGTATCTCGGTGTTGTGTTTTGGATATATCACGGCCAATTACATTTATCCCGCCTTGGCGCAACGTGGTATTAAATTGCCCACGACTTACAAATTTGCCATTGGATCTTGCTTGGGTGCACTCGCGATATCCTGGGCATTGTTGGTGGAACATTGGATTCATTCTTCCTACCAACAAACGGGTGAAAAGATTTGTGTCTTGTGGCAAGCACCCGCGTACATTTTGATTGGATGGGGAGAAATCTTTGCCGTGAGTGCAGCCTATGAAGTGGCCTTTACCGCCTCGAGTCCCGACAAAAAGGTCTTGGCGAGTGCTACCAATATCTTTTGTGTCGGGGGCCTTCCCAATATCATTTGTATTTTCTTGTATCATTCGTGCTCGCAGTGGTTTCAAAATGCCAGGGGGACCACCGAAATTGCTCATTTACAAGATTATGCGACGGCCCATGTTTCCAAATATTTTTTGGTTTTGCTGTGCATCATGTTGTCAGGTGTTGTATTGAATACCTTGCCGATTGTGCGAGACTTTGTCTCGTCGATCGAAGAACGTGCCGTCGAAATTGTCAAGACGCCCATTATTCGTAAAGACAAATTTATGAAACCAAATGCCGATGAACGTTCTCCTTTGTTGAACAATGAAGTTACATTGACGCCGGGATCGCAACGCTATCAACAATATTTGAAATATGGACGCGGTCCTGTCTTGTACAAGATGGGTTCGATGCGTGCAGGACCTTCCCTGAGTCAACAAAACTTGCCGGGTACCAAAACCAAGAGTATTCAATACAAGTACGTGCCCAAATTATATCACTCTACAGAAGTACCACCACAAGTTGCATTGGGACCCGATGGTACACCGATTAGTGTGGGACAGCAAAAACAGTTGGCGGCAGCAGCACATGGACAAATCAGCGGCACCTCCAAAACGTCCAATCCAGAACTATCACGTTACGAGTCAGTATAACCACAAAACTAATCACATTGACAACCGATAGATAGTAGAAAGAGCCATAATAGCTTGCGAATGGAACCAGTCGCTATCATTGTTGCGGTGTCATAGCACTACATATGCTAGAGAGTGATCGAAGGATGCGCGTCATCTTTGAGTCGATCAAGTCGTCGACTTTCGACTTGCTCGAATGATAGAAAAATGAATGACCGTTGAGAATGACCCACCCATACGCTACAAAACACCGCAACGATGCCCATAACGACCTCCAGTATCTCATCATCATTGTTGGTCCTTTCCCTGCAAGGCAATAGAGGTTGCAAATCTGCATTGTCCATATTCCATGCAGCTCTAGCTACAGGAGCAACTAGTCGTAGGAGGTTGTTCTAATGATGGTGGGTTGCGGCCCGAGAACGACAACGACGACGACGACGATGCAGCCAAACCGCCGTCAGAACATGTTTCTGCCTCCTCTGGTTCTTGTTGTGATGGTAAAAGCGGCTGCTAGTTTGGAAGTGAGAGTATTGGCGGATGATCCAACGGCAACAAGAACACAAGACGCAAGAGCTCGTCTGTTCCGTCGTCGACTGAAGCTGTAACTTCAATAGCAACGACGACGAGAAAGAAGCCATCGTCTTTGTCGTCGCTATTCACTTGTGAGGATGCAGACTCGAAGGTTTACACGTATCTTGTGAGCACCACTCAAGGAGAAGAAGAATGCACCTTCCATCCCAAGTTTATGACAACGTATTGCCAGAAATCGTGCCGAGTCTTTACATCAAAGGCAAAAACTCGGAGAGGTATCAACGTTTGTTGCAGTCGGGCGTGGATCTGAGATCGTCCTCTGTTCTACTCCGCAGGTGTCTGTATTCTGGAGGTGAAACCGATTTCCCAGAGTTGGATATTTCTGTCCAACCCAAACAATGTGACGCAGCGAATGCTTTTATTCACTTGCGAGATTGCAAGACCCCGGATCAAAATGCGTGTGTCAATTGAGAGCAAGAAGAAGCAAGGAGTAGCCTTGTGCTGATCGTGCGTCTAGACGCTAATGTACCTGGTATGCTGTGATGAACCCCTCACCTTTACTAGACCCCGCGGCTGCGTGGTGGCCTCAACATGTGTAGTACAAGAACGAGAGTAATAGTTTCGTTGAAGAATTGCTGTTCGGCGTGGCATCGTTGGGCTGATGGCAGCCTCATTGCAACCGATACTAAAACAAGTATCTAGATCTGGGAGACGCATGCCTCGTCACATTGCAGTGACCCAACGATAGATAGAACTTCTTCGTGCTCGCACCAGCTCTACTTCTAGCACTAATATTAGGGGCGTTTCTCTCTCATCTAGTACGTGCCATGCGATTCCCCTGCTCCGTATAAACAAAATTAGTCTACTAGTATTAGTACTCCTAGTATCTCCACATAATTTGCTCGCACATCAACGCGATTTCGCAACCGCGCGATTTCGTAAAAATTGCTGTGTTAGGGTAACCAGGCCCCGCTCCCTTACGTTGCTTGCCACAGGCATGCCTTGACAACCACGCTTGAGCTCATTCTCAGGCTACACCGCAGGTTGCCGATTGTTCTCGCCTATGGGCAACTATGATACTGTACCCCCGCTCCGAGTTGGAATATTATAGAGGATCGACTAAATCTGATTCCATGTAGTCATCTGTCATCCAACGAATGGGTGATGTCATCCAGACATACCGGTAGGTAGATTATTTACCAACTGACATTACTCAGATTCGGATTAAGACAAAACTACCGTAGTTTGCTCATTCTAGGACCCGCCAAACCTGTAATTGGAGAACGGAGAACTTTAGTATTCTTACGTACATTTTTCAGATTAAAGAAAATTACTTAGAATATCTCATATTCGACGATACATAGGAGAGGCGGGTACCTGGATCGGGGGGAGCCTCCAATGCGCAAAGTACGGTAGCCATGTCTGGTAATAATTATTACCGGACATAGGGGAGTTTTCTCACACTCCAGTACTCTTTCTGAGCAAAAAAGAACTCCAATGACTCTATGTCACGAGAACCTTTATGTCCGGTAGGCCACACGTATTGGGGACCTGCCATCAATAGCCAGACAACGACTCCCTTGGGACATGATGGGGTCTTTCCAAGCAAGACAGCCGTCACCATCATGCTTCGAAGCAATTCGTTCCATACAAACAGATGGCATTTTCGCTTTTGGTGGGCTTAGTAGAAATGGGCCCCTCTTCTTCTATGATGACTGCTTCCGAGTTTCGTTGGGGGATTGGCTGGAAAAAAACACTCTTCGTTTTATCTTGTCAAATGACGTGGAAACATCTAAATGCACCACTCCGTGGACAATAATTAATTATGCCAACGGACGGGACAGTGAAAGAAACGGTACACTCCACTGCGAGATAAGGCATAAGTATTCCGTTTGGCACCACGCCTGCCAACCCGACGCCAAAAAGGGTACATACAAATCATTTGGGCCTTTCAAAAGCCAATCCAGCCAAATGGACTGAATCCGAAGCGCGTGCTGAGTGCTGCGTGGGGTGAATTTCAACACAAACCGAGTTTAGGCCCATCCAGCTTCCCTTCTATTCGCTACATCGGCGGTGGGCTGAGCTACATCCAATCTTTTCCCTGTTCCTGTTCCTACTAGCAACGACGTCTTACATTGCTTGAAATTGTCAAGAACAAGAAGAGCCGTGTACGATACCAGCAGCACCAGCAGTACATCATCTCGACAGCAGGCAGCACCAGCTGGGACGAAAAACAACCCGCCTCACCTCACATCGTCGCCGCCAAACCATTGTGGTGCCACCATGTCATACAGAGACATGATCGACAAAGAAACACCAAGCACCAAGAAAGATGGCGGTTTTGACAACGATGAAACAACTCAAAAAGAAGAATGGGCAAGCAGGTCGACCTACTCGAGGCTTTCAGTGAGGTGGAGCGAGGACCCGGGAGATTCAATGATGGCGGATCAAGAAACCGTGTCAGATGGGAGGCTGTCCCGTGCTAGTACGGGCAGTTCGACGAAATCCTTTGCTACGTCGTCGTCCTCCTCATCGTCATCATCATCACACTTTCATCATGCCGGTGTTCTTGAAAAGAATACTAGTAACGAGAAGGCCGCACTACGTACGATTTTGAAAAAGAAATCCAACATCAAGGCCTCGTCCAACGGCATCGCCAACAAAAGCCAGCAGAACCAGCAGATAAGTTTGTCGAGTGGTGAATCGTCGTCGCCACCAGCTCAAGTGATGTCGATTGACGCGATTCAATTTCAAGGCCGCGTAGAAGAGGCAGCGAGAACAATTCAATCAACCTTTCGTGGACGAGGCGCTGAAAAGTTGAAAGGTAGTAGTAGTACTACATTGGAAGACGGTTTGGACCACGGGGACAAGGAAAGGATTCGTGCAACCGAAAATGGCAATAAAGTGGACGAGGAAGCGCTAAACAAGAACGACATCAAGAAGGAAGAGAACCAAGCTGATCGATCTCAGCTTTACACGCTTGTTTTTGTTGGTTTGTTTGGAGTGGCCACATTCCTGTGGAAAATGATTTCCAAGTGTATCCAAATGAGTTCAGACGGCCCCGATGCCACGAACCTTTTACATCATGATCCGGGTGTCAATGTTATTGGCCAAAGTGCTGGTGGCGGTGGTGCCCCCACGGTGGGACCTGGTGGAGGTGGAGGAGGTGCCCCTGCTGTGCAGCCGCCGCCGTGAGTATACTACACCAACATCTACTAGGGAGATCTGCTTGCTCGACCTTTATCAGTGCTCATCCTCCTGTTTCGCTTTGCTTCAAATCACAGGGTTCAAGCATTGGCAACACAGGCCGCCTCATCGGCTGCTTCGGGAGCTGCGTCGGGGGTTGCGGCGGGGGCTGCAGCTGGGGCAGCAGCAGCTGCTGGAGCTGCGGCGGCACAAGCTGGAATACTAGCGGCTGTTGCAAGTTCGGCTCCGGCAGCAGCAGCTAGTGCTGCGGTAGCTACGGCGGTCGTCGCTGCTACTGCCGCCACTGCCGCTGTCTACGGAGGAGAATTAAAGGCAGCCCCGTCAAGCAACTCGACGGTGGCTACTCAGATGCCCGTCTTTCAATCCCCGTGTGGATTGGCCCTGGCCGACGACAAAAATGCTCAACATCGCAAAGGGTCATTTACTTTGTACTTGGAAGGATTCTCTAGGCCGTTCACGGAGCGAGAAAAGATATTGGTGGATTCTCTGATTGTGGACGCCTACAACAACGTGACGGGTGGTGGTAGTGTCGGAACTGATGAGTGCGTTGACGTCTTTTTTCGGGAGATGCAAAACTCCACGATTGTGGAGCAGACATTTGAGCTCATTGAGGACATCGAGGGTGGTGAATTGAATGGCACCCTAATTACCGATTTTGATGCTTGGGTAGTCTGTGATGGGTGTCCCGTGGAAGAGCCTTTGTTTGCTTTAGAAAAGGCGACGAGGCTGCTGCGATCAGGGGCAGCATCACGACGAAACGAACAACAAGAGGATATCTCCAAGTACTTCACTTCCGGTGAAATGTTTCGCGCTTTTTTGGAATCGGTCAACGGACTCATTATTCAAAGTGTGAGTTCCGAGGACCTACCACTCGGCTTCACAACACTGACAGTCGCGTACATCAGTGACACTACTGACGGCGAACAAGTTGTGGTCGTAAACTTAGCTGTGCCGGTAACGGATGGTCCAAGCAACCCACCGTCGACTTTAGCAGACTACTACAATCCGTTGCTGAATCCGATTTATCCCTCGAACCCAAACAATCCTAACAACCCGGCGAGTCCGACACAGCTTTCCTTGTTAGATCCGAACCTCCCATCGAGCCCGAACAATCCAGTCAACCCCAACAACCCGAACAATCCTGGAAGCTTCGTCCAGCTTGCCCTGCTACCGCCGGCAAATCCCAATAGTCCAAGCAATCCTGCGAACCCATCAAACCCCGGAAATCCCTTCAATCCGAACAACCCGGCTAGCAACCCTTTGAATCCAGCTGCTCCTGGTAGCCCTTCGAACCCTCTGAGCCCGACCAACCCAGCCAGTAGTCCGAGCAATCCAGCTGCCCCAGGGAACCCTTCAAACCCCCTGAATCCAGCTAGCAACCCGAGCAATCCTGCTGCTCCTGGCAGCCCCTCGAACCCATTGAGCCCGACGAATCCAGCTAGCAATCCAAATAATCCGGCGGCTCCAGGAAGTCCTTCGAACCCGTTGAGCCCAACAAATCCGGCTAGCAATCCAAATAATCCGGCGGCTCCAGGAAGTCCTTCGAACCCGTTGAGCCCGACGAATCCAGCTAGCAACCCGAGCAATCCTGCTGCTCCTGGCAGCCCCTCGAATCCATTGAGCCCAACGAACCCGGCAAGCAACCCGAACAATCCTGCAGCGCCAGGAAGTCCCTCGAACCCCTTGAGCCCCACGAATCCGGCAAGCAACCCAAACAATCCGGCAGCTCCAGGAAGTCCTTGGAACCCGCTGAGCCCGACGAATCCAGCTAGCAACCCGAGCAATCCTGCTGCTCCCGGAAGTCCGTCCAATCCACTTAGCCCGACCAATCCGGCAAGCAACCCGAACAATCCTGCAGCGCCAGGAAGTCCGTCCAATCCACTGAGCCCAACAAATCCGGCTAGCAACCCCAACAATCCAGCTGCTCCGGGTAGCCCGTCGAATCCATTGAACCCCAACAACCCAGCAAGCAACCCGAGTAATCCTAGAGCTCCTGGAAGCCCGTCAAATCCAGCGAACCCAAGCAATCCCAACAACCCGGCAAGCAACCCGAACAATCCTAGTGCTCCAGGAAATCCGAAATCACCAGCAAATCCTGCCAACCCTTCCAACCCGAATAATCCCAACAATCCAGCGAGTAGCCCAAGCAACCCGAGTTCGCCAAACAGTCCGTCCAATCCAAACAATCCTTTGAACCCCGCCAATCCGAGCTCGCCACGGAACCCTGCCAATCCAAGTAATCCGAATAATCCCAGCTCGCCACGAAACCCTGCCAACCCACGCAATCCAAACAACCCGAGTAATCCGTCATGGCCTGTCAATCCCAACAATCCAGCCAGCCCAGGCAGTCCTGCTAATCCGAGCAGTCCTTCCAGTCCAAGAAATCCGTTGAACCCTACAAATCCTGCAAACCCAGCCAATCCTCGGAATCCACACAACCCACGAAACCCTGCCAATCCTGTTCAGTTGGCACGTGGGCCAAGTACGGCGCCAAGCTCGTTTCCCAGTCAGTTTCCTTCTCAATTTCCAAGTAATTTCCCCTCCTCTTTCCCCTCGCTTCAGCCAAGTTCAGAGCCCTCGGATGAACCTAGTCTTCGTCCATCTGACATGCCTTCGGATGAACCTAGTCTTCGTCCATCTGACATGCCTTCGGATGAGCCGAGTATGCAGCCTTCGGAGTCTCCATCGGACAAGCCAAGTATGACGCCTTCACAAAATCCAAGCCTGATACCTTCGAGTTATCCTTCTCTCTTCCCTTCGTCGGAACCGTCGTCGAGTCCCACAAAGTTCTATGAGTAAGATTTATTGGTTCGCTGAATGCCGATTCGACTTGTTTTGGCCTCATGTTTTCTTCTTGGCTTCTTTGTTCGTGTTGTTCTGCTCTCTGCGCTCTCATCAGTCAATGGGATCTTCCAGTGACCATGGACGATGATTTATCGGACTGTTTCGTGGATTTCGTGGTACCGGCTGGCGCCAAGTGGAACGGTTGGGCATGCAATGATGGTTTGCTTCTTTTCGGTGCTACAGTTGTAGTGGATATCCAGCAAACCTTTACTCTCGAAGGATATCGTTTACCCAGTGTGAAAGTTACAATTGAGTGGTATCAAGCTGATACTGCGGTCCTTCGGATGAATGGAAAAAAAATTGGGCAGTACGGAAACGCTGGCAATCTCAATACTGTTACCATCACCCAGAACAAGGCCACCCAGTTGCCGTTTGTTCAAAAAGACAACACGATCAAGCTCACCGTAACAAACACTGGTTGGGAAGGTTACGTCGCAGTGAAGAGTATCCGCGTTGAGGCCCGCCCATATTGATGGTGGGGCGGCGACGGATGGATTTAATGGTTGCGCGGCAAGTAATTCTTCTCGAGTATCAAGAATAAAGAAACTGTTTCATTCCATTCCTTTGTCCTGCTTCGCTGCTTTAATAGTAGCAAATGATTCTAGTAGAAATATTTTGCATGCCATGGCTTTGGTGCTTCTGCGACCTTTTACATGAATGGCGGACAAGTCGGTTACAATGGCAACGTACCGACAAGTTGGCAAACTCTTACCATCACCCAGAACTTTGTCCAAAACACGAACACAATAAAGATCTCCGTATACGACGGTGCTAGTGCTGGTGGCGTTGGTTACATCGCAGTGAACAGTATTAAAGTTGAGGGCCGCCCCCATTGATGAACGTTGTTGCCAGTGGGCATGTGTGCCTGTGCGTGGTCGACGGGTGGATTCGATGATTTCGCCGCGGGTAGCAATTCTTCTAGGCTATTAATGATACAATAATTGTTCCATTTCATTTCATAATGATGCATGTAAAACTAACGAATAATGCAAAGCTGTTTTTTCCAGCAGTATTGTTGTTTTATCCATCGACAATGAACAAGCAGCGCTGCTGCTGATGGCTGGCGATGACCATGAATGCCCATAACAAGCAAGAGGCTGTTGCGGCAAGCATTGCATGATTCTTCAAGCCATGATCACAAATGGAGAAAGGATAAGTAGTTGAATAGTGAGCTAGCCTCGCAGTCGTTCTTCATCAACTCCAACCGCTTTCTTCTACCTGTCAGATCATTGTCATAGCTACTTTCTCAATCTCAAAATGGCCGTGTCGTAAGCATCAGCACACGACGGAAGGAGGACAGACGCCAGAGGAACGACGACCACCAGTCAGATGACCCGTCAGAGAAAGTAGCTAGCTTCCGAAGGCAACCCCGATGAGTTGTGAGAGAGTCACAATCTCAACGGAGCTGAACAAGATTCAGACCCCTTTTGATTGTTGTAGCAATTTTAAAACGTTGTTTCTACTTTGTTCAATGGCTTCTACTACCTCTACCTTCAAGTGGTCCAACTTCCTGGCCTCGCGTACGAGTTTGGAAGGGTCCTGGCCAAAAGCAAACCTAGGAAAGCCTTTGTCGGCCTTTGACGCGTCCGGAGGCCAAGACTTTGGAAGACCATGGTGGGAGATGGCGCCGTCCTAGCTGCGGAACCCCACGAAAAAGTCAGGTTCGTCCATAACGTGACCGTTCTTGTGAAGGACGAAGTCGGAGAGTTCAAACTGGTCAGAGCATCAGGATTGGGAAAACAATCACTCAAGTATGTGATGATCACCCAGGAGACTGTGAAAGGCGAGAATGGAGGAGGACCGCACCATACTCGCTGATTGAGTACCAAGATCCCTGGATTGGACACCCTACTTGGAGCCCAGTCGGCGGCCGAGTTCAAAGCATTGAAAGCACAGGCGATGACGGGACAGACTATGTGCCTGATGAGCACCGTGGCATCTTCTGGATCCACCCCAAGCTGTCGGGAACAATGCCGTCAGGACCTACCCAGAGCAAAGAAGCAGCATGGAAACTACTGGAGAAGTTCGAAAAGGCCACAAGTGAGGTGGATGGGATGACTGTGGAAAGCGCATCTGAGGATCAGAAAGGGCTCAAGGAACTTCTTACGTGGCTGTGGCTGGTTGCCAATGGGCACCACAAGAATAGCACTGAAGCCACCCCAGGATCCAGTGAGATGGACGATGTATGCCACCAGATTGGGAGGAAGTTGATCGCCCTCCAAGAACCAAGCAGCCCGACCACACCCAATGCAATGGCACCAGTGGGAGCTGGACAAGGAGTGGGCGCGGTAACAGATGCTGGTCTTTGAGATGTCATTCTTATGATTGCCAAGATCAATGAGAGAGCGCTGGAAGCCCAGCTCAAGGAAAGGGAGCGCAAACATATGACACACAGGTTCACAGAGGAAGGGAAAGACTCGACAGCTCCTTCAACTTCACCAAAACTAAATGATCAATATATGATCGTATAGACCAAGACGCCTACAATGAGCTAATCTATGGATTTTGCCTGTCAAGAATACTACACTTCATGGTGGCCTTGCGGTTGGAGTTCCCGAACAAGACGATCTTTACGGCCAAGTTTGATTATGCTGATGCCTACAGGAGGCTCCACCACAATGGGAGAACTGCAATGGTGCAGATCATAGCACTAGGAAAAATGGCTCTCATCATGCTTCGATTAGCCTTTGGGGGAACGCCAAACCCAGCAGGATGGACAACAATATCGGAAATGGTGACCGACCTAGCCAACGAGATCCTCATCGACACTCGATGGGATCCCACCAAGACGTACCCACCAGGTCGAGAGACGGTACCTCCACCAATTAGGAACAGCAAGGCCAAGGACATCAGGCCAGCATGGGAACTGATGTACAGCATACCTACCAATGTGCCGGCACGGACCAACGACTTTGTAGACGACCTCATCAACACGTGTATTGATGATGACAAATGGCTGGAGCGGTCAGGAAAGTGTATACCCTTGGCAGTGCATGTGACCAGCCGACCCTACGAAGGAGACAAGGAGCCCATCAAGAGACAACCAAACCTGAGTCCTGAAAAGCTGGCGGCAGAAGGGACCCATGCCAAAGTCCAAATGGTGCTAGGATGGGAACTGGATGGGAGGGCCCTAGAGTTAAGACTACCAACTGACAAGTTCCTTGCATGGAGCCAGGACATGAAAGTGGCGACGGACCAGAGGAAGATGACAATCAAAGCTCTAGAGTCTCTATTGGGAAGGCTGAATCAAGCTGCCTTTACCCTGCCACTGAGCCGACACTTCCTGTCACGACTGAGAGACAAGGTTGACCCCAAGCGGAGGAAGTGGGGAAGGACAAACTTGAGTGATTCTGATGTGAACGATCTAGAGCAGTTCATGTTGTTTCTAGAGAGAGCGCACCAAGGAATATCCATCAACCTCCTGGTACACAGGAAACCATGTGGCATGGGGGTGTCTGACTCGTGCCCTGTGGGGCTGGGAGGATTCCTTGTGCACACAGGGAGAGGGTGGAGACTTAAAATCCCACCGGGCACCAACATAGGAAAAGGAAGCGCCGCCAACAACGTCCTAGAGTTTCTAGCCCTGGCTATCACCATCTGGCTTATGTGTGATGACTCAAAGAAAGGGAGCTACAAATGCCTACTGTCACTGGCCGACAACACCAGTGCCCTGGGATGGATGTACAAGGCCGGGAGACTGAAACCAGACTCTCCCTACTTTGAAGCGGTCCAACTCATTGCCAGAAGAATTGCAACCCTCACCTATGAAGCTGACGTCTGCCTATGCCGCCAACACATTAAGGGAAAAGAGAACTTTATTGCCGACTTGCTTTCATTTGAAGGGAACGAGAGGGTGGAGGGAACTTGCCCGCTTACTGCTGACTGCCCGGACAATGTAACACTCACCCAGCGTATCCACAAATACTTCCCACAGATGATTCCCCCAGGCTTTCAAATCTCCCCCCTGGAGACCGAAAAACTCTCCTGGATAGTACAGGTGCTGCGAACGCTCGAATCGTCAATGATGCCAGACGCGAGTCCTCCAACAAGACCCAAGATAGATGGTGGCGATGATACCAGCACTTCCTCAAGCTCATGGACCTTGATCAACAAGCAGTCAATTGTCTACCTGCACAAGAGAAAGAGATCATCTGAAAAGCTTTCCTTGAAGCCAGCAGAACTTGGTGATTTGACAGCAGCGGAAGGATGGTTGGAAGGCATTGTGAGCTGCTGGCAAGCAACACAGTCAGAAGTGCCACAAGCACAGTGGCTGCGACGATACTGGGCCATTTCGGGGTCAGCCCCTTTCACGACAAAGGAGGGAAACTTACACCAGCATTGGGAAAGCTGATGCAAGCCTATAAAAATGCTGACCCACCAACGAAAAATCAGAAAGCAATAACACCAAAATTTTTGCTGCAACTGTATGAATATTTTGTGAACGACGAAGGAAGAAATCGGGGAGACACAATGAATGCCCACTTTGTGGACCTGTACCTGGGAATGTTCTTCTTCGCCTGCAGGTGCTGCGAATACTGCGAGACGAAAGGAGACAAACGAACCAAGCGTCTCACTTTGGGAGACGTTTCATTTAGAGACAGCCAAAAGCTTGTAATAACACAGTATGTATCTCAAAGATTCAGAGACCAGAAGAATGGGGACAAAGAAGACACCAGTACCCAAGGACGAACGGGGAAAAGAGAATTGGACCCGGTGACAAGGATTGGTTGGGCCATCCTGCGACTGAAACGGCGGGTCAATGATTGGGGTCATAACACCGAGTTGTGAACAATTGGGGAAGTGTCAAACAGGCTACAAATCACAGACACTATAGCCTTGGAAATTGTTTGTGATGTATGTGGACTGAGAGGTGGAAAAGAGGTGTTTGGTTTCGACGCATGGGAAATAGGGAACAAGTCACTCCGATCGGGAGCAGCCATGGCTCTAGCGCTAGGACCAAACAACCACAATGAGATGAAGATAAAGATCTTGGGGCGGTGGAGGTTCACAGCGTTCATGGCTTATATCAGACCCCAAATTCTTGAACTGACAAGCAACCTAGCCAAAGACATGGTCTCTGGATCAGGAACAGATAGCAGTGCCCAGACCAACGACATGAGACTCGACTACTAAACGGGGGCTAACAACAACAACCACAAATACCAAGAAACAAGAAGGGAAGCCGAAGCAACAACAAGAGTTCAATGGCCGCCCACCGTCCCTTTTGATCTTGAGAAATCGACAGAGAGAGAGAGAGAGAGAGAGAGAGGAAGGAGGGTAGTCCGCAAGGACTTTAGCTAGGGTCGGTATCGTCCTCAATCAACTTGGTTGAATGATAATGCATGCGCGGATGGCACTTGGTGGCTCAAGGCCTGGAAATCCCGCAACGATGACCGTTTTGGCAGCACTCCAGAAAACAAACAGATGAGACAACGCACACAACTTGGCAGGGAACTCACCATGCTCTACGCACAGAAAGCAGCATTTTCATGAAATCCGTAGAGGCCCACATGGCAACAACACCAACCAACAATCTCCCTCTTCAGAACTGGATCAATCTGAATGAGCCCGCTATCCAGCGTAGTATCCGGGCTCGCAATGCACCGCCAGCACCCCCGATTTGACCACTCATCATGGCAACAAAAACAAATACAAAAGAACAGAAAAAGACAGAAAAAGGAACACTCCACCCAAAAAGACAGAAACACCAGAAAACAACCCAACAACAAGCAGAAAAAAATGTGGGTGTAAGAGCATCACTTATCGGGGGGTATAAATGGCCCGTTTATCCGAAACGACGTACTTTGGCATCACTTACCGGGGGAAATCTATGCTCAAAAATTTATGAAATATGGATCGGTCCCATAAATTTCCAAAATTTATGGGGCCGACAGATAAACTGGCGATTTATACCAAAGCACAAAATATCAATTCGAAGAGCATTCAAACATATACGATTTCGAATATGTTTATGCAAACTGCTTCCACTCCCGCCGAACCGTTCATCCAATACACGATGCCGATGCAACCACCATGACACATCGAAACGGGGACGAAACAACGCATTGATCTACCGCAACTTCGTCCTCAACTCAACTGCAGTGACTCCACTTGCAATATCGAAGATGGGTCCGAAGCTAAACGAAGACCAAGCGCAAAAGCAGCAGTGGTGGCAGCAATCATCAACTGGTTGAGTTATTTTTTTCAGTCTGTCTCGAAACATCCACCATGTCCGAAGCCTCCAAATCCGACGACGATCATGGTGCAGGCGATATCTCTTCATCGGACTCCGAAGAATCCCTCAAACCGGAGCTTTCTGATTGTGATGAAACGCCCGGTGATAACCAAACGAAGCCTTCCAACAGCGCAGCAACAAAGGCATTGTCCAAGAAAACTGACTCTTCAACAGGTCGAAAGTCCGGTGCAAAGAATTTCTCCCGACTAGAATGGAAATTTCTCTTTAAGGCGTTCGTCACCGTTAGTGAGAACTCTATTGAAGGCGCCCACCAGTCGTCAAAGACAATTTGGGATCAAACTGCTAACGCATTTCAACATCTCACCTCAAGGCACCTCAAGAAGCACCCACATCATGGTCAATACTTTGACGAGGGTGGTCGGAACGGTGAACAGCTCCGGCAACAGTTTAGCAACCGCCTGCAGCCACAGCTCAACAAGTGGTTTAAAGTAGTAAAGCAGCTTGGCGAAATCAGTGGTGCTGACCGCAAGCAGAAGTATGAAAAGATTGCAGCCAAGTACAATGCGCTTCCTAATATTAAGAAGTATGGGCGGCTCAATCTTTACGACTGGGAGCTCAACATTGATATCCCCAAGATAGCCGAAGAACATCCGAAATGGGATAGCTTTCTTAAGGGAGATATTGCCTCTGGTCCAGCAGTAGCTGCAAGCGCCTCTTCCAAGCCCATAGCCAAACGGCCATGTGGTGCTAAGGCAGCAATCGCAAAGAAGAAAATCAAGTCAGAGCTAAAGAGGAAAGGGGTGACTACTATCAATATCGACAGCTCTGATGAAGACCATGGGGAGGATGAAGTTCAAATCCTCAAGGTTGTCAAGAGCGCCATCCATGGAACAGCCAAAGAGTTCGAACAGAACCGAAAGGCTAAAGCCAAAGATATGAAACTTCAGATGAGAATGACAAAACTTCAGTTCAAGATGTCGACACAAACCAACGCAACTAAAATGATGGAAGCATGGAGCACCCTTGACGAAAACGCAAAACACGTTTTCTATGATGTTATTCAGAAGTCAATGTTGGATGAGGATAGTGAGCTAGACGACGATGATGACGATGGCGACAATAAGAAGAAGCGCCCGGCTCTCCCAAACCCAGTTTCCCTTTCGTTTGACACAGCGGATAGTCCAACAGTTGATGCCGAGAAGGTGGAGGAAGCTTACCCTGGTATTAAGAAGGCAGCACTTTGAAAAAGTTGCCTATGAGAGTAGAGACGGTTCATTCTGTTTCAGAACGATGGCGGGAAGGAGATAGACATGGGTGCGCCCGAGTCATTACTACTTTAACAATAACTACTGTAGAGACGATTTCGTTTCATCCCGGATTGATCTATTGCTACCTACGAGTTGACCTGGCTGCAAGTTCAGCAATGATTGCAGTGCGCAGCCTCTGGTGCTCCTCAAAATCATTGAGTCGCCCCATCTCGTCAACATTATAGAGGGAGTTGACAACTTCCATCTTCATAAGCTTGTTAGTGATTTCGGCAGGGAATCGCCTTTTGCGGCGCCTTTTTGTTTGCCTTTGTCCTTCAATGACCACTTGAATTTCTTCGGCCTCTGAGTCGTCACTGTCCACGTCGGAAGTATAGTCCACACCGCTATCTTCGGCTTCAGGGTCCAGTACCCCCGTGTCATCTAATTGCATCCCAAGCTCGACGAGAACGGAGTCATGGACAGCAGCTGTGTTTAACTCCTTTTTGAGAGCAAGTCTAATTGCATTGTCTATTTCGTATTGAATGAAGTCTTCTTCTTCCCCCAAAGCGTTTCACTGGTGCACCATCATATTATGCATCATCACCAAGCCTACTACAACTTTCTCAATGTCGACTCGATTCCATAATTCAATGGGGCGCCGAAGCCACCGGAACTTACTCTGAAGAATACCGAAGGCGCGCTCAACATCTTTTCGGGACCCCTCTTGCCATTTGACAAACTTTTGTTCCTCGACAGAAACAGGAGTCGAAATGGTCTTCACAAAACGAGAGATACATGGGTAAATTCCATCCACCAGCACCCAGTACTGGAGAAAGTCTTCGCCTCCAATCTTGTAGGGGTCCATCGGGTCTACATGCATTGCAAACCACCCGCATTCGAACGACTTCAGCAAGGAGGACTGGTCCCAAACGATGAGGTCGTTTTGCACACCTGGAAACCCAAAAATGACATGCCAGAAGTACGTATCCATGTCGCAGCCTGCTTCCAAAACAATGGTGGGTCCGTTGTCCTTTTTTCCTTTGTATTGCCCAGCCCAGGCCTTTGGACAATTCTTCCAGCGGAAGTTGCAGCAATCAAGGGACATAATATGACCTGGGACGCTGTGCCGTTTTTGATGCTTGGAAGCAACAGCTTCTGCATCCTCCCGGGTCATTTTGCGAAGAAATGTTGAACGTAGCTCGTCGCTCTTGGTAATGGCATCGAAGAAAGCATGGAATGCTTCCCTGACCGTTTGCTCTCCAATCTGAAAATAATCCTTAAAAGCACTCATCGAAACACCAAATCTGACAATCTTTAAAATGTTGAGAACTTTCAGCGTTACCGGAATCTGTGCCTTTGTAACCGGGTTGTGAGGCCTAGCAAAGACATCGGGGCGTTCTTGTTTGCACACATCGCAAAGCTTGATTGCAATAGTTTTGCTCACTGCAAACATTCGCTCAAATGTTGGATTATCAAAGGTTGGGTTTTCTCCCAGGTAGTCCTGTTCAATAGCTTCGACTGCTCGCTTGTGGTTGAGTTTGGAACGACGTCGCCTTTTCCCAGTTACGCCTTCTTCCTCCCGAGCTAACTGATTGCGTCGATCTCGATACCTATTCGTTTGCTTCCTTAGTTTCGCCAATTTGGCTTTCAAATACCGATGGGTACGCCTATTTCGTACAATCAAAGCAACAACAGCTAATCGTATGGAAATAGCAGTTGCCATCAGGATGCGATGCACATCATCGTCCTCTTCATTTTCCTTGCTTTTGATGAACAGCCCTGCCATCCATACTTCCATTAGGAGCAATGCCTGTAGTTGTGCTTTGGTCGATGACATGGTTGGGGGAGCGTATTAATGTGAAGGAAGCAGGGGCTGTGGGATTGCAAAAGTGGATCCAATTGTTGTGTTGGCGAGAGAGGACAATCAGCATCATCATCATCGTCGTCGTGCCTACTTTTGCCAACAAGCAAAACGAATCTTGCTTTAAGGTATGAGGCTACGTCTGCTACGGAGGTGACTCCGTATGAATAACTAAAATATCCGGGGAAATATCCTTGACGCGGTTGTTGATGCGAAGCGAAGAGCCCCATAAACTTCCGCCATAAATCATAAACGGCCAGTTTACCCCCCCAAAATATGGGCCCGATTAGTGATGCTCTAAGATAGTTACAATCCTCGCGGACTTCGGTCCGCCGGGAACGCGGGTCGACTGCCTAACAGCAGAGCGGCAGCGTTTAATAAATAAGACCTCTTAACCCCCGATAAGTCCGTCAAGGCAACTTTCGACTTGCTCGAATGGTACTTCCCTTTCAACAAAATGACCGTCGAATGACCGAAACATGGTAGAGAAGGAACGGGAATGGACCATGACAAAAAGAAAGATTGTGGATCTCTCTCGGATTAGTATTGTCAATAATACTGGTGACAAAACTCATTACATTCCATGGTGCTATCCTAGCTACTATAGGAGCTAGCTAGAGGAGTTGCAGGATTGACCGCCTTTCGGACTTCTCGAGCGAGTCAGTCGTTGAGAGATTCTTGAAGAAGGATGCTAGGCGGTGGCCTGAATAGGACGAAGAGTCGCAGTGGGAATATGATTCTGCCTCTGTTGCTTCTTTTCCTGGTGATAAGGGTGGGCGTGAGTGTGGAAGTGACAGTGTTAGCAGATGCCGTCCAAGTGGAAGAACAAGAGACGCAAGAGCTTGTGTGTTCCGTCGTCGACGGAAGTTGTCACGTCCAGAGCAACGACGAACTGGAAACGGCATTGTCAGGAGCAGGATCCTCAGCATCACTCGTTTCATGTGAGGATGTCGATTCCAAGATGTGTACGTATCTTGCTGGCAGAGACGAATGCGCGTTCAATCCAACGTTTATGAAAACATATTGCCAGAAATCGTGCCGCCTGTGTAAGGATACCAGCATGAAACGGTTGTGGCAATCCGGAGTGGATTTGGGGCATCCACAACAACTAGACGATCCTAGTGTTACTGTTGAACAAGTCGAGGCTCGTCTCCAAGTCGCCCGGGCTCATTCTCAACAATATTCTGAGACAATAACATGCCGAAATCACCATGAATTTTGTGCTATCTGGTCCTTGGGGGGAGAATGTGAACGGAATCCATCCTGGATGAAACATCATTGTGCACCCGTCTGTCAAAGTTGTGGAGAATTGCAAATATTATTGTCAACAGAAGAAGATTTGTTGCAGGAGGAGGATAAACTGGATGAGCAGCAACTACAACAACAGATTCGCTGTCCGATTGATCCTACGTGGCCGAATGCTTGGGAACCTGGATCTCTGGATCTAATGTTTCGACGAATTATACAAGACTATGCCGATCAAGGTCTGAAAATTTTATCCAGTCCTGAAAACGGAGGACCTTGGGTAGTCATGATGGATGACTTTCTTTCCGCCGACGAAGCGCAACGATTGATTGCTTTGGGAACGGCTTTGGGTGGTTACGAGAGGAGTCTCAACAACAATGGAAAGGATTCCAAAGGTAGGGTATCTACGATACGAACGTCACTCAATGCTTGGTGTATTGGAGAGTTGTGTGAACAGGATCCTGTGGTCCGAAACATTATGGAGCGTATGGAACGACTTACTGGAATTCCGGAAAATAATGGAGAATACTTGCAGCTTTTGAAATATGATCCTGGAACCTTTTATACTCGTCATAATGATTATGCACTACGATTTCGGGAAACGCAGTTTGGTAAGCTCTGAAGCAAAAAATGCTGTTGCTGCCTCTTTTTTTCCGTGGAGGCTTAAACCTGTTTGTCGTATACGTCTTTCTTGTCCTTTACAGGAGTCCGAATACTGACTGTATTCTTGTATTTGAATACTGTGGAGGCGGGAGGTGAAACAAACTTTCCCGACTTGGATATTTCGGTGCAACCCATACAGGGTCGACTGTTAATGTGGCCAAGTGTGCTCAATGAGGACCCTCATACGGTGGATGATCGCACCTCGCATCAAGCCATGTTGGTCGAACAAGGACTCAAGTATGCCGCAAACGCTTTTATTCACATGCGAGATTATAGAACGCCGTTTCACAATGGATGTATTCCTTGAGAGCAATTGGAGATCATGCGTCTTTGAGATAATGTCGGGGGCTTTGGTTCCAATTGTCATGATGAGGAGGGGCGGGGTAGCAAAGAGCTATTAGTAGGCGCAACTATAATCTTACTAGAATTCTAGCTACCGAGTTGCCACCTTGTTCCAATATTTTAGCGACACCAAGCAAATCAATGCCATTGTAAGCTACAAGGACAGCACGATTCCGCTTGTTAAGAGACTGTAGCATTCCCAGCTTTGCGTTGCAATTGAAGTTGTCGCGTTCGTTCCTTGGAACGCTCCACTTGTTCCAAAAAGTACGACAAGTCTTGGGGCTTTTTCTTTACAGATCGCGGTGCTTCGTCTTCCTTGACGGCCAAGGGTGCTGCTATGGGTGGTGGTGAAGGCGTAGGATCGCCACCAAAGGGAGGAGGTTCTGGCCACTTTGTGGTAGTGGCAGAGTGTCGCCTCGACACACGTGGCGGCGGGCGTTTCGAGGGAGATGGCGTCTCCTGCTGAAGGCCGCCACCTCGCATACTTGTTTGCTTCATTTCAGCTAGAATTTTGCCCCAATCGTAGGCATCGTCATGGTTGCTATTACTATCTTCGCCATCCATATTGTTTGTTGATTCAGATCCGTTCAAGTTGGAACTGTGGTTGGAAACTGAATTGTTAACCGCAGCAGGGGATGGGTGGGAGAAATTATGACTCGAATGTCGTCGCATGGCCCGGGGTGGTGTGCGGTCAGAAAGTGGTGGTGCAGCAACTGCTGCTGTCAAATGTTGAATATCCAGACTTTGATTGAAACTATCATGCATGTCATGACTTCGTACACTGTCGGAAATGTAAGACGATTCGTCATTACCAGCACCACCCGAGCGATGGGATCCACCTCCTTTTCGACGTCTCCGAAGTTTGAGAGGTGACAAAACTGCTTTGAGAGACATGCGGCGGCGTCGACGTTGAGACGGTGTCACTTGTCCTGGTTCTTCTTCCACTTCGTCGTCCTCCTGAGAGACCTGGAGATGCTTGGGAGACGGTATGTGTTCGTGCAATTCTTCCAATACTGACAAACTAGACCGACGTGGCGTTTTGTGTTTGACAGGTAGACCGCCCATGACACCCGATCCCACCTTTCGTTCCATGAAATGTTGACTCTTGGGCAAACTACTTCGACGTTGTGATTTTTCCTTGTTGAGTGTTGGAGGTTGTCCGGAGAAGTGTCCGCGAAAATCGGCGGGTGGCGGTGGAAGGCCTCCCATGTCGTTGGAGAGAACACGTAATTCTTTGGGAAGCTTGTCTTTTTTCTTTCCACGCCCTAGTCTCTTGAGTTTTTGAAAGCCTCGAGTGAGGGCTCGTTTCCGGCGTTCGGGAGAGGATGGAGGCTGCGACGACGAATGATTATCTTGTTCAAAATGATCATCTTGTTCGTCATGATCCACGTCGTCGTCGTCATCCTCATCATCGTCGTCGTCGTGGTCATCATGATCTTGGTCATCTTCCGGTCGATAGCTGCTACTTTTATCCAATACAGCTGTCGTCAAATCACCGGGTGCCGTGTTGCGTTTCTTCTTTTTGTGGTGACTCGTTCGCGTCAAATTCAAGGGCATGCTAAATCGTCGTCGTCGAACTCGGGGTCCACCCCGTCGCGATTTCGATGTCAGAGACTTGTGAGTGTCAGATTTTCCTTGCAACGTCTCCAAATAGCGTTGATACAATAAATAATCACGTGCCATGCTCTCCAAAGTCATATTGTTGTTGTTGTTGTTGTCTGTAACATTACAAGGCACCAAATTTGGAAATTCATCTCGTGGCAAATACTCTTGAAACTGCGGTTGTAAATACAATTCCAGTTCTTGGGATGAAATTTTGTAATTTTTCTTGGCAAAATCGTCCGATAAAAACATGCTGCTTTGCATGAGCGGCCAAATCTTTTGTTCAAAACAGGGTGGTGGATCCACCCATAATACCATGTGTACCCTGACAGGAAAGACTCGACCTTGCAACAATGCCAATAGTTTGGACCAGTATTCTCGGGTATAATGATATTCCCTTTCAAACTCTTGCAAGTGCACCAATAAACAATACATGACGGGCGCCGTCATGAAGGTCTGCTTTGTCCACACGACGGCATCATGTCGGGTCCAATTATCCAAGACATAAATTAAGGAATCAATGACTTTGGCTTTGGAATCATGTTTGGGTTCGAGCCGGGAAGGTCGAAAATACAAGACACGACTGGTATGAGGATGATGCAAGACGGCAAGTTGAGGTAAAGGCACTACCAGACGATGTTCTTGAATGTCCCGTTGTCGATCCATGGCGGTCAAATGAAAATAGTGGGCCTTGCACTTTTTCAACAAATCATAACTCAATGCATCTTGATACCGACAAAATTGAACAATCCTCAAGACTTGTTCATCCGTGGCCCTTCGATATTTTTTCTTGACTTCACTCAATGTGCGTAAACTGACGTACGTCGTCAATTGCAAACTGACGCCTTGGACTAATTGTTCTCGGACATTCACTGGTGGAACTAAAATAGCAGGTCCAAAACGCATGGGACCCTCCCCCAAGAATTGTAACATTTGGGTTTGCAATTCCTTGTCTAGAGGATAGGTGGAGGTTCGATGATGATGTCCTACGACTTGGGCTCGACGGGGAGACATGGGACCCCCTGAATGGACCGTCGCCGGAGAGGCCGGTATCGGGGATAACAGGGTAGAAGTTTTCGGTTTTCGTAATGGCGATCCAAAGGGGGCTTGCTCACTAGGAGTCAATGTCATGATTGGATGCTGTTGTGTGGGGTAAGAACGAAGTCAGTAAGTGGAACAGATGTGATGACCGATCAATCGACGAGAGAGTGTTTGTTTGTAAATGATGGGTAGAAAATTTCAGCAAGGGAAATGAAGGTGGGACGAAAGAGGTGCGCGGCATCATTACCGACGATCGATGACGGTATTTTGGTGGCCGGACACGAACGAAAAGGCCCATCCAACGAAGAAAGCATGCAGCTTGAACAGTCCCTTGGAACTTTTACAGTTAAGTGTCCCATGTCGCAGTCCGTGTCTCGCAAAGCTTCAATGAGGCACTTTTTCGAAACGTACCACCACCTCTGCGAGCATACCGACCGTCGTTGACGACACGCAGTAGTAGAACACACAGAAACGTCCCGACAGCTTTTAGCTACTCTACTAGTAGACGACAGTTTCAAAGCTACCGGTAGTCGCAACGCATTAGAGTTGGAGATGTTTGGATTCCTAGAATAGAGGTCTCCTACCTCAAAATAGAAGTCGGAGTAGTAGTACAAATTCAAAGTAGCCACTACTAGTAGTACTAGCAGCCACTAGCAAACGGCGTTCGGTTCTACTCTAGCGAGAGTAAACGCGAAACAAAGTTTCCAGTTGCTCGCAGCGGCTGTGGAGCAGACATTTTTCTAGCACGAATGACTCTCTACTCTCTAGGGAGTAGGAGAGAAAACGCTGGTCAATGCGCGCACGTCATCCCCAACGACGCCCGGACGACGCGTATGCCATCTTGCAAGCGCGCCAGCAAAATGGATCGGCGAGATTTCAAGATATGCTGCCGATGGTGTCGACAAAAATGACGCGTTTGCTACCATCCATCCGAGCATTCCATTTCCACAAAATGCAAAAGTCTTTATCCCATGATCGTCTGCCAAAAGAAATGACATGAATGAGTGACTAGTAGGTTTTTTAATGGATAGCCAAGAAAAAACGAGTCCTTGGCGCAAAACAAAATCATCGAATGCTGATCAACACGGTGCTTGAACGGCTGGAGGACAATTCGGGTTCGAGATGTAGACATTTACACCGCCGTTTTGATTCGTCAAATATGAGTTGGATGAGTCATAGTTGTTGTCGCCCCAAATGATCCAGCTACATGATGCAGAGCAGTGAGAAGCACCAAGGTCAATCCATGGATCTTCTGGATTGGTACTTCGGCTCAACACGTTCCCCCCCTTTTGCTGATAACTCCCACCATTACTGCTGTACATGTATTGTATGTTCGCTGTTGTCAAGTCGCCGGCCCTAGCGTTGATGACGTTCTGAAGTAAAGAGTAGCAATAAATAGCCGAATGAGCTACGTTGCCTGTTTCGAACTTGATGTAACCTGGAGAAGGAAAAGGGAATTTTCTTTGAAAGTCAGATGTGCCTGCTGAGGGATTTTCGACAAATGTTCCAAAGGTTTGGGTGCCGTCGAAATTAGTATCGTAAGCAAACGCGGTGGTGTCTGCCTGCACGTGGGCAACCAGCTCCCAAGTCGAACAAGATGGAGCTGATGACGGGTCCGAAGAAGGGTACAACGTAGGACTGTCCGAAGGCATCTGGCTAGGCTTTTGTGTGGGCCTCAGACTAGGCTTATCCGATGGAGATTGCGAGGGTTTCATGCTCGGCTTGTCTGAAGGAATGTCCGATGGACGCCGACTGGGTGCAACCGAAGGCTGCTTGGTCGGTTCGTCCGAAGGCTTCGAACTTGGCTGAAGCGATGGGAACTCAGATGGGAAGTTACTTGGAAACTGAGAAGGAAACTGACTGGGAAAAGAGCTTGGCGCCGTACTTGGCCGACGTGCCAACTGAACAGGATTGGCAGGGTTTCGTGGGTTGTTTGGATTCTGAGGATTGGCTGGGTTTGCAGGATTTGTAGGGTTCAACGGATTTCTTGGACTGGAAGGACTGTTCGGATTAGCAGGACTGCCTGGGCTGGCTGGATTGTTGGGACTGACAGGCCACGACGGATTACTCGGGTTGTTTGGATTGCGTGGGTTGGCAGGGTTTCGTGGCGAGCTGGGATTATTCGGATTACTTGGATTGGCAGGGTTCCGTGGCGAGCTCGGATTGGCAGGGTTCAAAGGATTGTTTGGATTGGACGGACTGTTTGGCGAACTCGGGTTGCTTGGGCTACTCGCTGGATTGTTGGGATTATTCGGGTTGGCAGGGTTGGCAGGATTTGCTGGTGATTTTGGATTTCCTGGAGCACTCGGATTGTTCGGGTTGCTTGCCGGGTTGTTGGGATTGCTTGGGTTCGCTGGATTTGACGGGCTTCCAGGAGCTCTAGGATTACTCGGGTTGCTTGCTGGGCTGTTGGGGTTCAATGGATTCGACGGGCTACCCGGAGCAGCTGGATTGTTCGGGTTACTAGCCGGATTTGTTGGGCTCAGTGGATTGGACGGACTTCCTGGCGCTGCAGGATTGTTCGGGTTGCTTGCTGGATTCGTCGGGCTAAGTGGATTGGATGGACTTCCGGGAGCAGCAGGATTGCTCGGGTTGCTAGCTGGATTCGTCGGGCTCAGCGGGTTCCAAGGACTTCCTGGAGCAGCAGGATTGTTTGGGTTGCTTGCCGGACTCGTCGGGCTCAAGGGGTTCGAGGGACTTCCTGGCGCTGCAGGATTGTTCGGGTTGCTTGCCGGGCTCGTTGGGCTTAATGGATTCGAGGGACTGCCAGGAGCAGCAGGATTGCTCGGGTTGCTAGCCGGACTCGTCGGGCTCAACGGGTTCGAAGGACTTCCTGGAGCCGCCGGATTATTTGGATTGCTAGCCGGATTTGTTGGGCTCAATGGGTTCGAGGGACTTCCTGGAGCCGCCGGATTATTTGGATTGCTAGCCGGATTCGTTGGGCTCAATGGGTTCGAGGGGCTGCCAGGAGCAGCAGGATTGCTTGGGTTGCTAGCTGGATTCAGGGGGTTTGAAGGGTTCCCCGGAGCAGCTGGATTGCTCGGACTACTGGCTGGGTTGGTCGGGCTCAGAGGGTTCGAAGGGCTACCAGGAGCAGCTGGATTCAAAGGGTTGCTAGCCGGGTTGTTCGGATTGACGGGATTTCCGGGGTTTGATGGGTTCGCAGGATTGCTTGGACTATTGGGATTAGCCGGCGGCAGCAGGGCAAGCTGGACGAAGCTTCCAGGATTGTTCGGGTTGTTGGGGTTGACTGGGTTGCTCGGGCTCGATGGGAGGTTCGGATCTAACAAGGAAAGCTGTGTCGGACTCGCCGGGTTGTTGGGATTGTTTGGGTTCGACGGATAAATCGGATTCAGCAACGGATTGTAGTAGTCTGCTAAAGTCGACGGTGGGTTGCTTGGAGCATCCGTTACCGGCACAGCCAGGTTTACAAGCACAACTTGTTCGCCGTCAGTAGTGTCGCTGATGTACGCCACTGTCAGTGTTGTGAAACCGAGTGGTAGGTCCTCGGAACTCACACTCTGAATGATGAGTCCGTTGACCGATTCCAAAAACGCGCGAAACATCTCACTGGAAGTGAAGTACTTGGAGATCTCCTTTTGTTGTTCGTTTCGTCGTGATGCTGCCCCTGATCGCAGCAGCCTCGTCGTCGCCTCTTCCAAAGCGAACAAAGGCTCTTCCACAGGACACCCATCACAGACTACCCAAGCATCAAAATCGGTAATGAGGGTGCCATTCGATGCACCACCCACGATGTCCTCATAGAGCTCAAATGTCTGCTCCACCATCGTGGAGTTTTGCATCTCCCGAAAAAAGACGTCAACGCACTCATCACTTCCGACACTACCACCACCCGTCACGTTGTTGTAGGCGTCCACAATCAAAGACTCCACCAAGATCTTTTCTCGTTCCGTGAACGACCTAGAGAATCCTTCCAAGTACAGAGTAAATGACCCTTTTCGATGTTGAGCGTTTTTGTCGTCGGCCAGGGCCAATCCACACGGGGATTGAAAGACAGGCATCTGAGTTGCCACTGTCGAGTTACTTGACGGCGCTGCCTTAAATTCTCCCCCGTAGACAGCGGCAGTGGCGGCAGTAGCAGCGACGACCGCTGTAGCTACCGCAGCACTAGCTGCTGCTGCCGGAGCCGAACTTGCAACAGCCGCTAGTATTCCAGCTTGTGCCGCCGCAGCTCCAGCAGCAGCTGCTGCCCCAGCTGCAGCCCCCGCCGCAACCCCCGACGCAGCCGATGAGGCGGCCTGTGTTGCCAATGCTTGAACCCTGTGATTTGAAGCAAAGCGAAAGGCAACAAAAGGAAACAGGAGGATGAGGGGTCGAGTAAGAAGTAGATCTCCCAAAGTATACGAGTACCAGTATACTCACGGCGGCGGCTGCACAGCAGGAGCACCTCCTCCACCTCCACCAGCACTTTGTCCAATAACATTGACACCCGGATCATGATGTAAAAGGTTCGTGGCATCGGGGCCGTCTGAACTCATTTGGATACACTTGGAAATCATTTTCCACAGGAATGTGGCCACTCCAAACAAACCAACAAAAACAAGCGTGTAAAGCTGAGATGGATCGGCTTGGTTCTCTTTTTCAGCCACGTTCTCTTCTGCCGTCCCATTGTTGGCATTTTCAGTGGCACGAATCCTTTCTTCGTCCTCGCCCTGGCCCGAACCGTATGTACAACCTTTCCGTTTTTCAGCGCCTCGTCCTCGAAAGGTTGATTGAATTGTTCGCGCTGCCTCTTCCACTTTGCCTTGAAAATGAATCGCGTCAATCGACATCGCCCGAGCAGGCGACGACGATCCAGCAGCATCACTCGGCAAGCACAACTGCCGCTGGTGGCTCGTGTCGGAGAGGGAGCTGGAAGACGTGGCCTCCTTGTATTTTGTCTTCAAAATCGTACGAAGTGGTGCGGCCTTACTCTTTCCAAGACCGCCAGCCCCAGCAGTGTCAGCAGCACGAAAGAAGGATGAGGAGGAGGAACGAAAGGATGCTGTCAAGCTGCTGCTCGCACTACCAGCACGTGGAAGACATCCAGCACTACTGCTGCTCGTGACCGTTTCATTTGACAAAGTTGTTTGTTCAACAATGATCGTTGAGTCTTCTTCGCGTGTGTTGCTCGCTGGGTCATCCCCCCACGTTACTGAAAGCTTCGATGAGGTCGACCTGCTTGTCCAGTCTCGTTTTTGAGCATTTTGTCGTCCAAAGCCGTCATTTGTCCCCGCTTCTTCTTCGGCACCAGGCAAATCGCCATCATGATTCTTCCTCTTGAAGAAGAAAACTGCACCAGCAGTCGATTCCTCGGAAAGTAAAACTTCCTTTTTCTTGATGTGTGAATTGTCGCTCATGTTTCTGGATGATCAGGAACGGACGGTGCTGGGTGCTGGCGCCGCAACAATGGTTGGTGTTTGTGGTCAAAGGTGTGCTGGGGAGTGGTGCTGTTGGAGGGGTTCTTCTTCCTATCGTTGATGCTGCCTGAGATGGGTACTATACAGTTGCTTCTTGACAATACTGTCACCAATATGATGACGAGAAAGCAACTCACAAGGGACGAGATGATGTTACTGGTGCTGATGGTTGTGCTGTTGCAATTCACTCCAGAGCGTGCACCACCACCACCACGTACTCTTCGCCTGATCTGCTACCCTTTTGCGTAAAAATGAACACCGGGGCTTGTGTTGGGGCTTGTGGGCTTTTTTGGGCTACTCCCTCTGCGAGTACACGATGAGGCAGGTACCGGTAGATCGGATTCTTGGCTGGCTGGCACCATTATGCCAGAACAAGTTCTCCATCAATACAGTTCCCGTTTGTTGGGTGACTTTTGGTTCTCTCCGCTGTGCTATTTCTCCAAATAAAGATGGGTTCCAAATTCCATCGGAAAGCGAGGCGCCGAAATTTGGCATGGTCGACGGGAGATCCTTGTCCCTGGCACAACAACAGGCGATCGCGCCTGCCGGTGTATTGGGGACCCGAAGGGACACAAAAGGAGATGTCCGATGCTATTAGGTCTGTCCATGACGGCGGACTGTCCTACGTTCATACGGCTACATCTTACCTAAGAATACTAGTTGGAAAACTACACATCCAAAGCTAGCATCAACACTTTATAGCTAGAGATCATACTAGGAGTCCTGGACTAAAGCTCTGCAACCTAGAAGTGCCCATAATTGCGGACTGGTCCACGTACTGCCTTTCCAGGTAGCCGTTATCGCTTCGGCGATTTGGCGGGATCGTTCCTTTCCGATCGTCCAGGTAGCTGCTGCTGCTAAATGATGGATAGCGCGCACTTGTCGCTGCTTTAATAGTAGTACTCTAGTAGATAATAATGATGTAGTTGCAAGCGGTTTTAGGAAACTTGGAGTACTACACTATATCAATCCAAAGTTAGAATAAAGTCGGGAAAAACTCGTGCTAGCTAGCACGACAGCGTTCGGTTTCTAGCTCCTACTACTCGTCCCTGTTCTCAGAAGAGTAAAACCGTAAATAAGTTTCCAGCAGCAACCACAGCAGTTGTTCACCACGTGTGTGGAGCAGCGAAATGTTACTTTCCGGTGTTCTTTTACTAGTTCTCAGGTTGATGAGAGAATGATACTTGAGCGAGTGGGACGGGTGGAAATTCGTAGCATCATGCCGCAATACACGCGTCTCGACAAAAAGTACTATCCCTTGAGCAGCTCAGCACCAGGTGGTCGTCGTCGGCGCCGTCCAAGAAGCCAAAAAACGAAACAATGAAAAAAGGGTGCTAGTAGTAGTTGTGTGTTTCAAAAGAAGTGATGTGGATCTTGGAATCGTGATAATGCCTAAAGCCGTTTCGGAACGTTGTGCATGGTGGTTTTACCTCCAAATAAAACTCTTAATCGCCTCTTGGTCTGGAAATGGTATTGACTTGAGGATAGTCTTCTAGTCGTGGCCGAGACCCTTTGATCCAAGTACTGCCATGTGTGGATGGTGTCAAAAACAATGAGCTTGGTGCTTTCGCCTCTAAAGGAAATTGGAACGATGCGGCGGACGGGTAGAAAGCTTCCGATCGTCGGGCAACCGACTCGAGATAGCGTCATTCGAAAGTACTAGCCCCGAAATTATGTGCAACCACTTGTCGTTCCACCACTTGAAGAGTTCGATCCAGCATCGTATCACTCGTCTTTTTTTATTCGTCAATCGGCTCGAGCCACGTGAAACCACCGTATTTGGAAATGCTCCAACCCCCACCATCATGAGGAACCCAAAATCCTCTTGTCGGTCCCGTAGACGTGACAATCTGCCCCTCTTGTAATTGACCCACGACATTGTCCATATCATGTGGATCGGTGGGTTCATAGTGCACATTTAAAAATCCTTTTTGGGTCCGAGTGACGTATCGTTTGCCGACGCCTTGCTGGAGTGCCGACTGGCGTCGTTGCAGAGATTTCCAAAGCGAAGAATCGGTAGTGTCGGAGGATGCTGTGTCTAGAACGCCACTACTTCCAAATACGACTTCTTGATCGTCGTCGACCAAGTGGAGTGTCGGCACAACCAGTCGGAACGAAACTGGGCGAGTGTCAACGGTCACAGAAGCCCGGCCTCTTCGTTGAACGGGGGGAAGGATCGGCGGAACGAACACGAAGGATTCCGTGGAAAGTAGCAGAGCCATCCACAAGGATAACACCGCTAGAATTTTGAAACCAAACTTTGCCATGATGTATAAGAGTCTTTGGTATGATAGATACAATAAAGACATGTGTTGTGGCAGCAGCGTTGAGAAAGAAGGATTTCCCTCCAAGGCGCGAAACAGAACTTTTGGCATTGCGACGTCAGCGAGAAAAAGTGGTCCTGACGAAGCGCGCGCCGCACATGCATGTGCCCTAACGTTGGCATAACGTCCCAAAGAAAACCGTTTGCTGCAGCGCCGGGCCAGCTTCATGTGCCCACACAAATTCCGGTGAAACGGCTCTTTCGTTGTTTGGCCTCATTTTTTCACGCATCCATCATACCCTTTTGTATTTCATTCTGATGGCCATACCTGGGTAGTATTAGAAGGTTGGTCTGTTCCAAGAGCAAAATGATGAGGATAAACGACAGGTCTTCTAAAACAAACCATGGAAATTGGTATATATTCCTGGGGGTCATGGTCATCCTGGCAGGTATGCAGATTTGGCATTCGGTTATTTTGAGTTCCCTGACAGCGGCTACATCTGCGACTAGGGAACAAATGATCCTAGAAAACGGAAGCTCGTTGAGTTCTAATTTGGCACATACAGCCGATATCGTGCTACACAATCGAACGGAATCAGCCTCGTCGATTCAAATCCTCAAGAACCCAACCGCCGTATCTACCACCAACGACTTGAACAAGCCTGCAACAACTTCCATTGGACAACTAGAGCGCTTTCTGGCTCAATATCCTGATTCATCAGGTGCTAGATTTGTCAATCTTCTTCGAAACCACCTCCATGCCAGAGGCAGGCTGGAGACTTCCCGTATCACGGCTTGTGAGAAAAGCGTTCGGGGTAGTGCGTCGGCCAAGGACATGATCCACTGCTTTTCTGGAGAGTCTGTCGTAAATGTTACGCAAATGGACGACGATAAGAACCGCTTTATGCCTTTGGATAGCAATATCTCTGTCCATGACATGCCTTGCTACCCGGGAACCGACAAGTGGATCCCATTCTTGGGCACTATCTACACGTGTTTGCCACTCTTTTTGGCGGGTGCCGCCGTGGGGAGCCAAAATATGGCTCTAGAGCTAGGCCCCTATTTTGGATTTTCCAGCAAGTGTATTGTCGCGGGACTCAAGACGAATGGGGTCCGTGAGAATTCTTATATTGCATTCGATACCTTTGAAGGAAGTGTCAACTACAACTCGATTCTCAATAACCAAAAACACAACTGGCTTCTAAAGGCACATCCGGAGTTCAATGAAAACGCCACGTCTTTTCTCTCCTTGTGGGAAGAGGCTGTACAACCGATTTACCCTACAGCGGAAGGGAGAGCGGGTTTCATTTCAAAGGCTACTCTTAACTACTCGACAATCGGTCTTGACGACATGAATACAAGAGAAATTGACTTGATTTCAATTGATTCAGCCAAGTCTGTCGGTGGCCTCAAATCACAACTGGCCGGCTTGGGTCGGATACACGCAGGGACAATTCTCTTTCTACTAGACTTTGAGTTTGTCGCTGAGCAGGTCAAATTGGTTTATGGCTGCATGCGGCATAGCGGATACCTCCTACCGGTTTACACTGCTTGGGCGAACCACGAGAACTGGGCCTTTGTCGTCACTCGAGACTTTTCGTTCTCAGAGTTTTCGTTTCCCGCTTGCATTCAACAAGAAGGAGTCAACCATACATACTGGGTAGAACAAGATTTGCGACTGCTGGCGTCGCTTCGGACTGACGACGCACCAGACGAAAGCACCCAATTGCGGATCGATCAATTGTCCGACAAGCTTTTGCAGCTACTAGAACCATAACTATAGATATTGGTCATGAATAATCACTACTCATCCTTAACCGCTGGTACATTTCGCTGCATCGTTGTAGGATCCGCCGCACCTTACTATTTCTTGGCTGATCCGGTACCGTTGTTGTCCGTGGAAACGCCTCTTCATATGAACGCTTTTCTTTTCTTTTCTTTTGCCATTGAGGCATGCATTTCTCGATCGCCTCCCTCACTGCTCGTCTTGGCTCGTCAACATGTCTAAACGGCCATCTGCCTGTTCGGGCAAAGCTGGCCACGATGCTGGGCTTCGTCATTTTCAGAAAAAGAAAACCGTGACGTCGTAAGGAACGTGCAGCCCGATCCACTGGAACTAGCATGGCTTGCTAGTCTCCAATTGCTGTAAATCCAGCCTTGGCGTGGATATGTGTCATGTCTGACTGAAACGAAATCGGAATCATAAAGTCATGCTTGATATCGTTGGACCCGTCCTGTTGATCGTCTAGAGAACTGTCATCGTTGCCCGCATCAACGTCGTCGTCATCGCCACTGCCGTCAACACTATCCCTTTTGTTTTTGTGACTTGGAACAATCAAGGAGCGCGACATTTTCATAGTCCCTTGCCCATCCACGGCATCATCCCGAAATCGTCCTTCATACACTGCCCCGTTTGTAAAATGCATGGTTCCGCGCCCTTCCCGTCTTCCATTGGAAAAGAGACCCTCGTACGTTTGTCCATTGGGATATGTCGCCACGCCTCGACCTTCCATTGCATTACGGACCCACATCCCATCATAGACAAAGCCATCCGACGCTTTAAGCAAGCCTTGGCCGTGGCGTTCCCCATCCTTCCATTCACCATCATAAACGGAATAGTCTGGCCACGTGAAGACGCCGCGACCGTTCATTTTGCCTTGACTCCACATGCCGTCATAAACGGATCCATCCGGCAGAATGTATTGACCGATTCCGTTGCGCATATTTTCCTTGAATTCCCCAATGTACCGAGACCCTCCCGAAGGACGAAGATTAGGCGTGTGGTTGTTCTTGGAGTTGCTGGACGTGGTAGTACTACCAGGTCCATAATAGTAGGTGCCCTTGCCTTGCATACGTCCGCGCTCCCATTCTCCATCGTAAATCAATCGTTTCCGATCAGCTGTCCACAATTGACCCCGACCATGTTCCTTGTTACGCCTCCATTGGCCTTCATACAGCATGTTATTGGAATACAAACAAATACCACGTCCCTCACGCTGCGCATTCACCAATTCGCCTTCGTAGACCACATAGCGGGGATTCGGCGTTCCCGTACTACTCGTAGTACTACTCGCGGCGGATGTAGTTCCGCCGCCGCTCTTGTTGGGACCATTGGAGATTTCTGGAAATACTTCATCCGGTTCGTGACGTTGATAATACAAAAAGTGGGCCGCCCGCCATCGAGCCTTTTTGGGTTCCCCCACGGGTGGCAATTTCAAAAAGGGGCTACTACCTGATGCCGCACCCGCTCCCACGGACGATGCTGCCGTCGTGGCTGCCGAAACGGTGGATTTATTGGAGCTCACCGAGGCTGTGCGTTTTCTAGGAGTCTTGCTTCGTTTGGCTTTGCCGGCGGACACGCCTGTGGTTGCCGTAGTAGAAATGGCCAAAGAAGAACTATCCGTAAGGATAGAAAGATGAGTTGTCGGATGTATCATGGTAGGAATACCACCGGGACTAATGGTCGTGGTAGCTGTTGTCGCTGTGGAAGGAGGAGGCATAATGGTGGTACTTGGGATGGCACCGGGAACCGGAATGGGTGGGACGCCCGTGATGGCAGTTCCGGGTAGCGTTGACGCATCCGGCATGATTCCCGACGATGACACGGCCGACATACTGAAAACAGCAGCAGTAGCGTCTGGAGAAGGAGTGGCACCTGGAAAAATGACCGCCCCATCTTCACCCGCTCCTAATCCCTTGCCTCCTTTTTTTGTACGTTGCCGTTTGGCCGCCGCCTCATCTTGTTCTTCCAACGACTTTAATTTCCAACTCGGTTGTCGTTTGCGCGTAAAGTACGACTTTTTGTGACGAGTCGTCATGTTGGAGGAGGATGGACTCTTTTTATTGTGGCTGTTAGTGGGGCTGCTGGTGGTAGTAGCAGTCGAAGTGCGCTTATGGTTTCTGGGGGGTGGTAGCAAAACATATTGTCGTTGAATCTCCAATACCGACGACGTCAAGTCTAAATATCCAATCAATTCAAAGGTTCCAAATGGATTTGTCCCCATGCCTGTATATAGGGTTAGAAATGAAAATGAGAAACAAAAGGATGAATGGATGTCTTCTTCAAAAGACCTCTAGAACGACGACAAGAGTCTGTCACACCACACGCCGGGCCAGATCACGATCACGTACCTCGAACTAGCACCAACGACTCCTTGTGAACAGTGGGTGGAAGTGGCGTTTCATCAAAGAAATACTTGACTTCAGGACCGGGTGTGCCATTGAAAAACAAATAAAAGGTTTCCTGGACTTTTTGAATTTTATCTCTGGGTCGGGTACCGGCCACATTTTGAAAATGTCCCTTCCATTGTCCACTCAAGGGACATGGGAGCTGAGGATAGGTTTGACAAGCTTCTGTAAATTCAGGATGACCCTCGGGGACCGTGGCAAATGTGGGTGGAGTAGTTGTAGTTGGAGCAGTTTGCTGGATGTCGGTGGTTAATGAGGCCTCATTGGAATTCGTAGCAGTCTCAATAGTAGTGGCGCCACTAGTAGAAGCCCCTGGAGCCGACTCCTGCTGGTCATTATCCGTCTTTGTATCTTTCGTCATTGTGTCTTCCGCACTAGCCTGATCAACCTTATCATTACTGGCACTCGGTTCCGCGTCAGGAGCAGAGTCGGGAGCAGTCCCCTGATTCTGCATCTCCTCGACGTTTGCCTCTGCTGCTTGTGGGGTCGCTTCTGCTTCTTCTTGTGGTTGCTCAGGATTTTCCCCTTGTTCTTCCACCACTATTCCTGGAACGAGAACCTCGGAAGGATGTGTCGCCTTTTGGAAGCTGTACACAAAAGCCTGCTGCGATTGAGCAGGAACCGTCGCTAACGAGCTACCAAAGGCCCACATGCCCTTCCATTGCCAGCTCGTCGTATGACTACTACTGTCCCCAGCAGAAGGAGGAATCAGAGTGCCTCGAAGGGATACCGTGGACATGTTGGAGTCGAAATAGAAGTCAATCTTAGCAAAGCTAGTGCAAACAAAAGGATCGAGAAACCGCAGCGTATTAAGTTTGTGGCGGTAATCGTAGCATCGCACGAGGCGACGATATCCAAAAGAGCTTCTTGGAGAGAGCTCGCGACCTCGCCAAATCCCGATCGAAGGATTGGTGTTCGCTGTTCGACTGTTGGTTTAGTCGAAGAATTCGACCAATTAGTCTTTCTTTTCTTTTATGACCCCAAATTAGGTCATTGAAATATGCCTCGCCAGAATTGTCGAACCGTTTTCGCTTATGTAAATTCGTCAAAGTTGAATTCGGCTTATTATTCGTTCGACACCTTTTTCAGAGCATCATATGCACTCCTCTCATCATCACCCGCCCAATGAAGTTATCATTTCATCAAATGCCAAAGCAACAAACTGTGATGCAGTTGAATGCAAGCACTGTGAAGCCTGACCTGACGCTGCGTAGAATCGGGTGTCACCACCGCTATCACCATATCCCCAACGAAAGAACCATTCACGGCCGTGGCTTTTCTTGTGCACTCTCGAGAGTAATAGCATACTAAGGATGGCAGCAGCGGGGGGAAATTCGGCTCATACTAATCGGCGGCGGCGGCGGCAGGAAGGGATGATGAGCCCCATCATGGGGGTGTTGACTGTCGTTTGGGTGGTGTTGGAGACGCTAATAAGAAGGCCAAGCACAACTCTCCTGAAACTCAAAGAGCAGCGGAATAGTTATGGTGGAGGTGGAGAGCTAGCTCGTTATAATTGTCACAGTCACCATGTTCACAATGATGAATCAGATCCTTTCCCCAGTGATTCCTCCGCGGCACCAGAACTAGAGTTTGATGAAAGCCGGCTGATTGATTTTGGGGTGGTAGGTTTTCCAAAGTGTGGAACTACCTTTTTGCTGTGGGACATTTTTGGTCAGTCGAAACAAGTTTTCATGGCTGCTGGGGGTATGGAATTCCAAGAGCTGGAGCCAAAAGACTTAGGCAAACTACGGGACACGTTTCGTCCACACATAAATGATACTGCTGCCAATGGAGCTCCAGTGCGACGAGGGTTTAAACAACCAAACGTCTTAATGAGCCAGTCGATGTTGAAAAACCTACAAGAAAATTTTCCCACAATGAAATTCATTGTGACGCTCCGACACCCGGTCTTGTGGTTCCAATCGTTTTACAATTTCATGTTGCGAGAGGGAGAGCAGCGGTATCCCATGCCAAGTCCACGCAAAACAGTCGGTTTGTGTGGCGAGGCATGCGAATACAAGGGCCAATCCGGTCATTGTATCCAAAACAAGAGCCCCTTTTGCTCGGGGCAATCCAACTACCATCATTACTTATCTAGGATGGGATACACTGGTATGGATACCAAGGAGGAACTGTTGCTCTTGGACCATCACGAGATGGAGATTTTCAACTTTTCTCAAACCAAACTGTTTTTGACCGAAATTGGACAAATGGACGGCAAAAATATGACTGTCACCCGGAGTTTGTTTCGAGCGATTGAACATTTCCTGGATTTGGAAGAGCATGCGCTACCGGATACCCAGCCGTACCTACAACCCGACTACACTTGGACCCAGGAGCAGGTAGAGGGACGTATTGATATCTGTGACGACGACAATGAATACATTCGGGCCCACTTGTTGAGTGTGGCCCGCAAGGCGGGCCTTTGGATTGAAAAATATTTTTTGAATTCGCAAAATGTCGTAGTGGCAGATCGCGAGGATTTGGTCAATCGGATACGGCAATGGGCAGTGGATCCCTGCAAGTCATAGGGATGCGTGTCGCTCCCGGATGGATCTGCAGGTTCATCTACAACTGCTGCTACCTACTCGACGTTGTAAAGCGAAATTTATTCCCTGCCGAGCAGGCCTACTTTATTGTCGATAGACCATGCTGTGGGATGATCTAGGGACGTTGGCGTCAGTTGTCGGTGGAGGCCTCCAACACAGTCGCTACCACAGAGAACCAGCTAGTCTATGACCATCACATGCCCTTTCATTGCCAGCAGCTACTTCTATCTCGAATTGGATTCAGAGTGCCTCAGAGTGCCCCTGTGGGCATTGTGGAATCAGTAGCAAAGCTTAATGCATAGCATACCTAAAGGATCAGAGACGAAACACTCTAGCAACGAAAGGTTTGTGTGGTGCGGTCATCCTCATTGTCATCTTGGAGGGAGGGAGCGCTCGCGAGCTCGCAGATGGGTATGCGACGGAAGGATTCATTCGTTCGTGATTTGAAGTAGTCACGAGTCGTTACACGTTATGGCCCAGACGCGCCAGCCAGCCTGGTTTTTGAATTTTGGCGTCTCATTCTTTGTGATTAGCCGTTGGTCCAAACACAAGGTTCTTCTTTCTCGTCATAACACACAACACACATACATTGTGCCCATGATGAAATCTACTACTACTGCTGCGGCTCATTCTCGTTTCTTTGTGGACGACAATGATGATGATGACGACGAGGGAAACTTTGTAGTGATTCCATTAATCCAAAATAATGACGAAACAAAGAAGAACAAAAAATTTCGAGGACGGTCGATAATAGACGCTGCAACAACTCCATCGTCGTCGGCCCGTCGTCCTATTGGCTTTGTGCTCTTGTTGGCGTTGATTGTGGGTATCCTGGTGGCGAGTTCCATCCACAATACCCAACAAGTTATTTGGGAGGAAATTAAAAATGGAAATGTGGACGATTCATCTTCTGAGGGGACTTTGACAACAAGCACGAAGGTGATGGAAGAAAATAGCAATACGACGACTCTGGCCCCCACTATCATTCCGACTACCATCCTGAACCATGACGAAAAGAATGATCCAACAGCGACATTTATGATGGACGAACAACCACCAGAACGTCGTTACATTTATTCTCGTCGAGGTCAACCCATCTCGGACGAGGATCGACAGGCCATGATGCAAACGTGGGGGGGCTGGCCCTTCCAGGACGACCGTCAATCTTCTATCAATTATACGCAATTTCCGCAGCGAGATGTTCCTTGGGATCAATTTCCTCCACAGGCATGGCAACGCAATCCTCATTATTTACAAGGCTTTTTGAATCAATCTTTACAATTAGTGGAACGAGCACAAGCTGCCATTTTGGCAGAATATGGACAATCTTCCGACCACATGATGGAACTGGACATTTATTCTGGCAATCTCTCCGACATGCAAACAAAACTCTCTAGCGAAAATGATCGGGGTGGGTGGACGACGCAACAGAGTTGGGAAGGTTTGAAGCGGCGCCTGTTGCATGCCATCATTACAGAAGATTCCTTCATCTTTGCCATGGGAGGCCACTCGGCGGCGGCAGGACATGGGTGAGTCATGATTTAGGTCGGTGTGCTGAACTCATGTGACATGATTGTTCTCATTTCAATCACGTTTCTCTCGTGCGTCTTGGCTTTTTGGGCGATTTCTGCTCGACTCGTAGCAATCACTTTCAACAATCCTATTCGCTTCAAGTGCAGTGGATTTTAGAAGCCGTCTTTGCCAGACTGGGCGTACGTCATCAGGCTCGAAACTTTGGAAATGGTGGCATGGGAACCTTGCACAATGGGCTCGGAGCTAGTAGCATTTATGGGCCCGATGTTGACTTTCTCATGTGGGATAGCAGCATGACGGAAAAAGAATCCGAAGCCGGAGATGTCTTTGCCCGACAGGCCATTTTGGGGGGATATAAAGTTCCCGTTTTGTGGTCCTTGAATCCCAAAGTGTCTATTCCGTTGCACGATTACGCCGCGGTCGATGTAGGATCGGTCGGAACCGGATTCAAGGGAATTCGAAAAATGAATTCCTTGGAGGATTTGAATCAAACGGCATGGGCGGCTCAGTATGTCCGATGCAGTGGCGAAATGTCGAGTCTATGCCGTGAAAATGAATACAGTGGTACCTGCTGGATAGAACGCGACGACTTTGTGCCGTCTACAAAACAAACGTCAATTGCGGGCAAGGCCAAATGGCATCCAGGAAATCGAAAACACCAATTGACAGGAAGGATTCTGGCGTATACGATTTTGAGTGCTTTAAAGGAAGCTCTCTTATCATGGCAAGAGGCGGAAAACTACGAGCTCCAAGATCATCAGTGGCATGTGAGCGAGTATTACGAAAGCATGAAGCAGCGGGTGCAATCGTTGGATCCTAGTATTGGAAGTTGCACGAAGTACGTCAAGCACGACTTGGAATTCGCCTGCAAGTATCCATTAAAGGTAAGCCACACACGTCGATTGGCCAGCTGACGTTTGATACAAAATGATCTCATTTCCTGAATTAACTGAAAGGCTCGCACCGAATTTACACCTCGGGCATTTCCAGCATACACCAACATTCGCAACTTGATGCATCCATCTCAATCTTCCATTTTGAACAACGCCGAATCAAACATCTATGCCGGACCGGACGTGTTCAATCCACACTTGCATCCGCCCCCGGGGGAGATTGACGTGCTGAATATCATCGAAAGTGGTGTTGACTTTCGGTCAATTTCCAATCCTGACTACGCTCGTCTATACGAGACTCCTCCATTTGAATCCTCGCCCAAAGTAGAGATTGGAAAAGGCGTCCACTTGTCCACCAAAGCTGGTGACGATTTTTGTGATGGAACCGTGGATTCATTTTGTGGCCGGTCCTCAAAGAGTGACTGTCTGTTATCGGCTCAAAATGACGGGCGGAATGGACTTCGGTTCGATAGTTACAGTGGTTGGATCACTTTGAACTTGCCCAATCTCCAGCACGGATTTATTGTCATCAAATTGGAAACATGGCACCAAAAAGACTCCGTAAAGGAAACAGAAGGTTGGCGGGCCATCAACAATAATGATGACGAAAAAGAAGAGATCTTTCTGAACAACAACGAGGCCGGGCAAACGCAAAATTCAAGCTTGACGGCCGTGAAACACAATTCGCAACAGCGCCGACGGCTTAAGTACGAAGCCCCCGAATATTGCGACGAGTTTCGATTTGAGTATGCCATTGATGGGAACATCACGTCGTTAACTTACGAAGAATTTTCCAAGCGCAAACACGAGCCACAACGCGTCGTCGAGACCCTGACGCTCTTGAATGATCCGAACGTTCTTCTATCTGGTAGCCACCGGCAAGAGCAACGAGAGATGGAAGTTGCGATTCGAATGACTGGATGTAAACGTGAGAAAGTCTTCCAGCTGACTCACATTTATTGGTCGTAGAGAATCGATAGTATTGCAGCACCAAGGTTAAATTCATGTTAGAACGACGTGATTCAATGCTTGCTACTACTAGCTCGAACCCATTCACGATTTTCGTTCCCAACTCATCCATTCTCTCACTACTACTCTATAATGTGGCAGTAGGTCCCTTGCACTTCGACAGAACGTCACCAAATTCTGCACTGTACAGTCGTACCATGCGACGAATGATCTCATCATTGGCGGCCTTTGCCTCTTCCGAGACAATCAAGTTTTCAATGTACTCGGTCGAATGTCGAATGATTTCCTGAACCAAATCGTCGTTCTTCCTGGCCCAGTCAATCATGATCCCCAAATCTGAGAAATCCGATTTCACCGGAATGTAGTGGTAGAATGGGATTAGTTTGTCTTCCATACACCAAGCAACGCGAGTCGGCAGTGGCTGAAACACAACAGAGTTGGAGTATAACAGCCACTTGAGGTTTGTGGCAACATCATTCCCCTCGATACTCAACAGATACTTGTATTGGAGCATTTCTGCCATGCTTATGGGCTTTTGGACGGGGAATTTGTGCAGTTCTTCCCGGGGAATTCTTCCTGGGCGTTCGGGCTCTTGCTGAACAATAAGATAAAAACCCACATCGATATCGGTTCGGTTCAGTTCTTTAATGACACTCAGAGCTTTAAAACGTCTCCCCTCACCGGTAGAAGCACCTCTCCAAATCGCGGCATCTTTTTTATTTTCCCATGAAGGAATGGATTCCTTCAGTTTCTTGATCGCTTCAAAAGGTTCTGTGTAGTGTCTTTCCGTCTCAAAGTATCCCATGATGGGTCCCGTCGCTGGCTCGCCCTTGAAGTGATTTGGAGACGCCCACCGAGACTTTACAATCAGTCCTGGCATAAACTCATATTCCGGATGACATTCGTCACCAAAGGACATGATGAACCGACTTCCTTTCTCTGCATTAGCGAAGTAGTACTTTAGAGCATCTCTACTGTAGTCTTTAAAGGGACTGAAGGTAACAGTATGCTCGTCATAAATATATGGCGTGTTGTGCCACGGCTGCGAAGCCCATTGCTGCAAAGCTGGGTTGTTGTTATAGAAAGGTCGTATCGCCGGATTGTTATTGTTGTTGGTGAAGAAGGGCAGCGTTGAGCACAGGGACGCCTTTTCCCAGCTATTTGCTGTCCTGTTATACCAGCTGCCCATATAATATGTCACTCGCTCCTCAATGGTGGGAAAGGTAAAACGGATGTCATCGAGATTCAGGAGCTCACCATTGGGGAGAGATACGACCTTGCCGTTCTTATTGATTACAGTAGCGTCTTCTGTACTACTATTACTAGGGATGATGCTGTTCTTATAAAGCAGCAGTGCCTCATTCGTGAGTACGGAAAGAACGAGGATAACGCACGATCCCGCAGAAAGCAATAGCTTGCGATTCAGGGACGACGACGAGGACGACGATGCCGCTCGTCTTTCCCTTGTTAACTTGTTCATTTTTCTGATTCCTGTTGACCAAGAAAGAACGATCGACCAAGCCAGAGATTTTCGCTGGATGGCCGGTGGTGGAAGAAGAAAGAGCTTAAAGAATGAAGAACAACAACAACAGCTTTTCAAACTCTTACCTCGAAATCGACTTCTTCTTTGGGGCATGTAATGTTTGGCGCGCCACGTGTGACACGTGTAGTAATACCTGGTAATCCTTTTTCAACGGACGTACCAGTACGGCCAAAACGACCCCCCGCGCGATTGATTCGAGTGCTCAAATCGACTCCTTCGACTTTTGCCTGCCCCGAAGTTCGAAGATGTTCGTCGTTTTGTCGCTTCTCCCACGGCAGGCCGGGAAGCGTGACGTCAGGAAAGCGGCCCCCGTGAAAAGCCGAAATGACTAAATCCCAGCCAGTCATTCTCGAGTCTTGAGCGGCCATCAGCAGCAGCACCGCAACGATGAGCAACTGCTCATATTGCTGGATGTGCTCATGCTAATAGTCGTTCAAGACTAGTAGTTTAATTCAAATAGCAATCGCAGCATCATGGCTGCTCCTGGCCCTGCTGTAGCAGGACAGCAAGGGGTAGTGCCCCCGGCGCCACCTGCGCCAGTGGCACCCACTGGCCCCTTGCAACCCTATCGGGCACTGTACAACAATCATGCCCTGTGCCCCTTTAAGGGAGCATACACCAGCATCTACGATGAGTGGAAGACTCCTGATGTCGGGCAGCCACCCAACACTCCCGGTGAGCTTCGTGGCAAGCTTTACAGCAACACCACCAGCATCCAAGCCAAGCAAATGGCCCATGTCCTCCTTGTTCGTCCTACCACCGCCGGAGCGGACGATCCTGGCCTAATTCAGGGCTACCACCGTCTATCAAAATATGTCCCCATGATTGGAGAGACTACGCCCTTCGACAACTCTGGTTATTCTTTTCTGGGGGATGTATACGAAGGAAATGCCCCCGCTACGGTCATCTTTGAAGACACATATTTTAATCGAGTCACATCCACTCGGGTTAAAACATCGGCAGCAATTGACCAATACTTTGCAGCAAATCCGAATGAACAGCTCATGGGCCCCTACGACGCGGCGGACGCTGACACTGAAACAGTTACTACTCGTGTAGCCATGTTTATACCTAATAAATATGTGACTATGATAATGGAGCAAGGATTGTCCCCGCGCGATGCCTGGCTGCGTGTGAAGGCGGCCATCACCCTTGCTGGTGACGAGGCGGCCCTAGAGCCTCTCATTAATTGGTTTCGAGTGGCCCTGACCCGTCCCCTAGCCAACACTCTTCCTCGTCAGAGTGTGGTTCCTCCGGCCTCACAGCTGCTACCTGGGGGACTTGATGCGTCCCGCTTCAATGCCTTCCGCCAAAGCATTATTCGGCAAGACCTACTGCAGCTAAACCAGCAAGCAGTCACAGCTGGCGCCAATCAAATTGCGCAAGGTCTCAATCAGCTTGTAACTGAGCAGAGGCAGGCCCGCATAGATGATGAAACACGTCGCCTCCGTGACAAAAACAAGACGCCCCTGGACCTCTATGGAGAGGGGGGCATATTGAAGCTCCTTCGCTGGTGTGGAGTGGCCGATCAGGGATCACTGCCACCGATTCACAAGGCGCTAGCAAATGCCGGCCGCGGCAAAAGTGGGGGCATGACGCATCGTCGGGCTCTGCAATTGGCCGTTGACACAGAAGCCGAAGTCCTCGGGCTTACCGATCTGGACCTGCAGATCACCCCGAGTGTGGCCACACGAGTGGTCAATCTAGCTTGGGCTTCGTCAACTCCCAACAATCTCGGTGTGGGCCTCCATCCTTTCGCTGTGGGCTACATGTCCGAAGAGGCCGTCGAACTACAGCGCCTAGTAAATGAAGAGGCAGACCTGCTCTACAGTGGAGATGCGGCACCCAGCCTACAAGACGCCCAGTCAGTCGTCAGCGCAGACAAGGATGTGCACATTCCAAAATCCTTGGTTCAAGCACGCATCACTCTCCAGCGGGCTCATCTCCTCTTCGCCGTGTTGCTGGGAGATAACCACCGTCTCGTCCGGCATTATCAAGACTACATCGATCGCTTTCAGCGCTTGGAAACCCGCCTCGAAGCGACCAAACCTCGCAACCACCGGCATCACCGCATTGTGCCAGCACTCCTAGTGCGTCGTGTCCAATTGGAGACCAACGAGTGGTTGCGTGAGCAAGCCGTCATGCCGGGAGCCTTACCTACGATTGACATGATGGCAGTCTTTAGAGAAATTTCTCTTTGCCGAGATTGGGCACCGGACTTCCCTGAAATCTACTTGCAAGTTGCAGATCCGTTGAGTGGCAACACAGCACCCCGTACTGTGGTGACGGAAATCACTGCTCCGTCCACTGCCAGCATCAGCACCATCACTGCCAGCGCTGCCGGAGGAGGTGGCACCCGTTTGTCTGCAAGCAATGCCACCCCTGCTGGAAGCACCCCCACAAGTCAACCAAAAAGCAATCCGTCTTTTAACTCGAGCTTGTTCGAACCGTTCCGCAGCAAGAATCTGGTAACAAAACGAGTCAAGGCATACTGTCAGGCAAACAACGTGGCCTTGCCAGTCAACCGTGATGATAAAGTTATGTGCCTTGCGTGGCATTTAAAAGGGCACTGCAACGAAGGTTGCGGCAGTCGTCTAGACCACCGGGTTCATGACACGGCCGAGGACAGCACTCTTCTTGCCTGGGCACAATCTCACTACAGGACAAGCTGAGGCGGAGGCGGGAGTATACATACCGCTCCATTACATGATATATATGTTATTGAGAGGGACACTGCTCTGACGCCACTATCTTCGGATACCCCACTTACACCAGTCACCATGCGATCAGCCCCAGCAAGATCGTCTGCTTCGAAGAAGCCCCGCATGGCCGCACCTGCGTCCGATGAACTAGGTAAGCAAGTAACCGTTGATAGTAGTCAATGCATTGATGTCTATCAATTGTTTCATGCGCGCCAGGGTCGAGGCAACTTCACTAGGTTGGACAAATTCCATGGACACCCGGCATATCCCCTACTACGGCTACTACGGAATAAGGGAGCACCGGTTGTTACCTCCACGACCCCCTGGTCGTTGGACCAAAAAGACAAGGCGGTCCAACGTGGCCCCCACAAGTCAGCGCATGAACACCTTGAATTCCTGAGGGGGGAAATGCTCGACATGGTAAAAAAGGCCATCTGGCTTGTCTTGCCCTATTCGAAGGTCCGCCATTTACGGGACCTCCGAATCTCTCCAATTGGGGTGGTTCCCCAACATGAGAGGCGCCCCCGCACCATCGTCGATTACACCTTTAATGGCGTAAATGATGAAACTGTACGCTTATCGCCTCGTGAAGCAATGCAGTTTGGGCGGGCGCTCGAAAGAATCCTTTCGGATGTCGTTTACGCGGATCCACGCTATGGCCCGGTCAAATTTATTAAAATTGACATTGCCGACGGATTCTATCGGGTCTGGGTACGTGCCCAGGACATACCAAAGCTTGGTGTGGCCTTCCCAGCCCTGGAGGGCGAAGAACCACTCATCGCTTTCCCCTTGGCACTCCCAATGGGATGGACGGAGTCCCCCCCATATTTTTGTGCAGTCACGGAAACTATTGCCGACGAGACGAATCACCGAATACTTCGAAATCGGCAGCCCCTACCCCATCGCCTGGAGCAACTAGCCAATTCGGAGCCAGAGCCCCTCGAGTCCCCGGCCTTCAATTCCACCACTTCCTTGCCCCTGCCCGGTGCCCTGAACCCAATGCTCCCTGCACGACGACGAATCTTGGGTAAGGTGGACGTGTTTGTTGACGACTTTATTGGGGCTGCCCAAGGCAGTCCACAACGCCTCCGCAACATCCGACGCATCCTCATGACGACAATTGATGACATGTGGAGGCCCCTTGACAATGGTGATAGCCCGCATCGCACTGAGCCCATTTCGGTAAAAAAATTACGACAAGGCGATGCCAACTGGAGCACCTGCAAGAAGGTTCTCGGTTGGATTATTGATTCTGTGGCGATGACGCTGACCCTTCCTACCCGCCGGCTTAATCGTCTCGGTGAATTGTTGGCATCCATCCACCCCCAGCAGAGGCGCATGCAAATGTCGAAATGGCATCAGCTGCTGGGAGAACTACGATCGATGGCATTGGCCCTCCCCGGGTCACGCGGATTATTTGGAGAGCTCCAACTTGCTGCCCGTACCGAATACAAAGGGCGGCTCAAACTTAGCAAAGGCTTTCATGCTGCCATCCAAGACTTCCGGTGGCTCCACTCGGACATGGCCGGGCGACCAACGCGGCTCTACGAGCTAGTGCCCACTCTTCCTTCGGTAGTGAGCAGCCACGATGCCTCTGGTCGTGGAGCTGGGGGAGTCATGTTTCCACACCCCAGCACCACTGCTAGAGCTGTCCACCTGCAGTCCGTGGTCAAAGGCAGCATTTCCACTGGCCCGGCCGCGGGGCCCGTGCCGATTCTTTGGCGTTTCCAATTTCCAGAGGCGGTCACTGACCAACTGGTCACTGCGGAAAATCCGCATGGAAAAATTAATAATTCTGAATTGGAGTTGGCCGGCTCCGTCCTGCATCATGACGGAATGGCACAGTGTTTCGACATTCGGGAGCGTACCACCAAAGCCGACACCGACAACCAAGCAACACTTTTTTGGGGAAGAAAAGGATCGGTCACCACCAACTCGGCCACTTCTCACCTCCTCCGCATGAAAGCACTGCACCAACGATACCATCGCTACTTGGCGCTCCAAGACTACTTGCCTGGCGAGCAGAACAATATGGCAGACGAAGCCTCTCGTCTGCACCATCTTACTAACCTTGCGTTACTTGATCACTTTAATTCTAAATATCCACAGGCCCACTCTTGGCATCTGTGGACCCCCACACGGCAGATCACTTCCGCCGTGACCTCTTCCTTGCTCAGAAAGACGTCCAAGCCGGGGTCGTTCCTTCAAGAGCCCGCGCTTCCAATGCCCACTGGAAATTATGGGAGGCGTTCTGTGACGACCTCACCATCGATCCTGCCCTTTCTGAGTTCCAAGACCCCATTCCGTTCCTCCAGGTCTTTGCCAGGCGCTACCGCACAGGCGAAATTGCCCCCCGTAACCTCCCCGTCCGATCTCGAACGGTGGAGGATGCCCTACGCAGCATTGGACAAGCGTTTGCCAGTGTGGGGACCCCGGATCCTCGCCTCACCACACAAGGAAATATCGACTTCCGCATCCAGCGCCAACTTGCGGCCTATGCCAAATTAGATCCACCGCCACACCGTGTCAAACCGATTCCCCTTCCCTTGCTCCAACGCATCTCGCATACTGCTGTCCTGTCTAATGATGCTGCCTCGATTGCCGTTTCTGACATGATCACCATTGCTTTCTTCTTCTTGCTTCGCCCGGGCGAATACACCGGCACGCCTACCGACACCACCCCATTTCGCCTATGTGATGTTGGCCTACAAATTGGAGCTGTTCGGCTCAATCTGGAAACTGCCACGGATCATGACCTGTCCACCGCTACCTTTGCCACTCTTGAATTCACCACACAAAAAAGCGGTGTTCGAGGTGAAGTTGTTGGTCTAGGTCGGAGTGGCGACCCCAATTTTTGTCCTGTTGCAGCACTTATCCGCCGAGTCCTCCACCTCCGGCTCCACGGTGCTTTACGCACTACCAATCTTGCCATGTACCGGCACAACACCACATGGCAACCTGTCCGCCCTGCCGATGTCACCGATGCCCTACGCGCCTCTGCTCTTGTTCTTGGACCAACGTACGGCTTCCTTTCGACCGACATCTCGGCCCGATCCCTCCGTGCGTCTGGTGCCATGGCACTTCTTTGCGCGGACGTTGATCATGATACCATCCGCCTCATCGGACGCTGGCGGTCCGATGAAATGCTCCGTTACCTGCATATCCAGGCTGCCCCTGTTATGCAAAACTTTTCTTCCCGCATGCTCCGTGAGGGTGCTTTCTCGTTGCACCCCAACCACCACGTCCCCCTCCACTGACATGCCTCCCACGCTTTGCTCCCTCCCCACTTCCAACGGTCCGTTGATTGGCTGACCATCTCACCATGGTTTCATCGGTGTGGTTCGGGCCGAGCTACTGCTCAGTAACTAGGCCCGAAACCACCAATACATTACTACATACCATCACTACCTGTGTTATCTACCTACCACTAACTCCGGGTGTCACGCGACTGGCCAAAGCGGCGGCAGCCGCGGCAGGCCGGGAAGCGTGACGTCAGGAAAGCGGCCCCCGTGAAAAGCCGAAATGACTAAATCCCAGCCAGTCATTCTCGAGTCTTGAGCGGCCATCAGCAGCAGCACCGCAACGATGAGCAACTGCTCATATTGCTGGATGTGCTCATGCTAATAGTCGTTCAAGACTAGTAGTTTAATTCAAATACCCGCCCGACCCACCCTTTGACCATCTCACCATGGTTTCATCGGTGTGGTTCGGGCCGAGCTACTGCTCAGTAACTAGGCCCGAAACCACCAATACATTACTACATACCATCACTACCTGTGTTATCTACCTACCACTAACTCCGGGTGTCACGCGACTGGCCAAAGCGGCGGCAGCCGCCCAACGTCATCGTTCGACGGCAACAACGACAACGACGACGACCACATTCTTTCATTATTTTTTCAGCATTGTCCCTTGATTCACGGTGTGTACCATGATCCCCGTCACGCTTTCCTTTCAAGGCCGCTCAATCACGTTGGAAGGTATCACAGCCGAAACGACTGGAAAGGAGCTTTATCAAGCAACACTCCAAGCTTTAGAGCTGCCAAAGGAGACGTCTCTCAAAATTCTCTGCAAGGGCAAACGCATCGACGAACATGACGACAGCATGCCCTTCAAGACTCTTTCAACAACAAGTAACAAGCCGCTCAAGTTGCTGGTCATGGCAACGCCGCAAGATGTAGCAGCTCATGTCGCCTCGAAAGGATCCGATCCGACTATTCGAGGCTTTGATCAAGAACGACGGCCTCCGTCATCGGCTGCCGTTTATCAGCCATGGGGTCCACTGTTGACGAAACAAGACAAGAATTACAAATTTTGTCGATTCGAAGCTTGTACATGGCAATCCTTTGGACATCGACCCACCGACGGAACGACGCCCCATGCGTTTCAGGCAATGCAATTACTGGAAAAACTAGCCACCGATCCAGGAGTCGTGGCCGTCCTGAAAGAACGTGAATTAGTCGTGGGCACCTTGGGGGAGATGGATCCTATCGATGATCGAGTCATGCAACAAAAACAAACGGAAGGTGCTTGTTTGTTGGGCTATAACACCAATGCGGGTACTCGTATCGACATTAAATTGCGGACGGACGATTTGAAAGGATTCCGGCCTTACAACGAGTTGGTGAATACGCTGCTTCACGAACTATCGCACAATTGGGTGGGAGAACACAATTTGTTATTTTGGACAAACTATGGACAAATGAGGGCAGAATACCTGACTAGACACAAAGCCTTGCAATCGACTCTTGTGCAAGGAACCACGACGGCTGAAATCGCGGGATTATCGTCGAATCCAACCATTTTACAGAATATCCCAGAATCCATTCTACAAGAACTCGTTTTCGAAATGGCACAGCATCGATTGCATCCTAGTATGATTGAAACACCGATACGGCAACGTTGTCAAGAATTAGAACAAGAACTCTTGCAAGGAAAAACGCTAGGCGGAAGCAGCGGCGAGAGTAGTTACGATAATGGTGGTGGGTCGTCGTCGGCACGAGAGCGGGCTTTGGCCGCTGCGGAACAACGGCGTCGTCGGCAAGAGCAAGATAAAGAAGATACACGAAACAAAAACTAATAATAATATGAATTCAAACAAATAATAATGGTCATTATGAAATGAGCGACGAACCAACAATCGCACTCGTCCTTTAGGATCGAATCCTCGCAACCAACGTATATCAACGCTGCAACCCGTAGAGGTAACCGTTACTTGCATTTGGGTGAAAACCAACCGGAACAGCTGTTAGAAATGCAGTCACTATTCTCATTGCAACTGGACCCCGCACCGAGGCGAGCGTAGCATTTGTAAGGAGGCCAACTTCCTTCACAGCGACCACTGTTGCAGTGCGAGTCGAAGTCACAATAGCAACCATCGTCCATCTTGCCATCATTTCGGGCGCAAGCCATCTGAGTGCTTCGAAGAATGCAATTGTTGCTCGAACAGTCAGAGTTCTCATTACAAGCACTACAACTACCCAACTTGGCCATGCATGTATCATCACAGCGACCCGAGAGACACTCGTTATCGCCGCTGCATTTCTTGCCATTGGATCTGTCGGAGCACACTCCATCGAATGCCCCCAAAAGTCCCTGCCCCGCACAAATTAGTCCGCTTTGGCAGTCGTTAGCTTCTTTGCAAATGGCGCCAAGTCCAAGCTTTGCCTTGCAAGTACCAGCGGTGCCAATCGACAAGAAAGGAACATCTTCACAGCGCTTATCAATGCAGTGATTATCGTCATAGCAATGACTGCCAACTTTCCCATCAGTGCATCGCATGTCCAAAGTAGGAGTGTTCTTATCAAGGCAAGCAACGGGGCACTCTGCATTGTCTCCACAGATGGCGTTGTTTGCGAATTTGTCAAAAGTTTGAGAGCTGGTTGGTAGAGCAAGGATACGGTCTTTGTATTGGACCATCGAGTGGGGCGCAGTGTACGTTGTGGAAGTAACTCTAAAAGTGGATGGATCCAGCCCATTATAGAAAACACTCCCGCGGCTGTCACTTAGGAAGATTTCGTGGCCTTTGTGGATGGCAGGTGCATTGAGAAAAGTCACAGGGTCGTATACGGAAACATCCGCTCTGGGACCAACGTTAACAAAACGGAAGTGGTTGTTGCTCTCGACAGGGCACGCGGAGGTAATAATATCAATTGTTCTCGGCGCTCCAAATGTAATGACAATAGGCTTGGCGGCAAAGAGTGCGCCGTGGCTGGAAATGAAACTCTCTGAACGGACGTTCGTAATGATCGGTTCGTCGTCAGGTTTGTCCAAAAAGTCCGGTTGGTAAGGATTAGCTCCAAACAGAGTTGCAGCTGTGACAGCCGCAGCGCCACCTTGACTATGTCCTGTATATATCAGCCTCCGACCAGGCGCTTCGCTCATGCACCCTTGCGCCCAGTCAAAGACTGTTGTCTTCGAGAAGGCAGCAGTGAAAAACCCCATCCCGATGGCGCAAATATCGGTTACAAAAGCATACTTGGTAGAGACATTTTCAGCCCAGTCTTCCTCCAATGCGCCTCCTTGTGTGCCCTTGAAGACAATAAAGCAATCATTGCCAACGAGAGCACCGATCCAGGCATCGACGGCATTACCGTCAGATAATTGTCCTCTGCGATCGTAAGAAAAAGAGCTGATGTTCACACGTAGGAGGGAGGAGACATCTTCCCTAGTAGTCATCGCATAGACTTGGTTGGAGAGCAGCGCCGCGGTACGAAAGTTGCTCACGAGATCTGAACCAACCGTAAGAGTTGCTCCTTGAGCAGGCAACAGATTGCTCGCGACCAGCAGCAGCAGAGCGCATGATGAAACGACCACGAGGGAGCCCTCCTTCATCGTTCTTGGTTTGTGGACAACAATGTGAGTTAAATTTTGCCCGACGAATTGTGAGAAGAATGAAGCAACAATGGTCCATCTCGTCGTTTTACTGGACTGGGAGCGACTTGTATCCATTTCTTGATAATGGTCCGTGGCTCTCCCTGGGGAGACCATGAAAAACGATGGCGCGGTGGGGTAGGGGCCCTGCCGGCGCCTCAAGGGTACGAAGTGAAGAGCAAAATATAAGAAATCCTCACGATGAAAAAACTGCCGTTATATTACTTAGAAAATTCGGGTAAATCACGCGCGCTTTTTACGAAAAATACTGAAAATCGCCCGAACACCGCTGGAATCGGTTTTGATGGTTTTTCTCATGTTGTGGAATCAAAGCAAACAATGACCATGGAGACATCTCTCCGGCTCATTCAAAGGCACTCAATGAATGGATGATTGTACCGGTTGTGAAGGACTCATCCAGAATTTGCCTTCCAAGAAAGCTGCTTTGTCGGACGTTTTTTGTTCCAAACCGCCATTGTCGTGCCCGTGACTGCGCTGCAGCCGCCGCTCGCAGAACTGTCTGCCAGTAGTCCGCCAGGCATGGGACGCAACTCGCCGCCACGACGTTTCGGTTTGTCACATAATTTCTTGGGGCAACGATTAGCCACCGCTTATGACGACCGTGATGGGGTAAGTGGAAGGATTTGTCTGTCAATTCGTCTCGACGCAAGCTGTTCTTTTCTCGAAATCGTCTCACTACTACTCTCATTCGAAGCCCTTCGGTCGGCCTTGCATTCACACAGGACTGCATGAAGAGGATACATTCGTTTTGCTGCTTGACGTCTTGGAACTCTTAATCTCATCCGAAGAGTTGCGGATTGTGCGGGGAAAAGGTGGTTACGGAGGATACATTCGTTTTCACTGCTGGAATTAAAGACAATTCAATCGAAAGAAAGCCATCGACTACGAATACGAAATATTTGCTACGGCACTGGATTTAATCTTGAACTACTACTCTCATTCGAAGCCCTGGAATTAAAGACAATTCAATCGAAAGAAAGCCATCGACTACGAATACGGAATATTTGCTACGGCACTGGATTTAATCTTGAACTACTACTCTCATTCGAAGCCCTTCGGTCGGCCTTGCTGCTTGACGTCTTGGAACACTTAATCTCATCCGAAGAGTTGCGGATTGTGCGGGGAACAGGAGGTTACGGTAACTTTGCCAAAGACTCGGGTGTTGGAATTTCTGTAACGAAGTTTTGCAGAAAGTTTTGATTCGTTCGCCGCGGCAACGGCACCGGATTTGATCTTGAGCGTCTGGCGGATCTTGGACTTCAGGTGAGTGTCAATTCGTCTCGACGCAAGCTGTTCTTTTCTCGAAATCGTCTCACTACTACTCTCATTCGAAGCCCTTCGGTCGGCCTTGCTACCTGGTTCTGTCAACTCGTCTCGACGCCGCGGCACCGGATTTGATCTTGAGCGTCTGGCGGATCTTGGATTTCAGGTGAGTAGGATCGGTAGCAAGCGACAAACCTGGTTCTGTCAATTCGTCTCGACGCAAGCTGTTCTTTTCTCGAAATCGTCTCACTACTACTCTCATTCGAAGCCCTTCGGTCGGCCTTGCTACCTGGTTCTGTCAACTCGTCTCGATGCACCGTCCCACTACTATTCTCATTCGAAGTCTTTTGGTTGGCCTTGCTGCTCGACGTCTTGGAACTCTTACTTTCATTCGAAGACTTGCGGACTAGAAGGATTGGTAGCAAGCAACCAACCTGGTTCTGTCAATTCTCGTAGGTTTCTGTAACCATTAGTTTCGGTCGAAAATCGTTTTTCGTCGTAAATCAATGCTTAGAAAAACCGATCCCACTTCGGAGCTTCTCTAGCCTGTTGGATAATTTTTGTAATTATTCGTTGCACTATAGTTTTTATCTCAATCTAGTGTAGAATACTTGAATTCTTTGTTTCCCTGTCGGGGTGAAGAATGGTGGCTGTAGGGTAGGGGCCTAACCAATAGTGCAGAGCTGTATTGCCAAGATATCCTAAAGTAGATAGTTGTACGTACCTACCCAGAGGTTGCGATGTTTCTAGCTCATTTTTTTAGGTCCGCCCTGTGAAGTCAGAATAGAAATAGGATAGAGTGTTACAATGACGAAACAAATTCGTGCAGGCGACGAAAGCGTCGACAGCGACGACTACTCCGACATGTTGTATGCGGAGTGCGCGGCATATGCGGAAGCTTTGATGAACGAACGGTGCGATTTTGAGGAATCTGCGAATTCGTCGGTTGTTCGCGATGTCCTGTACGATGCCAGTAGGACGCCTTCGCCTTTGCCGCCCCCGCCCCCGCCCCCGCGCGTTAGTGAGGTACATGCGCACAGGAGGCACTTTGAGCGGTGGGAAGAAGAACAGCAGGTTACTCCGACGGAAAGGGCTAAGGAAATGCATCCGAACGATGTTGTGTTCTTCGGAGATCCTGAGCTTAATTCGTTAGATTGGGAACCCACAGAGGCTGTTAGGGTTCTCACTCTTGCCAGGATTTCTGCGAACTTTGACAATGTTGCCACGCATGCAATCTACTTCATTTGGGCTCTTAAGCAAGAGGGCGGTAATGGTGTGACATTCGCTGACGTATTGAAGTTGAAGAAATTTCGTGCCAGAGTAGACACCAAGACTGGAAAGATTGTCGTGACATTTTTGAATATAGGGGCCAGCAAACGTGGGGAGACGAACGGCTATTGGAGTTCCATATGCAACAAGATTCATGATCTGGTGACGGAAAAGCGTAAGGTCGAGACTACCGGTAACAGTAGGCGGAATGACGAGGACAAGGGAGAACAGCACCTGGAGTTCTTTATTATTGCGTTGATGGCGTTTAAACTTCGGTTTCCCTATTTGGAATACGATGATAAGATGACGCACATGAGCCGACTGGTGATTCTCGTGCGAGCATTCTTCAAGAAGACCACTTCTCTGGCGGATGCTTTTAGAAGCCTTAGTCGACTTACCGGTTCTCACCCCCGCCTTGAGTTTGATGACGAAGAAACCGGTAATTACGTGGCAATTCCCAGCTCTTCTGACGAACTTCAACAGTTTAAACAGTGGTCAGGTGGCGTGAAATTGAGACCTGTCCAACCGGACGATCCTATGTTCGATGGACAAAAGTTTGACACCTTTGACGAAGAGGCAACTGACATTGAGAATTGTATGAGGGTTCTCTTTACTGGCGCCAAGCGGACCAAGGACACCATATTTGAATTCGGGAATGTTGAACATCTGAAGGCGAACCTCAACAAACGTAAGCTCTACGTATGCTTGCGCCACCTTGTACTGCATGCACGCTGCGCCTTGGGCAAAGAGACAGGGGCTTATGGCTTGAAATCGGAGAACAAGTTTGACAGATGGGTGGGCAATAAACGGAGAGAGAAGAAAGGCTCGGAATTCGCAAGGGAAATGAAGGCTCTGAATTCTGGGCCTATCGGAGCTATTGCCCAAGCCCCGCCCGCTCTCGAAGCCCCTCCCCCTCTCGAAATTACTTATGCCGATGCTGACGAAGAATCTACTGGTACCCCTATGACATTGTCTGACTTCAATCCAAACTCTTCCATTCGTACTGAGGGTCATGATGACGACATGGGATCTACGAGTACCTGTACATTCACTTGCAGTACTGATGACGAGGGAGAGAAAAGCTTTCATATCAGCTGTGTAATGGGTGCGTTTGAAGAAAGGGCCGACGAAGAACACGAAGACATTGTGTACGAACTGAAGGACGAGATTGCCCAACTCCAACTCAAGGTATCTCAACTAGAGCTGGACAAGTTGGAACTACAGCGGCACATTGTTGAGCTCGAGGCGAGGTTCGCTGAAGAACAACATTCATAAATAATCGTCCAAAATGCATAGCGATTTACGAAATTACATCTACTATCGCTAACGTAATGCACAATCCTGGTTTTAGAATCAGTCGGGGTCCGAGCTAGTGGGGTTTTGCAGTGTATTATATTGCGAATAACAAAGTGGAAGATGCGGGATAACAGTCTATTGGCGCCCCCAGACGTTTCGGTTTGTCACATAATTTCTTGGGGCAACGATTAGCCACCGCTTATGACGACCGTGATGGGGTAAGTGGAAGGATTTGTCTGTCAATTCGTCTCGACGCAAGCTGTTCTTTTCTCGAAATCGTCTCACTACTACTCTCATTCGAAGCCCTTCGGTCGGCCTTGCATTCACACAGGACTGCATGAAGAGGATACATTCGTTTTGCTGCTTGACGTCTTGGAACTCTTAATCTCATCCGAAGAGTTGCGGATTGTGCGGGGAAAAGGTGGTTACGGAGGATACATTCGTTTTCACTGCTGGAATTAAAGACAATTCAATCGAAAGAAAGCCATCGACTACGAATACGAAATATTTGCTACGGCACTGGATTTAATCTTGAACTACTACTCTCATTCGAAGCCCTGGAATTAAAGACAATTCAATCGAAAGAAAGCCATCGACTACGAATACGGAATATTTGCTACGGCACTGGATTTAATCTTGAACTACTACTCTCATTCGAAGCCCTTCGGTCGGCCTTGCTGCTTGACGTCTTGGAACACTTAATCTCATCCGAAGAGTTGCGGATTGTGCGGGGAACAGGAGGTTACGGTAACTTTGCCAAAGACTCGGGTGTTGGAATTTCTGTAACGAAGTTTTGCAGAAAGTTTTGATTCGTTCGCCGCGGCAACGGCACCGGATTTGATCTTGAGCGTCTGGCGGATCTTGGACTTCAGGTGAGTAGGATCGGTAGCAAGCGACGAACCTGGTTCTGTCAATTCGTCTCGACGCAAGCTGTTCTTTTCTCGAAATCGTCTCACTACTACTCTCATTCGAAGCCCTTCGGTCGGCCTTGCTGCTCGACGTCTTGGAACTCATACTCTCATTCGAAGACTTGGGGAAGAGAAGGATTGGTATTAACGGACAAACCTGGTTCTGTCAACTCGTCTCGATGCACCGTCCCACTACTATTCTCATTCGAAGTCTTTCGGTTGGCCTTGCTGCTTGCTGCTCGACGTATTGGAACTCTTACTAGTGCTTACTTTAACTCTATTAGTATATTGCCACCAAACGGCTTTGTCGGACGTTTTTGTCGGATCTAGTTTTTATTGGTTAGACGTTGCTGCCCAGTGTTGGGATGCTTTTCGATCCTAGCTCGCTCATTCTATTCATCCATTGCAACAATGAACTCCCTCTCCACCCCTGATGATGAATCATTCGATGACTTTCCCAAAAACTACGATGGTTTTCCTTTAATGGAAGAGTCGGATGATGAATCATTCGAAGATTTTCCTGACGACAAGAATCGCAAGGGCGACGATGCAAAATCAACGACAACAACTCACCCTTTAGTACTAGGTATGACGATTCCTACAACGATCCCTACAACGACAACAACCCACCCTCTACTAGGAATGGATCGACGGGGTCGTACACACTATCCGACTGTACTACAGGCAGTCACGAAGCATCATGACGATGCAGGTAGTAGCAGCGAAGACGAATCCCCGTTGTTCTTTGGTAAGGTAGTACCAACCCTTGCTCCGAACCACGATTACTGGGAGGACTACCCTACCGACTCGGACGATGGGTATGAGCTGCCTTCCGACGAGGCATGCTACGACGACATTTTCCTTACGAGCGATGACGACTCGGTATTCTCTACTTAGTTAATCATTTAAATCAATTTGCGTGCTTTTTGCGATAATTGCGATAATTAACTTCATCCAACCTACCAATTTTACCAAATCTTCCCTGATATTATAAACTTTAGAGTAGCCATAAGCACTCCACTATGGTCATAAAATAGCCATCATGGCAAAAAGTATTGCAGCTAGTACTAGCAGCAGTAGAGTTGTCGGTAGTCTCTACTGGGTATACTATAGGATGGGAAGAACGCACTACAGTTTGGAAGCTTACGCAGATGCAATTGAATACTTTAGTCGTGCCTTGGTAGCTAGTGGTCTCGTTTACAAATGGATTATGTCACCAGGTAAGCTGATAGCTAAGAAAGATGCACATACATTGGCGAACATGTTGTTTTGGTTGGGTGAATCGTATCTAGCAGTGAACCAACTCTCGACAGCCCTAGCTGTTTTAAGGTGGGCACGTGAAGCATACTGTAGATATGACAACTTTGACAAAAAGGGCGATCCCCTATTGTTTGCTGGTATTTTGAATAGCATTGGGCATCTTTGTTCATTGTGCGGCAATGTGTACGAGATGATTCAGGCTATAAATGAGGCGTACGATTCGTTGTCAGAATTGCCGTCGACTCCGAAAAGTAGAGCTCTTGCTACCAAATTGTCTGTCATTGGGGTACTTACTTCATGTACTGCTCCAGCTGCATAAGTATATAGCATCTATTTATTACACATCAACACTCTTTTAAACTAAACATACTAGCTAGGAGTAATCCTACTAGTATTAAAGCACCAAAAAGTGCGCTATCCACTTAGCAGCTAACTGCACCATTGGCGAACAATCTTGCCAAATCGCCCAAGCAATCATGGCTACCTAGAAAGGCAGCTAGTAACAATGTAACAATACATCATACGAGTTGAAGTGTATATCAATATAGGTCCTAGTAGTTTGTTTAGTTGACTACAAAGCAAATGTAGTTGAATTCCTCATGACACACGGGGCAGTTAGGGTGCCTCATTTGCCAAAGTCGCAAGCATTCATGATGAAAATCATGTCTGCAAGTGTCAGGTTGAACAATGTCGTCTTGCGTCATTCTGACATGGCAGATTAGACACGGTTTATAAATTCCAGTCAAATTGATTGCAGGGTGATCTTGTTCTGCATTCATGTTTCCATATTTATGTGATCTGCTTTAACTCTTGTGAACATTAGTGTTGCCTTTAGGGAAAGAGCGTAGTAATCAACGTTTTCTGCAACACGTGAATCTGTGCACGTTTCTCTTAACTCAACAATCCCAGCATGCCCCGCTGCCGGTTTCCAAGTTTTAATTCAGTCCCCTTGCCGCCGCTTCTGCTTCCGCCGCTTCCACTTCCCCTTCCGCTTCCGTGCCCATTTATTTTGTTGATGCGTGGAAAGTACGCACGGCCTTGTGCGCTCTAAAAACCCGCATGCTGGGTACGTCCTTTGGACATTTTATTAATTCAGTCCCGTTGCCGCTTCCGCTTCCGCGCCCACTTACTCTGTTGACGCGTGGAAGCTACACGCCATTTCTGCTTTTTTTGCCACCGCTTCTGCGCTCACTTATTCTTTTGACACCTGGAAGGTATGCACAGCCTTGTGCCCTCGAAAAAACCCTAATGGGTTGAAATGGTAAATTATTTGGATAATGATTTAAAGAGCCAATTGCTACCAAGCGTCTGATTTGGATCATTATTTTACCTGCTCAACACAATGATACCATGTTGACCAACACTGTCTACCCCGTGAAAGAATGTAATGATGACCTGGCATCCCTTTCAAATATCAGAGAAATGCTAAGCAATTACTACCAGGATTTGCTAGGTGATGCTGTTGAGTATGGAGATCCTCTTGGTCGTAGTGAAGTGGATGAGGACTATTCTCCTTTTCATAGGCTTACTAATGGACAGCTATATTTTGAGTCTGATTCAGATGATGATACTGATGATGACATGCCCCCTCTGCTCCCTATTAGAGAAATGCTACGCAATTACTACGAGGATTTCCTAGGTGATGCTGTTGAGTATGGAGATCCTCTTGGTCATAGTGAAGTGGATGAGGACTATTCTCCTCTTCCTAGACTTACTAATGGACAGCTATATCTTGAGTCTGATTCAGATGATGATACTGATGATGACATGCCCCCTCTGCTCCCTGTTACCAATATACGTGTTCACCCCTATGCAGGCAGACAAATTATCCAAAGTCGCACTCAAAATCAACTACTGTCTGGTACACGTACGGATGTACGAGGAAGATCCTACTTCCCTACTCAATATAGTTTTGCCATGAATCATTCATTGGAAGGACCAGAAGACGATGATGTCCATTCTATTCTTGATGATGATTCTCCATTGGAATCTTTTCCCTATGATCCTTGTATGAGTTACAATGACATGCTAACAAGTGAATCGTCGGATGATGAACAGTCACGAACTTCCACCAATAGTGATTGATACTCTTTTTAAAGAATATATTTAATACTGTATTTTCACAATTGTGAAACAGTCTTATGTATTTTGCATGATGAGCAACTAGCTACGTGGAGCTATTAGCAATCCACAAAGAAATTTAGTCCTGGTATGAACAATGTAACTGGGAATGTATGAGCATGCAAGAAACAAAGAGCTCTGTGGTGATGACATTATCTGCTGTTGATAACAGAGAATGGCTTAATAGCGTGCTAGGTAGTAATCATGCATCTTAAATGAAAACCATAGTACACGAGACTGACACAATCTTCAATTCACCCTTGCCGTTATCATGAGAGAAACTGGATTGGTCATAACTTTGAAAGATGGATGCACACCAAGACTCTACAGTAATTCAATTATCTACCACAACCAGAGCACCATGTGCAATTTGTAACTGCAGATTGGCAAACACTGTTGTTAAATTGGATAACTGTGAGCATGAGTTTCATCAGCGTTGTTTCCGTACTTGGTTCCGTATGTGGTGGAACCAGGGACGTTCAATCTGCCCAGTTTGTGATCAAGCATTCGACCTTATTTTAGATGTGGAATTTGTTGCTGCAGAATTGGCTACTACAATCAGAGCACCATGCTCAATTTGTCACTGCAGACTGGTAAACACTGTTGTTCAACTAGACGTGTGCGAGCATGAATTTCATCAAGGTTGTTTTGTTACCTGGTTCAATATGTGGTGGAACAGGGGGCATTCAAACTGCCCAGTCTGTAAAAAAGCTTTTAACTTGATTTTGAAGGACCGTGTGTAATTTGTCATGGCAGATTGGTGAGCACTGTTGTTGCATTGTTGGTAACGTGCAAATTGGTGAGCACTGTTGTTTCATTATTGCCATCAGTTAGGTTTCCGGGAAGGTGCAAGCATGTGAGAAGAATTCCGTGAGCACATTATCGGCTGTGAGTGACGTAATAGCATCCAAGGAATAAATTTAGAATTGTTGCGTTTAACAAGGCATCCATTGGACATGCATGCCATGGGGCTTACATTGTTTTTGGCAGCCAAGAATTGATAGGATGACCGTTGTGGAAAAAGAAGTGCGCAGGAGTGGAACACAAGCAGAGCTACTATATGTTGAGCCATTGGACTACCCAGAGTGCTCAATTTGTTATGAGCAAATGGACTGTATTGTGCAGGTCATAGTGAATCCTGATTGTTGTGTGCATGAGTTTCATAGGTGCTGTTTGGATATGTGGCGGAGGAAATGCCCCACGTGCCCTCTTTGCCGTCAGGCGTTCAGTTTCTATTCGTTTGTAGTGTAATACCATAATAGTGTTCGGAGTTAGCACGTAATTTTATGAATGATTATAATATTAGGTGGACCATTTTGATATGGCTCTAAGTAGGAATTATCTAAGTGTGTAGTACCAACACCATTGTAATTTGCTGAAATTAGTTCGCATAATAATTGCTTTTTTTCTCAAGTTGTATTTTAAACAGTGAGTTGTTCTGGTGATGCTCACAAATTGCAAAGTGAAACTATGACAAACGAGCATTGTTGCAATTGCAGACGGCATCAAGTGCCCCTTTTTGTCCATTCATCAGATATTCTGAAACGAAAGCGTGGCAAGAAATATTGTCAACTACCTGTAATTGATGGGCCCGTTACAGTAATATCACTATGTGCCAACTGTGAGCGCTATTTGTTGAGTACCGGAAAACCTCACCCAAAGGACTATTGGCCGTCAATGGTTTGGGCTTTCCTTTCTCACGGAAGTAAATTTGATTGTCTTCAATCTACATCCCTCAGTGATCGCTGGTCTTTAATCCCTGCTAAATGGCGGGAATGGTGGTTAGCATCGGCTACTGTTCTTCATCAAAGCCCCATTTCTATGCATAATCCACCACCTCTATTCTCGGACATGACTTTAGAAGCAAATGCATTTCAACAAACCATTTCAGAACTACGGTGGATGGAACTGGCGAAACAAATGGATAGCCATTTAGCTTATCCTGAAGTTAGATGTCCTTGGGGCTGTAGCGAGTTTCTCCACAGATGCAATAAACTACCACTGGAAGATTTTTTTTTCAGTTACAGCAACTGGATTTTTGACTGCTATCAATCTGGAACGGCAAATTCAAGGAAGTGGACAGATTGTATTCGGCCTGATTTTCCAAGCTCAGTTTGTATTCTGGAAAATGACAAATTTTTGTGTCAACCTACTATTTGCATTGGTGAAGAAGGGGCTCAAATTTTATCATGCAGGAACCATACAATTCAATCCAAAGAGAGATATGTCTTTCCACCTTCAACAATTACTGGCACTTTGTTTACCAACAATTCTAATCAACTATCCCCGGCTGTGTGCAGGAGCCGAACTTTGCGAGAAACCAAGCTACACAATTTTTCTGATACATACCAAACTGGAGTTTTACAGGGTGGTTATGATGGTATTGATTCATCCTACATTATAAACAGGGGGAACCTTCATCATGGGAATGCTTTGGCTTTGCTACGAGATTCTTTATCGATAAAAGGAAGGAGTGATATCCGTGAATATGTTCGACAATTGAGTAAGAATCCATATGACATGGCCTATGTTCCCGCCAATATTATCGATCGCAAGTTGATGGTAGCAGAAAATTCATTCATCGATCTGCCTGATAGGAAGGAATTGAGAGCTTCAACTTACGTCAATCTTTTGGATTCTATTGAGCTTCAAGAACAGTCATATGAAGCAAAATCGCAAGTATTATTGGTTTTTGATGAACATGGAGCTACCGAAGAAATTCTTTTTGATCCACCTTGGCCATGTCGCCAGCTACGGATTCATCCGTATGATGGTTTTGGAGAACGATTTGTCCGAATATCTGACCCAACAAAGAGTTTTGTTGGGTTTCTTCTCCTTGGTATTATGACAGTGGTTGATGAATTCTGGTCTGTGCTTGTGAACAATGTTAAAGATAACCAGATGTGGTTTGGTTGGTGGCTAGTTTTGGCTGCCACAAGTCTGAAACTTCCTGGGAGAGGACACAGGCAAAAACACAAGAAAATATTCTATCCTGAGACGCCTCGACGCAAAGCAATTGAAAAGTTGGAATTATTTGGAGATTCGTATGTGAGCCAGCTGTTGAATCTTTTTCATTCAATTGATGGCATCAAAGTTATGCACAGAGAATGGGAAATGGAAGAACAATGTGAAAGTAACATTGTTATAGTTGTCAGACCCTCCACTATCTTGACTGAAAATGCTTTCTGGGAGATCCGTGCTTTGGTGTTTGGTGTTCTTGAAGCTGGATCTGATGGACTCCCGTCCTTAATGGGCAGTGCTGAAGTATCTATTTTTGCTCGTCATCCAGGACAAGCATGGTGGTGTCAACCAGGCAGCATGGCTCAATTTGGACGAACCACCGAACTACCAACTGATTTGGAAAATCTTCAAGTTGCAATATATTGCCGACAAAGTGGAGATCGACAAGAAGAACTTCGCCGCCGCTATTTGAAGTGTTTAGGGGGGCAAAGTACATGTTATTGTGATAGACACAAGGTTGCATTGGTCACTAATGCATATTTCAACAAACCAGTGCGTGATGAGGCTTCTTGTGTAATCAAAAACTTGTTTCACAGAGATGACGAAATGGTTTGCACCAATATTCCTCTCTATATTTGTCCCGAAAAGAATTGTCGAATCCAAATCTGTAAGGAACATTGGGAAGAAATGGTGAAGGAACAAAACCACTCAAGTAAAGTGGTTTTTATTTCAGAAAATGATTGTATCATTGGTGAAGAACAAGAAATTCTTCATGACAGTGATATCATCATGGGCAACTGCACCAGACAGGACATAAATTATGCAGCTTATGGACCAATTGAGGCTCATGAACTTGCTACTGATCTATATGGCGAAGAATACAATGATGATGACAGTTTTGGCTCTAACGACAGCAATGAGATGATTCCCACAACCAATACTGCTCGCCAACCAATGGGTGTACATTTACATGGACCTACTGATGTTATTTCTTCTCCACTACACGTGCTCTTAAACATGCAAGGTCATCTACTTATCAGAAGGAACTCAAAGCTCCGAATGAGGAAAAAAAATTCAAACTTCTACGAAAGAATTGTATCAAGATCTAAAGGACAGACTGTTCCTTTGGTGTATGCAGAAGGCTTACTATTTCCAGATATTTTTTATTTCCATACTGGTGATGGGTCCATTCTTGGAGCTTTACCAACTGCTTTGTGGACTGACGAAAAAACACTGGCTCAGTATGGTATAGCTTCAATGCGACAACATGGACGAAATCGTATTTTGGACCCTTCGCTCCTATGCAGTACAGATCCTCGTTATCAATTCTTGACATTTGATATCTTGGTAAACCTGGGGCTCCGTGGCAATGACAGCAGATTAATTCTTCACCGTGGATTTGCAGACCGGCAAGGACAAGATGGCATTGCATTTCAGAGCAATGAGAATGGTGAACTGTATGGAGATTCTTCAGAAAATGCCACCAATGTTCACAAACTTTCTGCTCTCATTGGACACAGACCTCCCCACTATTTTTTTACTCAATCATGCAATCAAAAGACATGCCGGGGATTACGAGTTCTCAGAGAATGGACAACATCCAGTATAGCCCTTGAAGAAGTTTCCAGAAAGTATGGTGTCACCATGGACGAAGCCCGTTTTCTTTTGCGCGAGTCAGCAGCCCCATACGTCCTAAGGAGCTGGAATGAAGTAAGCACTCTATGGATGAAATATATTGTATATTCTGTGGAAGCGCCTTTGCATGAAATTGAATGGGCATGGTGGCGTCACGAGTTCCAAGAAAAACAAGGAAATCCAAGCCATATTAATGCTATCCTTCGCACAAAAATGGATATCACTACTCCAGAAGGACTGAGGGCTGTTCTATACAAAATACGAGGCTGTTTGGCAGATCTTATACACTACAATGAAATTGTCCAGCTTAAGGAAGAAGGATTCATATCCTCTTCTTTGCAGCTTCAACAAATTTTGTGGGATGCAGAGAAGTTTCTTGCCCATCAATGTCATGATAGGTGTCAGGTGCCACGTATAGACAGCAATGGAGAAACTCACTTTGTTTGTAAGGTGCCCAGCAATTTTTGGCTAACAGATCAACCCCAAAATCATTCCATTCAATCATTGCCAGTTCAGCACTCTAAAGAATGCTGTGAAGTACTGCGACTTTTATCAATGATGGACGGCAATACAATGACTGAAAAACTGCTACAAGCTGAACGACACATTCCTCGAAGTGCAAACACTGATTCCAAATTTTCTCCTACTAATGGAAAACTTTTCATTTGTTTTCCAAGTGCTCAAAACTTGCAATTCACTACAGGGTACAGTGTTTCTGCATACTTGGCAAAATATGTTTCTGAATTGGATGAAGTCGCAATTGTAAGATTGACACCTCCAACTCCCCTAAGAGATGAATCAGAAGGTATTACTCCTGGAAGCCTGAATGTGAACGGGGAATACACAGCACTCCACAACACTAAGATTACTTCTTGGAAGAGACTTGCAGAAAAAACAAAGAACAAAACTCGTCATGGTCATGGACGGGCTCTGACACAAATGGAGTGTCTCACAGTTATTCAAGGTGATTCACTGGTAACAAGTACAATCCAATTCATTCGTATGCCAACTTGTGCTCGGGAATATCGTGCTGCTATTTTTAACCGTGTAATGGGGTCCGGAAGACGTCCCCATGACATACAGGCCATGATGGCAGTAACAGGACAAACTGCTCGGGCTGAAATACCAAGCTTTCCAGCTTCAAGATTATTCACCACTTTCCAACTCACTGTAATTCAAGATGAATTGCGTGCACCACTTTCAACTGATGTGACCACATATTTCAGCATGCGTCCTCCTGAATTACGTTTTATACGACAACAAAAATACTATTTGCGTTGGTTTGAGCGGCAAACTGTGACGCCCTTATTTGACCCACAATCTTCTTTGCAATACGTGAAGACTCATATCAAAAGTCGCCTTGAAGAAAGTGAATGGCTTGATGGTTTTAATACAAAGCTAAGACTTCGAAGGGGAGCAATTGGGGAAGTTCTGTTCTATGCAAAAAACACAAATGCTTCTCATTTTGGAAGCAATGTTCAAAAACAGGAAATGCTTGCCCTTTTGTTGAAAATCCAGCGCTTATACAATATTTTTGTTACAAGGACTGTGTCAATCCGTTTTCCTGCACTTTTACGAGCACAAAAAGATTTCAAGGATATCGAAAAAAGATTTCTTTCAGAAAAATCAAGTGAGGCTTTACCAATCATCTGGCACACTCCTGTCTATCCCAAAAACAGAAACCGTTTTATGGTTCACCTTCTTCTAGCAATGGGCAGCTTTGAAACAGAATATGAACTGATGCTAACTGGGAACCTACGCTCTGCCTTTATCCATGCAGGCTTATTTGATCCAGTTCAAGGAGAGACATCACTTCTAAACCTAACCAGCCGGTACGTGCGAGAATTTCTCTCCATTCAACCTGGATCAACTTTCCAATTTGACCGGAATTTATGCTTGGCATACTCTACATTGAAAGAAGTGTTACTGGCAAATGATTTGGTTGAAACACCACCACTTCCATCTGTTTTACACACTCATATGGTGGAGGAAGCTATGTCAACAACCCAAAGATTTCAAATAGAGCAGCGACGTTTGTTCATTGACGTTCTTTGGAACGATCTTGTTGCTTGTGGCCTCAGCAACATTTTGCCAGACAAGGAAGCCATTCTCCATGCAAGACAATTTCCTACGAGTATCAATACTACCGGTTTTTATCCTCCTCCTCCCTCTTTTGATCAGAACGTTGCATCCTATCAGGAGCAGAAACAAACTTTATTGGCAATGAAGAAAGAAATGGATGCATACATTGATCCCACTAAAAACCACAAGAATATTGTTGTTGTTGGTGGTCCAGGAACTGGAAAAACAACAGTATGCGAAATGGCATCCCTTTACGCTATGTGTAAAGGACTGAATGGTGTTTCCACCAGCATTGTTGCAGATCGTGCAAAACAGCTTGGCGGTCTTCACGTTCATCGCCTGACTTCCATGAAAGCATCTGGTGGAAATTTAACACCAGGAAGAATGGCCGAAAATGCTTTGGCAGCTATATATCGGAATCCACAACTTCTCTTTTTTTGGCAATGTTTGGATTATTTGTATATTGATGAGTTGGGGTTGATGTACGCTGAACTCTTGGCAACCCTTGACATTATTGCAAGATATATCAAACGCAGTGGAGTCTTTATGGGAGGAATGCTCATAATTTCTTCAATGGATATATTGCAACTCATGCCTTGGCAGGGAACGCCAATCATGATGTCCATCAACATGATTGCTGAATTCAAATTCCATGAGCTTCTTGAATCGGTACGAGCAGCAAACTGTGCTGCACTTCGAGAAATTTGTTCGTTAACCAGAAATACCTCCTGGTCCCTTGAAGATATTGATCGATTCTCATTTCTTCTTTCTACAAGCTGCACGTTTCTATCAAGTTTGGTTGATTCGCGAATCCCAGAAGATGCAGTGTTCATTTTTGGTAGACGCGAACCCTGTCTTCAAGTGGAAAAGCAAATGCTTGAGCAGCTTCGCCGCATGTCAATTCCTCTTGTTATATCTCTAGCAACAGATGAAGAGTCAACCACAGGTGGAAATTGGCACCCAGCTGCTCTTCCAATTGTTCGAAAGCTTTCAAGACAGCAGAAAAGAAAAAAACAGCTTGTTTTTTACAAGAATGCACGCTTTGAATTTTGCCACAATGATAGGAACTTCCAACAGGGTCAATTGGCTATTTTATTGGAATTGGAAGAGGAGCACATTCACAGCAAGGAACCTATAAGTGTCTGGGCTGGACCTCCTGGATGTAAGGATTTTCCTTCGATAGATTTTTTCAATGAAAATGGTCTAACCGAAAGAGGCTGGAAAAAAGTCCAAGTTTCTTACACAACATCACAAAACGAAACTGTATTCCGAGGTGTCCAAGCCAGACGAACACAATATGGATTGAAACCCAGAATTGCTGCTACGATTCATTCCAGTATGGGTTCAACCTTATCTTCCGTTGTCACTCAGGTCACAAATAAAGATGATGGATATGACTACAATCTTTGGGAAGCTGCGCAAGTAGTGGTACTGTTGAGTCGAACGCGAAAAGCAAAAGATATTTACTTCGTTGGAGATCCATCTGAAGTGTCAGAACATTTATTGCAAGTGCTCCAAAGAACAAATCGGTTTCTACCTTACATTCGTCAGCTTTTGTCTCAACTTACCAGTGAAAATGACAGTCTACCAATTCTCCAAAATCCTTGCATGTTCCGCCCTTGTGATGCTCAATTACCACCAGAAAATCATGGTGTTGTTTATGAATTGATTTCCACAAGGGATATTAATGTGATGTACATTGGTGAGACCAAAAATATTCGTCACCGGTTGACTCAACATAACAGCGGAGATGGCGGTTCAGCTGTGACAAAGCAACGATTTCTTCAACCATGGGCCGTCTATGCATTTGTCATTGGGTTTACAAGCAAAAGAAATAGACAGACATTCGAGAGTATTTGGAAATTGAGAGCACGCTCCAGAGGACGACGCCAACAACCATTAGATGCAGAAGCACTACTTCATATTGGCCATGAAATGGCAGATGAATGGAATCGCATCAGACGAACGTGCCTTCGAGTGATACGTTGTGGTCACATTAACACGACACAATAACCATTATACATACAAATAATAGAAAAGAGAATTGTTCATTCAAATTATTCTAATATGGCTTAGTAACAACTTTGTCAACATTATCTTATGCAACTTTTCATTGCTTATCTTGCAAGTAGCATGGTAGTCAGGTACAACGAATGGCCCCAAGGAATGAGCCACATAATCATGAGGCAACAAGTTGAACTTCTGACTGATTAGTAAAGGTTGGTGAAGGAACTAATGACAATCATAGGCGGGAGCTCATGGGTAGATTGTTTCTTGTGGAAGTTGTTGCAGCACCTCCTGGTACAACGGCAACAACCCACCCTCTACTAGGAATGGATTGACGGGGGCGTACACACTATCCGACTGTACTACAGGCAGTCACATAGCATCATGATGACACAGGTAGTAGCACCTTTTTCGTTCCAAACCCGCGCCATCAATGCGCCCTTGCTCCATTGATTTCAAAAATTCATCACATTCGGAAGTCCTTTCTTGAGCATTCCACCATCCCATATATCTCATTGCCATAAAATTACAGTACCTGACATGTCGATCAATATTCATCAACTGCAGCTTACTCTTGCTAAAGCTAGGAGCAAAGCCATTAATGATAAATTGCGTTATCATGGCTTAGTTCTAGTGGATGAAACTTCATGGGCAAATGATGTCTGTTTGAACAAAGATGCTGAGCCAACCACTATCTTTGTCCAAACAAAACATCCCAATGTAAGCCATTAACCACTCCAAGGAATATTTTTGAGACCACATCTCACATGACCATGAACCCAGCGTCTTAACAACACAGGATCATTGGCTCCATGCTTTGGATGCTTTGATTGTGGAAAGACAAAGTTGACCATGCATGGAATTTTAACACACATTTGTAGTACAGAAATAGAAAGGAAAACAAATTCCAGAACAGAAGATGTTATTATTGATCAATCCATATATGAACACAAATATCATCAAGTACTACCAGTTATGCATCAACCCAATGTCATTCAACCAGCCATGACGTTCCACATTCAAGGAACCCATTGCAGTGGTTGTGACCACAACTATTCCACGCCTTCTTTCAACCATCAAAATGGTCAACCTCCTGATCGCCCAACCAATACTAAAAGAAGATCAATTAATGTTGATACCACGGTAATTAAAAACACAAAGAAAGCTTGTAACGAACAAGGAAATGAAGTGCATTCTGCCAACAGAAATGCCCCTAGAGTTCTCAAGTTTATTGAACGCACAGCTGAAAAAAAAGATGAAAACATGTTAGTACCCCAAAAATACTACTAAAGCATAAATGTTGTATCCAAATAATTGAAATGAACATTTTCTGAAAGTGATTAGATTCTTGGCATGAGAGTAATGAAAGCGTCTTTTTTCCACTGAGTGGAAAAAAGCGCTGCTGCAAAAACTAGATAACAATATAGTTCTATGCCCGTTCTGTTCTATAGCGTAAGCATTGACATAAATTTCTGTTCAGCATAGCAAAGCTAAGTTAGTAGCATTTTTATGATGATGTTATATAGTTTCCCCAGTAACTAAAGTCGTAAAAAATTGTTTTTCTTTCAATGTAGAAAGTCATCAGATAAGAAAACACCACTCATAGCATACCATTTCCTTCAGGTCATAAAAAGAAATCATGAAACGTTTAATCATGGCTGATTTTGATCATAACCAGGATCATCTTGACCCTCGACTTTCACAAGATGCTTCAAAAAGCAATACTGCTGATGTAGAGAGTAACGTTGTTACTCCCATTCCTGACAAAAGATTCAAATCAACCGCAGAAGATAACAGGGTGGTGCCCTTTACGCAGTGGTCACAAATATTCCGTCAGAACATTGTACCCAAAAACTTTATGTCATTGGGTGCAGAAGTTTCTGTTATCCGGACTTCTTCAAATCTTATTGCTCTAATTGAAGTTAATCAGGGCAATGATGAAGCTTTCCTTCATCCTTTGATCAAATTAATTACTTCTACTGATCAGCCTAATGAGGAACGATCATCCCTTTTGAAAGAAGTACCAGTAATTGCAGTTGCACCGAGAAGAGTTTCCAAACAAGATAATATTCCTATTTACAAAACTACACAGGGCAAAACTCAATACAAGAAATGTTATATTGTTTGTTTCCAACCTATGGGTTTCACCAGTCATCAGTGCAACCGAATGGCTCAGTGTGTTGCCACTTTCCTTAATAATTGGCGAAAGAGTCACCCTTACCAGAATTCATACGGCGAACAAATGACGAGTAGTAACTCAGATCATTTCATCACTGTTCCACCAGACTTTGATCAAACTCCACCTGTGCCTTCTGCTCTTGACTGGTTTCTTCTTGATGAGGATGTACTCAAAATTACAAAGCTGATGGTCCAAACCCGTCACTTACACAAGCAATTCTATTCCTTGAATGAGAAACTAGCGAATGCGCTTTTTTCGGAACCGTTTCCAGCCATTGCAATGAATGAATTGGGTTATTGTGAGAATATCAACAATTGAACAATGCAATATATACTAATATTTACAACTATATGAATAAACATAATTACAATTCTTAACATGGGAGTACCTCATTAGCCAGATGTCTTGTTATTACTACAGAAGCTGCCATTCAAAACTCAAGGCCACTGCGCACGGTTGGAATCCAAAGCAAAATGGCGCAGTAAGGAGCATATGCTTACTTCACAACAGCGAAGGACACGGAGAGGTCCAAAACAAAATCCTGCAGAAACGAGTACTATACTGCGACCTGGAGACTCCCCCTTTCCTCCTTCCTGCTCTTTAACGCTCCCTCCTTTTTAGCCACGTGTTCTTCAAAAATGACCAATGCCATGCGCTCTGAGGCAATCCCTAGCCCTTCTCTCCTACCACAATCATTACGTTCCATGTTATGGATTCAAGAATTCTAAAGAACAAATCGACTAATGCGAATCAAGAAACCAAACTGCCAACATAACAGAAGCAACCACGACTGCAACAACTCGCCAACAACTTTGCCAAAGCTCTTCCACACAATGTGGGTCATTGGCATCTATCATTCTGATCTCCAGCTACAAGAACGCAACAGCCACAATCGGATTATACTTTGAATTCAAACGCAATAAAAACAATTTTTTTCATAATCTTGGCCCATATCATGCTGACAAAGTTGTTACTGCAGCTGTCATAATTTGCAATACAGAACAATGGCAACATCTTTCGTAGATTTGAATTTAGTTCCAGAGGAGGGACCTGGAGAAGTGCTGAGCCCTCAGACAAAAATTGTGCCTCTTGTGTATTTTCAGAACAGAGATCATGCAAATGCACTAGAGGATAAGGTATTGCATCTGAAGATTCTGTCCTGCACAATGGGTGGAAGCAGCAGAAATGCAACTATCAACAATTACGCAACTACTGGCAACAAAAGAATGAAAACAACTCAAACAGTGAAGAGCTATAATCGTTTCTTCCTTTGTGCCGATCTATCTAATCCGCCTCATTGTTGTGCCATAATGACACAAAATGTTCAAGAAACAACAAATCTTCTGAGACATTTACATGGAACAACTTTTGTTGGCAAAGATTTCTATCTGTTTGAACCAAACCTAACAACACAAAGCATTGGAAAAACTCTTCCTATTGTTAATTTCAAGGATCGTACCCTCATTCCTCTCAAGCTCACGGAAGAGTCTACGAGAAGTACTTCTTCCAAGATGCGCCTGCCTACTGTGCCTGCCGAGACAAATTATTTTGTCTTAAAGAATCAAAGTATTCATCTTCACCGTCCAACAATGCCATTTGATGTATCATGCAGTGGTATGCAATGTGATAGGCAAAAACCTCGGGGTGAGTGCACTTGCTTGCACAATGGACCGGACAAAGCTTTTGTCTATTCCTTTGATATTGAGTTTCCCATTCCGCCCAAATTTGGATTCGGTGATTCCTACACCACCAGTGGCTTTCGTTCTCTTCAGACTACCAAAATTTTCTTCCACAATTTTGATGATTACGTCTCAATCTTTGAAATTGACGATGAAATGCTTGCTGTCAAAAGAACACACCGTTCCAAAATATCTGACATGGTGCAATACATTAACAACCATGGAGGCTGGACTATTGTTGGATGGTTCAAACTTGGAGAAGTTGCTGATGCTGCAAATGAAAAGGAAAAAGTGGTGAACACTGATGTTACAGTTCGGTTATCATATCTTTATCCCTCCGCAGGAGATGAGCTAATTCTATCCGAGGCTTTCTCTTCCCTACGCATTGGATACACCCCTTCTGCACACAATCAAAGACGCCAAATACAAGTTGATGGTAATAACAACAACCACAACAACAATGTCAATCCTCATGATGACGATGACGATGATGATGAAAGCAATGACAATGGTGCTGATCTGGTTTAATACCTATGCTTGACTCCATATATCTTAACTAATATAGCCAAATTCATTCAATAAGATATTCACCTACAAGAATATACTATTGTCAACTGTTTTTCTTTCAGACCTACAGCAAAAGGCCATTGTTGCCAAACCATAGTTTTGCCACTGTGCTAATACTAGCAACCTGACTTTGTGGAGTAGTAAAGGACAAATCTGGTTCAAAATTTGAAGCCATTGGTCTTTAGATCTCACATTCTTGATTAACTCTTCTTGTCCCCTAAGAAACATTGCGATATAGCAAGGTTAATACATGACAGCTAAAATGTGTGATTCTTTTTTGTGAACAAACAAACTTTCTAACCCTACTTATTGCATTTCATGAATGAGCAACCTCAAGTCCTCCTATGGTATTTTGAATGACTTAATTCTTATTCAAATGGACTGAGATAACTCCTTTCAAAAGAGGCAGAATCCCACATTATTTCCAAGGAAGCCACTTTTTCTTCAATAACTCTGGTTTGATGAAATACTCCAACAAAGATTTCCAGTCAAAAGAGGGATTACCAATTCGAATCAGTTTTTCTTTCAAATTGAGCTTATTTACTGCCCACTTTGGTGGAGCTCTCCTCCCATCTTTGCCTTGCTTATCATCCAGCAATTTAAGTCCTTGTAAAATAAACTTGCTATCAGCAACATTGGTATCACTTCCACCCACCTTATTCTCAGCATATTTGTATAACTGGGTACAATCTGATACAGTTGGATAACTGCACTTTTTAGGGATGTATTGTTTACGTTTCCCTTTGCTTAGATAGGAGGTTTGGCGTTTTGTTTGGCTTCTAGTTTTTGTCATGATCAAAATTATGACTGGCTCCATAAGGATGTATTTGTCGATTACCACCAAACTGTATGCCAACAATATAAGTTTTCCAAGATGACCCTCTAGTACCGAAATCTTCAGATCCTGCAGTTCTGTACTATGCCAGTAGGACGCCCTTGCCTTTGCGGCCGCCCGCGCGCATTAGTGATGCAGTCCTGTACTATGACAATAGGATGCCCGCACGCGTTAGTGATGCAGTCCTGTACTATGCCAGTAGGACGCCCTCGCCTTTGCCGCCGCCCCGCGTGCTTTAGTGATGCAGTCCTGTACTATGCCAGTAGGATGCCCTCGCCTTTGCCGCCGCCCATTGGTCAACACGCTATTTCAAAGTATTGTCGAAGTCGAAGTCAAAATCGAAATCACACACTATCAACGCACCTCTTCACCGCCGTTGCTACTAGATTACGCGCCGCTGCTCTCGCTCGCCGTGCTTTCCGAGATCTCGTACTGCAACGCGCCAATAATGGCTATCACGGGGGCAGGGCAATACCAGAGAGAATCAATGTTAGAATGTTTCGCTTTGGGCCTAGAAAACGATGCCAAGGGTTTCGCACGCGTTAAATCAATTTCGGCCGGAAATAGGCGTAACGAGATCGGTAGTGGTCCAGATATGCCGAACCGATGTTCATCCCAATCCTCGCATTTTGATTGGCCAGAAGAATAAGTTTTTAGGCCGGAACACCGTAGTAGTATAAGAAATACCGGTAGTGAAATGCCTCCTTGTACATAGCCCGTTTGGTTTGTACTTTCCTTGCCATTGGTCAACACGCTATTTCAAAGGATTGTCGAAGTCGAAATCACGCACTATCAACGCACATGATGAGTTCAAGTTAACTCTTCTAGTGGCGAAAAAAATGCGGTTGTTCTGTTCATAGACGCAAACGGACACAAACACAAACGGACGCGAACACCATCGAACAACCTCAGAATCCACCATTCATTGCGCGTAGCACACTCAAAAATGATCAGCTACAGGATAAATTGGTAGTGCCTCGAACAATTCCGTACGGAGTACTCGAGCTCATACATGCGGTTCCGCATGATCGTAATCCATTGTCACATCTTCTTCATTCCATTTTCGACCCAAGAACAACAATGATGGTATACGCAGTCTATGACTATCAAATTCCCTGGATTACAGTTGCTTTGTCCTCTTACAAAGCGCCACTAATGCATTGCGACGACCACATTGACATTCGAAAGTTCGGGCACTTTATATCGTCAACTGAAAAAGATTTCTTCCACTCACCGCCACAAGTGGGTTCCGTAGGTGTCACTCACCCAGTATTATGCCTTTGGGAGCTTGCAGCGACAAAAATTACCAAAATGGGAGCTAAACGAGCAGTAACTCCAGTTGGAGGACCGCTACGACTTAAGATGCGAGTCAACATTCACGCAGGACTGCATGAAGAGGATACATTCGTTTCACTGCTGGAATTAAAGACAATTCAATCGAAAGCCATCGACGACTACGAATACGGAATATTTGCTCTCATTCCCCGCAAGGAAGGAGACATTATCACTTTGAAATATCCCCACGAAACCTTTGAAGCCGATGATGGAGTATTACACTTTGGCGCTGCGTTTATTCGCTTATCGCATGAAAATACCCCACCTCCTAACGCAAGAATGACTTCAAATGGTATCATTCGTGCAATTTCATCTATTGAAAGAGGGCATGAGATTATCTTGCAGTCAAAAGAAAACTCTGACGAGCATCCAGTGGATTTCTTGGATCGCCTCGTCGTGCGTCGCGACTGGGCTGGCGAGTTTTTGAAAACTTCCTTGGGCCGTGTGACGGACTTCGTCCGCTCAAGCGACGGAAGCGTATCCTACAACGTTACTATGGGTTTGGGCTACTTCACTAACCAAGAAACTATCAGCCAGAGTGAGATTGAACAACGATCCCTTTACCGATTCACAGATAGACAGCGTTGAATAATTGCTCTAAATAGACATACTCTAGTTTTCCTTACTCTAATACGATCTAAATACGATGCGATACTATCCTCCCGCATCACGAACGACCTCCCAAGGTACGCCACACGCGTTGGTTTGGTGCTCCAAATAGGATGCACTAATTTCACATCAATGCTTCCACCGCGACCTTCCACATCAACTATTCATCCTCTCGCTGCGAACCTTCCTCAACGGACACGTTGAATCCTAACCTAGTGCAATATCAATACCAAGTGTTGCCACCTCCCGAATCATAATCCTCTTGCTGCGAGCCATCCCACTTCCATCTTTACCCACATCGTGTTCCATCGCCATTCCGCTACGTAATTTCCCCTCAATTATTCCCCCTTCGCTAAAAAACCAGCTTCTGCCTTCCACGCGTACCACGCCCCCCCCCCCCCCCCCCCCTACCACGCTACTTGCTTCTAAAAAGATACGATGACCGGAACTAAGGCCAATAGGTATTTAGGATAGATACCTTTTTAAGATCTGGGGGGAGTCGCGTCAGCCGCCTATGAAGAATCAATTAGACGCCTCGTTGCTGACTCGGTTACAAGGATTTGTCGCCGGCCCTCTAGGATTGGGTGTACAATAAACTATGGCATCATAAACTCGTCAGCCTCTCTAGGTAATGGGACTGGGTCAAATGGTTCAACAAAAACACGTTATAGACTGACTCGTCCCAAGTCTCGAGGAACATGCTCTCTCCTTCCAATTTGCTTCATTTCACCGCTGTCGCACCCCGACCACCAAAAAACTGATCCAAGGTTCGTTGCGCACCGGGTGTAGTCGATTTGCCCGTCAAGGGCGTTTCCAAACGCGGAATTTGTCGAAAACAAAGCAGATAATAATTCAGACGCATAAAGTCGGCTTGTCCCAATACCCATGGCTTGCTCTTATCAATCAATTCAGTCGTGATGGAATTCAAATCCTCCAGGACCTTTTTGAGAAAGGCAGGCAGACTGTGGGACGGTTGCTGTTGTTGCGCCGCCAGCTTGTCGTCATGGCGGTTGCTGACTTGTTCCTTGTAGTGTTGATGAAGATCCGCCAAGGCAAGGTCCATACATGCCATGGCAAGTTCCAAGGCGGCCAAGCAAATCGGTTCATCTTCGCCTTTGGTAACTAGAGGTCGCATCCGAGAAAGAGCCACAAAAGCGTTTGCCAACCCTAGGTGACTCGTAGAGATCATCTTGTCATTGTCGTCCTCAGAAGAGGAACCGACACTCCACCGTTCCAAGACTTGTCGCATCGCTAGTCCCCAGTCACTGTTATCCCTTAAAGGAAGAGATGCTAGTGAGCTTTTACACAATTCGAGTCGCAATTCGGAGGATGGCGAATGCACAAAACGTCCGACGGAACGAGGCGTGGCCAAGAGTATCATTCCAGGGGCGAACCATGTCACCCAGCAAGTATTAGGGACAGAAGGTTCTTGGGGCTTGGTCGCCAATTTTTCTTGTTGTTCTACCAGCATGGTTAAGAGTTGTCCTGGAATAATCAAGGCATCTCCAGACGCTTCGGCAATACCCAATAAGGAATGCAAAATCGATTGAAGATGAAACTTGACAGGTTGTCTAGAACGAATACAAAACACGATAGAAACGCAAAATATGAGCTTTTTCCTTTTTTCCTTTCATGACGACCCCGACACAAACGTAGCCTACCTGTTTTCAATTAGCGGATCGGATGCAGCTGTAATGAGCCATACCATGCACTTCAACGCCTGCTCGTATACTTTGGGGCCCGAGGCAACAACCAGCCCTCGACGAAGAGCACATTCCCACAATTGTAGGAAACGCGCCACGGATAGTTCCTTGTGAAGAATATTGCCACAATACTTTTCGCCGTCATCCGCTGCGTCTGCGTCTGGTGCATCCTTATCGGCAGCATCTTCAGTTGTCTCTGGTGAATCATCCTTGGGGGCCGAGCTACTATCCGCGGTCATCTTCATCCCAAAATAGTGTTGCAATTGTTGTAGCAAGTCGTCAAGTGTCCATAGAGGTTGTTGCTGTTTCTCCAATATTTCTCTCAAGAGACAATAGGCGCCCGTGGCAAGGCGGGCCATGCGGCTGTTGCTGCTGGAGAGCGAGTTCTGGTTGTTCTTCTTCGCCTTCGCCTTATTGTCAGTAGCAGCTTCTTCTGTTTCTTCTTGTTTTGTCTGAATTTCAGGTAGACACACAACGACCATTAAAAGCCATTGAATCATAGTCGGGGAAAATGTCAGCGACGACTTTAGCAAGGTGCGACGAAACGTTGCCCTTCCCAGGGCATCTTCCAATGTATCCTGGGATAAATGCTTGGCCAGCTCGGCTTGCCAGTTGGAAGGAGGTTGTTCTCCCAGTAGACGATCTAATAAATCTAGTACCTGGGATCGCGACTGGGGCAATCGGGGTCGAGTCACGTACAACGTGGGACGTGTCGTCCACAACGAATATGACGACGACAACGAAGCAGCAGCAGGTCCGCCACGAGCGGACTCTTTTGCATCTTTTTCGTTTTGCTGCTGCTGTTGTTCTCGAAATTCTGTCACGGATTTGACAGCGCCTTTTTCATCATCTTGTCGTTCCAAACGAGCAATTTGAAAGGCTTGCTGGGCCTCTTTTTGTTGCAATTCAACAATGCGTTCCAAATACTCACTGTCCGCGTCCTTTCGCTTCTTTTTGGATTTGCCAAACACGGGTTGATCCAACAAGAGAGAATCGTCATCCGAATCGTCTGACATGTTAGGATTGTGTTGTTGCACGAGTGGAATCTGGTATTTTGTTGTGAATCAATGACGATTATGAGGAGAAATTTGTGTCCTTGATTGCTGCCGCCACAAAACATCATGGCTTTTGGTGCGCGCACACGGCGGGCCAGCGCACCGCGCCGGTGAGAACTTCGCGCCATAAAATTTGATCGGGAATGATTCAAACCTGCTGTTGTATGATAGGCTGCAACTGGACACCAGGGGTCGCTTTTGATATATTCATTTGTTTGGGTTCCCAAATGCTAGTACCTACCGACGATGAGACCTACCACAACAGGAGCTATTTAAAAAACAGGCATGTTACAGAGACTTTTTAGCAAGCACTATTATTCCAGAGGAGCAAAGAATGGAAATGGTAAATGGCCTCGTAGTCCTCATCCTCGCTACTAGCTACGTCTCCGAAAGGATACCGTAATGTAACGCTATTTTTCTGGCCCCACGGGGGAGATTTTGATGATACGGAATGTACTTGACCCGATAACGGCGCTGCAAGGCTCCAAATAAAAGCTTTGTATGGATGCGCATGTGGCGGGATGAGCAAGTGCTGTCGTCGTCTAGCAATATCCATGGGCAGCCGGAGCTCTCACAACGAGAGTACTGTTCGCAAAAAGATTCCAAAGGAATGCAAACGGAAATACCCGCTCGATATTGCATGAAGCAACCCTTGCTTCTCCTTCCGTTCGTCTTGCTTGTATTGTTGAGTCCGTCATCATTCGTACTCATGTTTCTTTGTCGGCTTTTACGTCGCCTATTTCTTGTGACAACAAGAGAAGACTTTGTGGTTGTTCGGAAGTTCGGAAGCTGTTGGATACATGACTGGTCGAAATCCCCGATGGTTGACCACTTTTTCGACCGCTTTTGGAACGCTGTGAAAACTCGGAAGTTGGCGCCGCGCCATGGTTGAGGCGAAAATTCGTGCCATTACCGGCCAAGCGACAGTATTCAAATAGGCCAAGCAATAAAAGGCTGCCCGAAAGGCGACTCGATCTAGTAGAGTTTTTCGTTCCGCGGAAATCTCGAGACTAAAATCATGCCGTCGAGTTGGGGGTAACTGTGTCCGACAACTGCAAAAGACCCAAATCGTCGCCACGATTGCCAGGACGGCACTCGTGACGACTTGCAAATAGTAAAGGAACGAAAAGAGATCTGCCATTTCGCCCATTTCCGTCGTCTTCTGTGATTGCCGACGCCACTTGCGGCTCTTCTTCGACTTCTTTCCGAGCAGGAGCCACCCCTGCAACCACTCGTCGTCGTCGTTGACGTGCACCGGGTACCACAATCGCTGGAGTCGTCGTCGCTGTAGCTGCAGCTGTAGCGGCCGACTTGTCCGACGATTTCACGTCGTTTTCTGGTTGAAAGAGCGGATTTATGCAAGCTTGTGACGGAGCCAAATAGTCATCGATCGTGTCTAGGACGACGACACCATTATTACTGCTATTAGCTGGAGTCAAAGTCATTGACAAAGTAGTATGTAAGATATGTTGTATATTGACGGCAACCGCTGTCAATGGAAGTGAAAGGTTGCTCCGAACACGGAACGACGATGGGTGGTCATGGTGGTTTCCCTCTCGGAGTTCGCCTTTTCAACGTTCCCCGCGCTCTCTTTTCCGCGTGGTGGCGAATTTTTGCCATCGAAAGTTCCTTCCGAAACGACTCATGCGACTACCTGTTCCAACGCCCAAAGAGGACTTCTTTGACTAAATGGCTCCGACTAGTAGTAGAAGACGACTTAGATGGGCAAAGTACAGGCTCAACACAAGGGCATGGCCGGTCAGGGACAATCGTTCACACGTTCTTTGGCACTTTTATCTTATTTGAATACTGCTAGCTCTTTTTTTGGTTTTTTTCCTTGTGTGTGTGTGTCTCCTTATTGGGCGACTGCTGTCGTAGAGTAGTTCTCTTGTTCTTTGTGTATGTCATGTAACATTGGTTGTCCTCGGACGACTTTACCTACCTCCGGGAGCGGGAACCTCGCATCCGACAAGATTAGTAGGGTTGCTTGGTGTCTGGCAGCACTTGTAAAGTGCGGGAGCCGGGGGAGTCGCTGGAACGTCAGCCCACCTGCCTCGACCATATGGGTCGCTCTGATAAGTTGGAAAGAGAGCCACAAATGGCTCCTGAGTAGCGCCAACATTGCCTGGGTCAAGACTCGGAATCCAATTGGTGTAGACACCAGGTGGATTATTATTGCCATTTAGAGTGCCCGGCTCCGACGTGAAAGTTGGACCCGAGCCGTCGGTCCATGTGTAGTCATTTGGAAAGTTCGTCGGGTCATTCTTTTTCAAACCAATATAAACCCAAAGAAGATCAGGGAGCCCTGTCAACGTAGCTTTAGCTGCGGCTTGCTCGCCTGCACTATGAATCGAAGCCATTTGACATCCAATGGACTTGGCAAAGGCATCGTGACTGTCAAACGACATGAGACCTTCATTCAAAACGAAAACTGGGTTTCCGTCGCAAGCAAGGCAGCTGTCGGTAGGCGTGGTGCTTGGCTCTTGGGAGGGTTCTTGGGAGGGCTCTTTGGAGGGCACTGCGGAGGGGCACACAAGACCATTGGCGCTTTTGCCAACTTTGATATATTCGCCAGTAAATGCAGCAGAGCAGCCGCAAGGAGCACAAGCTGCAAGGTACTTGTCACTGGAACCGTTCAATGGACTACCGACATTCACGTTGGTAAGCTCGGAAAAATACACACACTTTGTGTGAAAGTGACCTGCAGTCATTGACTTGCTTCCAACATGATAGTAACAAACGCCTCGTTTGCCAGCCGGACATCCAAATGGATCGGGAGGAACGGCAGGACAAGTGGTGCCGAAGGAAGTGTCTTGGTCGAACATGGGTGCCAATTGGCGACGAAGCGAGTCTTCTTCTGGCAGAGCTTCCAGTATCTCTTCACTAATCTTGCCGCGGCCGTCGGCTCCGGTAGTAGTATCGCTTGAAGGACCAGCGCCAACGCCTCCCCGGACGAGAACATTGCGTCGTTGCTGGGGATGGGAACAAGAGGTTGATCATGACGAGAGGAAGAAGATCATGATGGTCGATGAAGAGGGAATGGAGACAAATAGATGAAGGTGAGAGAGCAGCCAGGATTTCAACAAACAACGACCACAACACCAGCAGATCAAGTCACCACTCATGACGAGCCAGCCCGAATTTTGATGCTGCACACTCAATCATTATTGAAGACGGAGCCATCCTCTCACCAGCACCGTCATATCAACCTCTTCGATACTGCTTACCTCCGCGTCGTCTCCCGCTTTGACAAAAGCATTACTTTGAGTGCCGCCAGCGGCAAGCAAGAAAAGAGAAAAGATGATCCGCATACTGCTTCGTTGGTGAGGGCTCAAAAGTGACAGCTCCTGCAAAATATGAGATTGTGAAAACGACTTCCATCATCATGATGTTGGTGATTCCCTGTAAGAGCACATAGAGAAACATATATGTTGCATAAAAGCGAAGCCTTCGGGATGCAAAGCACCACGCACTAGGAATGGGGAACGTCGACTAAAATGGATCTTGGCATCATGATTCTTCCGGACCATTCCAGGAAGTTTCAGGTCTTCAATTCCTGCCTAGCAGGAATCGCCTTAGGCAAGCTAATTGTACTAAGGGTGGCGACAGCTTTCCGTTCAGGACCTGCTTATGTGGATATGAATGCGGCCAAGTCTCGGTGTTCTGTCGACATAGCACTGAAAAACGGCAATCATAAGAGCTATTATGTTTTTCGAATTTCTTTCCCAAACATCTCTGGAATCATTTAAGAAGAAACAAAACAGATTACGTAGTGTTTCCTCAGTCATCTCGAGCAATTGCCCCTTTGACGACAATCATATGCAGTATCTCTTGCAAAAAATGACATTGTGATAACGACTTGGTGAGTCTCTGTAGAAGCACGTAGAGAAACATACTACCGGTAGGTGTCACCAAAGCGAAGCCTTGAGGATCCAAAGAGCCATGCAGAACCGTCGACAAAAATGGATATTTGCATCATGATTGTTCCGGACCATCAATTCCTGCCCAGCAGGAACCAATTCGAATGTTTGCATTTCAATTATTATTGTTATGTCATCTCGAGCAATTGCCCCTTTCACGACAATCATGCATAAATAGGAGCTACGTTGTTCATTCAGGCAATCGCTGTTGCATGCCAACTCTTTACACAGATTAATTAAAGAAGACGTAAATAGGAGCCACGATGCGTTTCCACATTCAACTCGAGCAACTGCCCCTCGCCTCTTTTACGGACTTAACGACAATCGCGGTTGAATGATTTCGTATCACCCGATCACATCCAAAAGTGTCATACGGTAGGATGTGTAGACCTGGTAGGTGAAGGGCCGACTTGCACACCAGCCCTCCCTTGCTCCGAGCTGACTGACAGACGGTTTATCGTCAGTGCCGCAAACTGTTGCATGCCAACTCTTTACACAGATTAATTGGCAACCCCGCGGTCACGTAGGTAGCATCTGATAGACATTTGACAAAAGATGCCCATTATTATGAAAAAGAAGGGCTATTTCATCCTTTTTGGCCCTTTTCAACACGAATCGACCGGAAGATTCTGATAGACACACCAACTTTCTGATAGACACCCATAGACAACTGTAAAAAAGCATTTCAAAACGAAATTCCAAATTCAATAAATTAACATTTTGAAAGTTCGCAAATCCAAATTGGTGGGAGGACCTGCCGCCGACGCATGCCCGCCGCCCCCTCCGAGCACAGATTACCGGCATCAACATGAACCGCTCGGCGATACGATTGAAAGGACTTCTTCAGTCCCTTTTACCGTTTGCATATTAACAATAGGGCTAACGCTAATAGCTCATACTTTTCTCCCTGATCATCTCGTGAGCGCTACGTAGAGCCCTGGGACAGTTTGATATCAAATCCCAAAACAATGAGAAAGATAAAAAAATACGATTAACAACTAACAATGAACTTCCAGATATCAGACGCGGCGGCTCCTATGCCCTTACTCTGCAAGGCGCATTATCAGACGACAGATGATGCGAGGGTGTGTACGAAGAAGCAGATTACACGAAGACTACAAGATGGATCAGAGGAAAAGTCCACCTTTCAGGTGCGAACTTTTAGTGGAAACACGAATGAAGATTTGGTATCCCTCCTGGTAACCTTAACCCAGTTTCAAACATGGGCCAAGGCAAAAGGACTGTGGAACACGCAGCCAGTAGTGGATGCTACAGAACTGTTTGTTGAATGGAAAAAGTGTTTGGCCTCCATCGCTGAACAAAAGTGGAATGAGGTAGAACAAAGGATAAGAGGCAGAGCAACACCCACATTCCTACTGTTCAAGCGATGTGTTTCCGAGTTTATTGTGAAGAAGGTTGCACACGATGACGATGCTTTCTTCTCGCAAAAGGAATACTTGAACGAACAAAGAATTCCAGCAGGAATGACTTTTCATGAATATTTTGATGCGTTAGAGCTCTACAGCTCTTACCTGCCTTATCTACTTGATAGGCAGCAGATGCTACAGTATCAAGATGAGTATATCTCGGCTAGAGAACAACTACAATATGCCAAGGAGGCGATGACCGATGATTTACTGTGGACAGTGGGCTCGCTAGGGGAGCAAGAGATGGTTTCCATTATCTTGCACATTATCCCAGATCGTTGGAAGACTGGCTTCGCTATGATTGGAGGTAATCATCGTTTTGGTCTAGGAAAAATCAAGGACATGATGGCGGTCTATGATGGTTTTGATCGTTCAAACAAGAGAAATCGTTACGCAGCAGCACCCGCTACCGGCTCCAGACCTACCATGCGTGGTGGAGAGCGGCACAATTACCACGGACGAGGACGAGGACACAATCGAGATTCATCATTTTCTTCAAGACCCAATAATTTCTTTTATCAGCCACGGCAGCATCCTCAGCCGTATTATCAACAAGGCAACTACAACTACGGGCCCAACAATAACAATAATAACAACAATTATCACAATTACTACCGTGGTACCGCATCTGCCAATGCGCAGCGCAATGGCAGGCATGGAGGCGGAAGAGGACGTGGAGGCGGAGGCGGACGATTTCCAAACATCGGAAAATATCGTTACGCTACATGCCTTGATCTTTCAATGGGTTACTATCATCTGCCATTAACCGAACGCGCAAGCAACTTGACAACCTTTATGTTACCGTTTGGTTGCTTTCGCTACAAGTGATTACCGATGGGACTAAACATCAGTCCAGATGTTTTTCAACGACTGATGATCGGTCTCTTCAGTGATCTTCCCTATGTTAATTGTTATATCGATGACATTGCAATCATCTCGAATGGCAATTACCAAGATCACCTTGACAAAGTTTCAGAAGTGTTGGAACGCCTGCAAAATGCCGGACTAGCAGTGAATGCGCTGAAATCCTTTTGGGCTACCACCGGTCCTGTCGAGTACCTTGGCTTTATTTTAACCCCGAATGGTATTCGACCACAGCCTAAAAAGATTAAAGCTATTAAACAATTACAGGCGCCAACAAACCGCAAGCAATTGCGACGAGTAGTAGGAATTGTGAACTATTATCGGTACATGTGGCGACGACGCAGTCATTTGCTCGCGCGGTTAACTGACCTGCTATCGACGAAGAAGAAATTCGTTTGGACGCCGGAGTGTCAAGCGGCCTTTCACTACACTTGGCCCGATATGATATGCGCAAGGAAATCAAATCTTTTGTGAAAATTTGCGACAGCTGTCAGAAAGGCAAACGAGGCATTAGAGGCTTTGGGCACATTCCACTCAAAGACATTGAAACACAACCATGGAAGGACATGTGCTGCGATCTCGCAGGCCCCTGGACAGCTACCATTGATGGAAAATCCCTCACATTTCATTCACTTACCATGATCGACCCTTTCACATCATGGGTTGAGATCATCCCTATTTATACTAAAGAAGCATGACATCATCAAACAACAATGGCTCCGCAGATACCCCAGACCCTCACGCATAATCTTTGACCAAGGCGGTGAATTTGACAATGCTTGATTCTTTTCACTCTGCAAACGCTGGAACATCAAGCCAGAACCCATCACAGTCAAAAATCCCCGCGCCAATGCAATTGTGGAACGTTTGCATCGCACCATGGCTGATATGCTGCGCTGCAAATTAAACAAGTTGCATGATAATGATGATCCCGTTGCCGATCTGCTCAGTGCCTGCGCCTATGGTGTCCGCGTGACCGTCCATGGCACTACCCAATACACCCCAGCACAATTAATTTTCTTGAAGGATATGATCCTGCGCACCCACATCGCGGCTGCGACGTCAACAAGCAGCTCAACGCAACAATATCAGAGAAAATAAGCGACGCATTCAATACAAATATCAACCCGGAGACAAAGTATTGATACTTACCCAACGCCTCGATCCCAAACTCAAACTGCACGAAGGCCCCTACACTGTTGTTGATTACAATAAAGCGAATGGCACCCTGCAAATCCGCCGCGGTCACTACATTGAGCCCATTAACATTCGCCTTGTGGGGCCGTATTTCGGTCGCCATTCGGGAGGCGACTGAACCGCTCGGCGATACGATTGAAAGGACTTCTTCAGTCCCTTTTACCGTTCGCATATTGACAATAGGGCTAACGCTAATAGCTCATACTTTTCTCCCTGATCATCTCGTGAGCGCTACGTAGAGCCCTGGGACACAACATAGCAAACCAATGACGCCGTTGTTATTATTTTCCCTTGACGACACTTTGAGTACATTGTTGCATTTGTTGACCTATGAGTCCCATGAAATAGTGTGGCGGGGCGGCGACTTCGCAGGGGCACCGATTCGAAGTTGATTGTTGTGTTCGTTGTATCCTGTCAAAAGAACAAAACTAGCTATGAGTTCAACAAAACAGTGGTGGGTGGTGGTGACTTTGTACATGTAGCAACGAATATTGAAGTTTATTGTAGTGTAGTTCTCGTTCAGCAGCAGCGTAGCTTTGTCAAAGAAGTCACACCGATTCGAAGTTGATTGTCGCATTCGTTGTATCCTCTCAAAGAACAAATGACTAACGAGTTCAATGAAACAGTGGCAGCACGGTGGCGACTTTCTAGAGATAGCCACGAATAATGAAGTGCATTGTAGCGTAATTGTAGTGGCGGTGGTAGCTTGTAGACGAATTCACAGGGATTCAAAGTTGATTGTGGCGTTAGTTGACAGGGAAACAATGACCCCCGAACAAAATGATCGACAAGATGAAGGAAACAATAGCAGCAAACGGTGGTGGCTTTTTAGAGGTGGCAGCGACAAATAATGAAGTGTATTGTAGTGTAGTGGTGGCGGTGGCAGCTTGTAGGCAAATCCACAGCGATTCAACGTTGATTGTCGCATTCATCAGCAAGGAAAGAAAACGACTGACCAGTTGAAAGTAGCGATGGCGATGGCAGCTTCGTTTCGGGAGCACATTGGCAGCAAAGGCCACAACAGGCGATTTGTAAAGGTGCTGGGTGGTGAGCGGATTGTCAGGTTTACATGACGATGTTAGTGAAATGCATGAATCAAAATACCTTGGTCCGCGATGGAATGCACTTACCTTGGTAATATTGAAGTAGTAATTGAATAATAACTACAAATTGAATAATCATGCTGCTGCAACCACTGTAGATAGCGAGTCGAGGGGTTTATACTCATAAAGTGGTAGGAGTGCAGCAGCAGTACTCGAGGATTACTCGCAAATGAAAGTTTGAAAGTGAATGAATGGATTTTTGTGTTGCGCCATTGTCGCCGCTCGTCCAATTCGACTTGGTTTTGGCGGGTGGTGGGCTGGCGGGCGCGACGCGCAAGCCAGCCTATGATTGTTCGCAGGCGGTAAATGACACTCCTTGATAACGACCGCCACATCAATTATCGCCTTCAAAATGTTCGTCCAATTCCTTTTTCCTTTTTCCTTCCTTTTCCTTTATAAAACTTTAGCTACCTACGTGAGCGGGGGTAAGCCGATTAATTAAAGAAGACGTAAATAGGAGCTACGATGCGTTTCCACATTCAACCGAACGGTTCGGCGGGAGAGGAAGCACTTTGCATAAACATACATCAGGAAAGGGAAAATATGGGGGTACCCATATCTATGCCCCCCACCCCCCAAAAAAGCCATCACCGCAATCTGCCGTTGGACTTGGCGGCTGGGACACCTCTTACTACCATCGCTTCTTTGTCCTCCTTGGACAATAACAACAACCATCTATTCGTGGGGATCCAACCACGTTGACTTTGTTGATCTCTTTGGTGGCGAAAGTACTACGGCCACCGCCACTACCACAACAGCAACTATGATCAAGAACAACCTTGTGCTGCCCATTTCAACCGAATCTCGTGTTGGTCACACCGAACTCGTCCAACGTCAGCAGCAGCTTCGGTCGATGGTGTATGCGGCCAACTGAACTGATGCACGTGTTACAACTCCCGGTAGAGAGTGTTGGTTCAAAGTCTTGCCTAATCTAGAGCTAGCGCCAATCACCTCCACCTTCTAATTCTCCCAGGCTATGGGGACCTATCTTGTGAGGATGGGGGCGCAATAGCTACAATTTCAGCTTTCTTTGCCACGCTTCTTTCATATTTTTTACATTCATCTCAGCAGTTACGTCATCTACAAAACCAGAACAAAATCAACCATGGTGTCCTGCCACAATCCTTTTCCTCCTCGTGCAAGTGCCCGTCTTTCGTTGCTGGAGCAAGAACCACAACAACAAGAGTCCAATCAAGATCCGGAACAACTCCACCGTCTGCCGCCGCTTTGGGTCTTCTCATCACCGCGGAACAATCCAGACCAAGGTCTACTACTCTTGTCGCAAAGGAACTCTCGGCTCATATGAGCAGCCCAGCATTAGAGGGTCCCAAGCACCGGTTTCATCACCGAAGTCCTCGTCTGGTTGGGGTGCCAGAAGGAACGGCGTAACCAGCACTTAGGGCCTTCTCCGCATCGTATAGTCCGAGAGATGCGAACTCAAGAGTGTGCTTGTTGGAGGTCATCGACCGGGCGCTGAAGCTCGTATCAGACGAGCTTTCGTGGCCCCAAAATAGCTATGATTCCTACTGAAGCTGTGGCGGTGTGCCCTATCCCGGGGGTGACAAAATAAAAGATAAAGATGATGGTTATTGTGAGACCTAATTTACTTCTACGATAGATGATTCCAACAACAAGATTGACAAGACAAAAGATTTTTGTCTTTCAAATATTTGCGACCAATCGTTCATTTTGTGAACGTCTTTTCCCCCGCGTGAATAACGCGCATATATTCTATTCATTTGGATATGTCGATTCCTCGTATCGTCGCCTTCTAACTAGGCGTCCCTAGACTTGGCTAGCTACGACTCCTCGTCACCCATGGTCTGAATTATTTCCTTGCCCTAAATACATCTCCTCTATTGGGCGATGAATATTTACTACATAGATTGTAGGCATGCCGTTGGCAAGGGACTCTATGGGTTAGTCGAATGTTACTATGCGATATACTACAGAGCGCTTCCATGTGTAACGCTGCGACTTCTTTGATCGCTGCGTCGGTGCGCCGTCAGTGACGACGTCACCTCTCGTTCGCGTCCGCGTCCGTTAGCCGTCTGTACGTCACCCGTCAAACGGACGACTCCGTCTGTCTATGACTACAAAGACTACCAGCTTACAGGACTAACTTGACTAAACTACTTATGCGTCTCTGTGGGGTATGGGCCAACAGTCGGCCACGTAGGTAGCACTTGATAGGGTTCTGAAGGAACTACGCTGTTTCCGTCCAAAAGAGCCCTCTTTTCATGTTTTTTTCGTAATAAACTGTTAGGGTTCTGGAATAAACTGTTAGGGTCTTGGCACAAAGGGACCGGAAGTGCGAAATCACGAAATATATTGCCAAAACCTGCCTCGTTTAGCCACCAAAAATCCCGCAAATCCAAAAACTCTTAACACGAGACATCGCGCGAAAAGCTTCCAAAACAGCCCAAAAGAGGGGGGTTGAGCATTTTGCAACTAGATTTGGCTATAGAATGACTACGGTGCTGAGATTTTGAGGATATATAGTTCACTACCATAGCCCGGCGCTGCCAGGTTTATAGGTTCGTAGCAATCAATCTCGGCTACTTAGTAATCTCGTAATATTAGCAATTGTCGTGTGATAAGTGCACTGTATGATACGGTCAAAATCCATATCACACCACACTTCGTCTAGATATTCCTATTCCAAGATGTTCCTACGTTTAGAGGTCTACAGATAATAGCTCTTTGAATATAATTTGTCCGCCATTGGGTTCTCAAAGTCGTTTTTGTTGTTCCCTCAGCCAAGGCTCTCTGACTGCCCCAATACGAGTCGTTCTACATCAAAAGCGGGATGTACTATTCATACCACTTGCAGTACCCGCGACAGAGGAATAGTGGAAGACTACCACCACCCTAGAAACCCCGCCAGAATGATTGTAGAACATTCTTTTTCGAAAATTGACCATCGTCTAACAACACAGTCGCAGGCATTCAAGCGCATCCCGCTAAGAGCCGACAATGGTACCACCAAGATGGTTGATTGTAGAGTCCTACCACCTTTCCATCGTCTCCAATCGTCGACGCCGTCATGGTGGTTTTGTGGCCGAAAGATCCGCACTCATACTGTACGGCAGCAGGCCAAAATGGCATGAATGCGCGCACGCTGGCACGCCATTTTTTGCCTTGCTAAATTGGTCGTTAAAATACATTGTTTGGTAGTAATTATGCTCGTTTAGAGGCGGTCATTTGGTTTCGAATTCTTTTCCTTCTTTTTCCCCCTTTTTTCTTCATAAAACTTGAGCTAGCTACGTGGGAGGGGTATTGCCTTTTTGAATCTTGATCATCGCGCCCCCCTTCTTCGCATGACTCTCGAGAGGGAAAACCTCACCAGCAATGCCCTTAGAACCGGACCGCGCGTACAACGCAATCCTACCAATGTGCGACGGTATCAACACCCCAAATAGTGTATAGATTCATCCTCAACAATATAAAAGATAATCAGAGATCAATCAAGAACTTCATCCGTAGTAGTAGTAGCAACGAAAAAGTGATTCTTTGGCAGCAGCGTTACAGAGAATCGCCTTGCCCCGCAAAAGGCGAACAAGACCTTGAAAAAGTGCACATTCCCAGAAAAGAAGAAGACGTTGGCCTAGGGCCCTCCTCATGTTACATCGTTGACACCACTTTCACCAGCACCAAGTAGTGCAACAATTCGAGTCGCAATTCGGAGGATTGCGAATGCACAAAACGTCCGACGGAACGAGGCGTGGCCAAGAGTATCATTCCAGGGGCGAACCATTTCACCCAGCAAGTATTAGGGACAGAAGGTTCTTGGGGCTTGGTCGCCAATTTTTCTTGTTGTTCTACCAGCATGGTTAAGAGTTGTCTTGGAATAATCCAGGCATCTCCAGACGCTTCGGCAATACCCAATAAGGAATGCAAAATCGATTGAAGATGAAACTTGACAGGTTGTCTAGAACGAATACAAAACACGATAGAAACGCAAAATATGAGCTTTTTCCTTTTTTCCTTTCATGACGACCCCGACACAAACGTAACCTACCTGTTTTCAATTAGCGGATCGGATGCAGCTGTAATGAGCCATACAATGCACTTCAACGCCTGCTCGTATACTTTGGGGCCCGAGGCAACAACCAGCCCTCGACGAAGAGCACATTCCCACAATTGTAGGAAACGTGCCACGGATAGTTCCTTGTGATGAATATAGCCACAATACTTTTCGCCGTCATCCGCTGCGTCTGCGTCTGGTGCATCCTTATCGGCAGCATCTTCAGTTGTCTCTGGTGAATCATCCTTGGGGGCCGAGCTACTATCCGCGGTCATCTTCATCCCAAAATAGTGTTGCAATTGTTGTAGCAAGTCGTCAAGTGTCCATAGAGGTTGTTGCTGTTTCTCCAATATTTCTCTCAAGAGACAATAGGCGCCCGTGGCAAGGCGGGCCATGCGGCTGTTGCTGCTGGAGAGCGAGTTCTGGTTGTTCTTCTTCGCCTTCGCCTTATTGTCAGCAGCAGCTTCTTCTGTTTCTTCTTGTTTTGTCTGAATTCCAGGTAGACACACAACGACCATTAAAAGCCATTGAATCATAGTCGGGGAAAATGTCAGCGACGCTTTAGCAAGGTGCGACGAAACGTTGCCCGTCCCAGGGCATCTTCCAATGTATCCTGGGATAAATGCTTGGCCAGCTCGGCTTGCCAGTTGGAAGGAGGTTGTTCTCCCAGTAGACGATCTAATAAATCTAGTACCTGGGATCGCGACTGGGGCAATCGGGGTCGAGTCACGTACAACGTGGGACGTGTCGTCCACAACCAATAGGACGACGACAACGAAGCAGCAGCAGGTCCGCCACGAGCGGACTCTTTTGCATCTTTTTCGTTTTGCTGCTGCTGTTGTTCTCGAAATTCAGTCACGGATTTGACAGCGCCTTTTTCATCATCTTGTCGTTCCAAACGAGCAATTTGAAAGGCTTGCTGGGCCTCTTTTTGTTGCAATTCAACAATGCGTTCCAAATACTCACTGTCCGCGTCCTTTCGCTTCTTTTGGGATTTGCCAAACACGGGTTGATCCAACAAGAGAGAATCATCATCTGAATCGTCTGACATGTTAGGATTGTGTTGTTGCACGAGTGGAATCTGGTATTTTGTTGTGAATCAATGACGATTATGAGGAGAAATGTGTGTCCTTGATTGCTGCCGCCACAAAACATCATGGCCTTTGGTGGGCGCACACGGCGGGCCAGCGCACCGCGCCGGTGAGAACTTCGCGCCATAAAATTATCGGGAATGATTCAAACCTACTGTTGTATACATTATAGGTACCCTGTAGAATAGGAATATCCAACGTTCGGTTACCCTCGACTGTACACTTTGGCGAGCTACTTTATCATCATCCATACATCGCTATCCTCGGAACAGGAAGGTTTTATTGTGAAAAGTTGCTGCGACTGGACACCAGGGGTTGCTTTTGATATTCATTTGTTTGGGTTCCCAAATGCTAGTACCTACCGACGATGAGACCTACCACAACAGGAGCTATTTAAAAAACAGGCATGTTACAGAGACTTTTTAGCAAGCACTCTAGTATTCCAGAGGACCAACGAATGGAAATGGTAAATGGCCTCGTAGTCCTCATCCTCGCTATCAGCTACGTCTCCGAAAGGATACCGTAATGTAACATTACTTTTCTGGCCCCACGGGGGAGATTTTGATGATACGGAATGTACTTGACCCGATAACGGCGCTGCAAGGCTCCAAATAAAAGCTTTGTATGGATGCGCATGTGGCGGGATGAGCAAGTGCTGTCGTCATCTAGCAATATCCATGGGCAGCCAGCCGGAGCTCTCAAAACGAGAGTACTGTTCGCAAAAAGATTCCAAAGGAATGCAAACGGAAATACCCGCTCGATATTGCATGAAGCAACCCTTGCTTCTCCTTCCGTTCGTCTTGCTTGTATTGTTGAGTCCGTCATCATTCGTACTCATGTTTCTTTGTCGGCTTTTACGTCGCCTATTTCTTGTGACAACAAGAGAAGACTTTGTGGTTGTTCGGAAGTTCGGAAGCTGTTGGATACATGACTGGTCGAAATCCCCGATGGTTGACCACTTTTTCGACCGCTTTTGGAACGTTGTGAAAACTCGGAAGTTGGCGCCGCGCCATGGTTGAGGCGAAAATTCGTGCCATTGCCGGCCAAGCGACAGTATTCAAATAGGCCAAGCAATAAAAGGCTGCCCGAAAGGCGACTCGATCTAGTAGAGTTTTTCGTTCCGCGGAAATCTCGAGACTAAAATCATGCCGTCGAGTTGGGGGTAACTGTGTCCGACAACTGCAAAAGACCCAAATCGTCGCCACGATTGCCAGGACGGCACTCGTGACGACTTGCAAATAGTAAAGGAACGAAAAGAGATCTACCATTTCGCCCCTTTCACACGTCCCCTCCTCACACCATGGCGGATTTTTGTTAATGGTACAAATGCGGGAAATTGATGAGGGATTGATGGATCCGGAAATGGCCGCTGGCAGCATGGTAGCAATCGGCAGAATCCAAACCCCGACATGTCTCCACTCGATTTCGAATTTGGAGTGGTGTCCAGTTGAAGGCAACCATGAGAAGAAAGGTTTCACTTAAAAGGGCATTGTACATGCCCGTCGCAATGGAAAAGTTGGTGAAGACAAAGCCCACCAACGAACACGTCTGGGTAGTACTGTGACCGTACCTCAAAAAAATAAGACCGTACATGAGACCCTGTAGACCTTAGTACAAAGTCTACATAACCTGCCCAACCCTCTACATGTACGCATCGACACCACATGTCGCGCAACGACATGTCAGTTGGCAGCATCGGGGCAATCCTTTGTCGCAACGCAACATAAAGTTTTAAGCAAACACCACCACCACCACAACAACAACAACATTCTCAATCAACTCCACCTGGGGCAACAGTGGCTGCGACAACCAACCGTATGGGGATGATAATGATGATGCCTTTGGAGCAGGCAACGACGACGATGGTGGCTTTGTGGTGGTACCGGATTTGGAGGGAGTGCGCAAGGTGGAAATGGTCAGGGTCGGATATGCTCCGGGGCGAAAAAGGTCAATGTCAAGCATCTCAAGAAGGATCTTTGGGACAAACTTGCGAGCCTTGAAGGCACGTCAACAGTCGTCAGCTGCTGATCATGAAGAAAGGGAGGATTTCATGGACAAGACGACGAGAAGAGTTTGGATCCAGAGCCTTCCACGGTCTCTCCTACCACTACAGAAGCCGACGAAGACGCTCCTGCACCACTGTTGTCCTTTCAAGATACTGTGCGCGAACGGCTCAAAGCCAAGCCGATGTGACTCTATTGTTTTACTTTATTTGTGTCTTGCACTTGGCGAATGAAAAAGGATTAGAATTAAAATCTTTGGGATTGGAAGACTTTACCAATCGCAGTTTGTAAGGAAATTGCGGGGGATTCTACTACTTGGAAGAACTAAAACTACTATAGTACGGAATAGTCAATCATAGTACTACAACTACTAGCTTTCAGTAGGTATGTCGAAGGCAAGCAATACTAGCACTGCATGGTGCGTGCTAGTACTTGCTTTATGGATATGACGGTAACTTGGTGACCTTATCAGAAGGAAAACATGAACATGTAAGGTTGATACTTTCAATCTTTCTGGGGTTGCTAAATATAGTAGTATTTTACTTTCGCTAAGGTTCGGGGTTGAGAACGAAGGATGCTCAGCTACCGCATAGTCACAACTCGCTACTGGGTCTCATTTTTAGGAGTGTAGCGCTATTTTCTCGTGGTAGGGTCTCATTTCCATCGATATTTATACGACTGCAAATGAGACCCTCGTTGCATTTTCATACTCCCGCTTGCCCTATCCTATGGGTCCAATACTGCAATTTGGATGGGGTATGATGACGTAGACTGTGTAGCCGGGCTACCAGAAAATACGATCCCGGTCTCATTTTACCCATAATGTACCAATGGCCCAGTCCCATGCCACGTCGTGGGACGGAAGTAAAAAGGGTTGCCAGAAAATACTAAAGGAAAACAAAAAATCCCCCAAGGACAAACCTGCCATGATCCGATTGTACGAGCTTCGGGAGCGATGAAAGGACATGTACAATATGGGCCGAACAAATCATGCTGCAAGTACTCGAAACGCACGACAGACACGTCAAGCCCAAGTTTTGTCCGCGAGTCAAATTGGCACCCACAAAACCAGCCGTTTCATCTTCTTCTTCCTCCAATAATCTCTCCATCGTGATTGAAACATGTTATGAGTGACCAAAAGACAATGTTGTTGGAGTAATATGCTGGAGTGAATGCTTCTATGATTTTAGGATTGAATTGAATGACTGACTCTTTCGCTGCCTCCCAGGAGCGCACACGGAATATTAACGCTCGACTCGCGAGGCTGAACGGCGCATTCGCGCTCCGCAATTGATAAATATTGAGCGGGGTCGGTCGGGAACCCCACGTCAGTTTGACGGAGGAATACCAAGAATCCTTTAAGTAAATTAAATAGCCCTTCTTCGTTCCACATAATAGACCTACAGTCGAAACGACAGAAAATCGTTTATGGTCTCACCTGTGGATCTTATTCGTGCACGGACCGAGTGGCGGGGAGCAGAAAATCTGGAATGTGGGAGCTCTTGCGGAATCATCCGAAGGAATCCTACATCCGGTATTGATTCCGGCCACCGCCGGCTTTCCGGCCACCGCCGAAAAAATTGCCGGCGTTCCGGCGGGGGCCGGAAATCAGACTTTGGATACTTGCGGATTCCGTATTCCATTCGATGGAAATCGATATTGCCGACAACCGGTGACTGTTCATATTTCAATGCTCGTGTTGCGTTTGGATTGCCGACAATTCAAAGCAACGACAATGTTTCAAGCCTTCCTTGCAGTACACTCGCAGGGGGAGGTTTGAATGGCAAGTGATCTCTTGAAAACGTTCTAGTCATGAAGATTCGTGACGCTAACGCCGCCTTTATTTTTATTGCAACGTTGTCTGCGCACGCCGACACAAGAATCGACCCAACTGACACGAACGAACAAATGGAATCCCACATCCGGTATTGATTCCGGCCACCGCCGGCTTTCCGGCCACCGCCGAAAAAATTGCCGGCGTTCCGGCGGGGGCCGGAAATCCAACTTCTAATGTCCCAAGATTCCCTTCGCTACCGCCTCAAGTCCTGCGAGCTCTTACCTTTCAGATCGTCTTTGCGCTGCCTGAACATAATTCTAAAAATTGGTCTTCTTAGTTGAGCTGTTATGATAAGAAAAGTTTCGGTGGAACTAAGGTTGCGTTTAATCCTAAATATAGATTTAATGTTTTTGTGTCTCCATATTCGATATATGCCTCATAATATGATCCGCTCTCGACCGCGCCAGGAACTTATCATTGAGCGGAGCTCGAATTGGCTCTGCCTGATGGCGAGCGGTACGTTAATTCCGCGTTCGCTCCAGGGAGGACGTGTAAAATTCCTGTAAACCTGGTACAGTACATGACGTCAAATAATGAGCCGGCCCGCCCAAAAGTTTGGTTTCCCGCCAAAAGACGAAAAGTATCCTGAAATTTAGAAAGCCATCGGACCATCGATGACACATATCTTCTCCCATTGTGGACCCCTTCAAAGTTTTGGCTGCCTTTTTGTATTGTAATCCACCTGAAAGTACTTCCGAGGTCATAGAAACCAGGAGGTCAACCCCTATGCAGGATGTCCTAGTGGTATATTCCTCTAACGATGTCCTCAAGAGCTCCGAATCCTCCTGGTGACCGCCCGTTTCTGAATCTGCCTTCTCGGAAGAAAGCACCGAGCGACAAATGCATCCGACGTACGTACCAATGGCCGCCAAGACTTTCAATAGACTTCAACTAATAGACTTCCAGTGGAGCTGTCATCGAACGAAGGAAGACCGGCATTCGTGTCGCGGAAAATACAATTCTTTGAGAACAAGGGCTGGCCACGGAAACGATACCATCTATCGGTTCATCCCCACGGTTTTATTCGAGATGCATACCGATTACAAATACTACGAGAAACCTTCTATCCACTAAAGCCGGGTGGAAACCAGGCTGTACCATTGCCGCTACCTTCTGAACCAGGAGACAAGACGCCTTGAATCGTCATGTCCACAATTTGGCCTTTTTCTTCGTCCGTCTGGGGTTGAGGCAAAATGCCAGTTTCTCCCATGGGCGTGAGGATCAAATACACTGAATACGCAAACATTCCACACACTAGCACAATATAAAGCACCACGACCGCCTTGGCTCGGGTTGGTTGGGCCTTTAATTCGTGCCACAAGGGCTTTTTGGCTTGCTTTGATCGATCCGATACATGCAAGACGCCTCCCGCCAAGACACGAAGCGAAAGTCCCACTGCCAGGGCAGGGTAGACGCCCCAATACCATCCGTTGCAAGATTGTTGGACGACACTCAAGTCATTCTGAGCCAAGCCTACCAAATGAAAGCTACCCACCAACTCGACTGGAAAGTTAATGGCTTGGGGTGCCACGGGGAAGCCAGATTGTGGAGGCAAACAACGTTGTTCCGCCACGGTCAATCCTTCAATAAAGTATCGAGTCGTACTGACCGTGCCACTAAAGACGGCCATGGCACCATTGCCTTCCTCGTAAATATCCTTGTAGGTGACTGGCTCAATACCGCCACTAAACAAAAGACCGAAAAAGGCCATGAAGAAACCGACCGCCAAAACGGTATTGTTCGCTGGGACCACCAAGGGAATCAAGAGACTCCATGACACGGTGAGCCACATCAACATGATGAATTGAATTTGATACGAGTACCAACGCGTCAAACTATCTCGGAGCCAGTAAGAGCATAGAGCGGCCAAGACCATTTGGAAAAAATGTTCCATGAACGATGTAATGTTGAGTGCCAAAAAGTATGCGTTGATGTCTGATCATCAAAGAGAGCAACAACATGATTGTTAGCGAAACCAAACGGCCAGCGACGAGTTTGAAGGTTCAAGGATCGTAGAAGAGGAACATGATGGTTTTTCTTCTTGCGACTGCTACTTACCCCATCCGCTCCCACTTTCACGGAAAAACTCCAGGCGTTTGCCCGTCAGTGCCTTGGCGGCAGTAAGGCCCAGCAAGACGGACGTAATGACACCGATTTTGAGTGCGAATTCGATTGCCCCAGCTGTTGGGCCCAAGGCATACTTGAAAAGATAGGGAAAGGTCTTGGGAATCTCGTACGGGTCTCCTTCCACGAGCTCGTCAAAGCTCAAGTCCGGCTGCTGGCCCCTTGTCACTTCAGTTACACCTTGCAACCAAGAGATCAACACCACGGCTCCTACAATCATGGTCGTATCGACGAGTTTGGAACTACGATTGCGCCACGTCATGAGAAAGTTTCGTTGAATTTGACCACGCAGCTGTGTCCTAAAGGCGGGTTTTTCTACCGGACGGGGTAACGCATACGGCTTGGGAGGTATGTATCGCGACCTGGACTTCTCGTCCAAATTGTTGTAATAATCGTTCCAGCAGTCGTACAAGACTTGACGACGTTCCTTGGCGATCTGCAGAGAATTTTCAAACTTGGCATTGGAAGGACCTCGGGGCGATACTCCGTATTCGTCACTATCCTCGCCTTCTTGACTGCTGGTGTTCTTCTCCTCAGGAGCCAGTCGTCCACTCGACACGTCAATCAACCAGTCGGCGAGCGACTCTCCCGGCGGGAGAAGGTACGGCTGGGGCAAATTGGAAAAATATGCTTGGGCTTCTGGAACCGGTCCATGGTAACTATGTCATAAAAGCAAGAGCAGGCAGAACAAGTTAGAACGCGAATAATACGCCGCCGTTGTCACGACCACTGGGTGGTGTCTTACACCATATTGCCGCCAACGCCCAACAAAACGAGAGAATCAAACGAATCAAAGATGGCCTTCCGGGGCTGATGAATAACCGACAAGACCGTCACTCCTTGATTCTCAGTCAGATTCTTGAGCGATCCCATGACCAACAGAGCCGACGAGGAATCAAGTCCACTAGTGGGCTCGTCCAAGAAGAGGATGCTGGGTCGCGACATCAATTCCACGCCGATATTGACCCGTTTCTTTTCTCCGCCGCTAACTCCACGTCGATTGACGTCTCCTACAATGGAATCTGCGACACGTGATAGACCTAGATTGGCCAAGACGACATCCGCCAAGTCTTCGATTTCTTCCCTCGATGTTCCCTTGGGCAAGGTAAAGCGGCCCGAATAAATCAAATTTTCTCGGACGCTCAACTCGGCGTGGACGATATCTTGAAGGACGAAACAAGAGCGAAGAAGAGACGACGATTGAGTTAGGCGCACCTTTTGTGTGAGTCGATGAATTCGTCATGCGGATTTTGATGACTACTTACCGTCTTGTGGAACAAACCCTGTCGCGTCCTTATGCTCTTCGATGGAAGTCACGTGGCCATTGATCCGGATCGTCCCGGTTGTTTCGCCGTAAAAGGCGCGCCCGCAGAGTGCATTGAGAAGCGAAGTCTAAGGTGCACAAGATGAGAGGATGCGACGAATCGTCAACACGAAGAACCAGCAGAGAAGAAGTAACTTACCTTCCCCGCCCCGGAGCCCCCCATCAAGGCTGTCATGGTCCTTGCCTGCAATCGTCCACTGACATTGTTGACCACGTTCACCTTCTTATCTCCAACTGGGACAGCCAAAGACAAGTTTTCAAACGCCAAATCGATTCCCTTACTCGTCGTATTTTTACTTTCCTTGCCACTCTCCGTGAGGCTTTTGTTGCCGTTATTTTTGTTGCTTGTAACTTGCACAAGCGCGTCGGCGTAATGTGCGACGAAGATATCGTGGTGCACGTAACGCTTTGTATCCAAACCTCCTGTAATTCCGCCGCCAGTCAAGAGACTGGCTACACTAAAACCGCGATCAGTCCCAGACTTCTTGAAGTTCCCACGCCGTGACAAGGACGGTAGCAGGCCACGCTCCACGTCCAAGTCGGCTTCGCGCTGTTTCGTCTTCTTGTTTGTCTTGTCCACGGGCTCTTCATGTTGTTGTCCCACCAACGTCGAGCGGCGCCTGTTCTTGCCACCCCCATGTCCTTCTTCTTGTTCTGCGGCCTTGCGCAGCAACGCAATCAAGTCATTGATTTGAGGGTCACTCAAGAAAATGGTCAATCTGGAATCGAAAAACTTTTGATAGGCAGCCACATCCCAGCCGTCTTCGGCAAGATGGTCAAACAAATCTTCGACTTCTGCCACAGTCGGTCCAAAGTTGGTTGTTTCTTCCAGGACACTCAAAAAATGCTTGGTGAATACAGGCCTGGTCACTTCCTTGGCATCAGCCGAGACATCTCCCAGCTCATTCATGCGCTGGACAAAAGCTTGTAGTTGCCGAGGGTTCAATTCAAGGACACGTTGCAGTTCATCAAAATCAAGCTTTCCGTTTCCGTTCTCGTCGAGGGCATTAAACAAACGTCCGGCGTCATACGTGATTTTTCCAGTGGCCTGGTTGATAGAAAGTCCCGTGGTAGGAGCAGACCTTGCGGAAGCGGACAAGGCCTCCTCGCTTTGTGCTGGGTCTGTCTTGTTCTTTTCCTTGGTGACTTTGACAACGCTGCCGTCGGGTTGTACCGTCCAAGAGCCCGAGGATCCTTGGCTCATTCCATCATGTTCCAATTGTTCCAGGCGTTGTTGAATGGCAAAGAGTTTGGGTCTCAATCGTTCCAAATCTTCGAGGCGTTGCTGGCGTCGATACATCGCAAGTGCAGAATCCAAACTTCGGTTGCGCAATTCGACAAATCGATTGTAAAGATTCTTCTGGTACCTTCGAAATGCCACAAACATAATGTAAACAATGACGAGAAGGAAGATCACAAACAAAATGACATAGCCATACCACTCTCGGACCAGCGATTCTTCTGTTATCGTTATCGTCGTAAAAGAGGAAGGGAGCAGCAGGAGAATAACGGTCAAAAGCAAGGCGCGACGTGTGAGGATCACCTCAGAGAAGCGATTGTTATTTCCATTTTTTCATACCTCCAACCCCACATCCCCAACAATTCACTTCTGGGAAAGCCGTCTTATAGGGGCAGTACCAAGTCGCAGGGCACTCATATATCTCTTCCGCTGTCGGGCAGTAATGTCCGACCGGGCAAAGTTGCAGCTTGTCGTAGCCTAATAGTATTAGCGAATGGTGATTTGTTGATAGAAATTAGAGAAGAAGAAAGGACGAAAAAATAAAGAAAAACGCGTGGCGTCAGAAGAATTTGTAGAACAAGAACTCGACCGGCTCCAACCATGTCGTCGTTATGCCGCCTGGCTGATAATGCTCCTTACCTTCCGGACAGTAACCCCCGGCATGAACATCTCCAAATCCAAAGGAAAGTGCCACGGCTCGAATTTTGGTACAGTTCGCGATCCGATTTTCTTCGCAGACATATCCCAAAGGACATGGTTCCGAGGCATTGAGGCGAAACTCGACCAGCCAATCGGTCACTTCTTGAGGTTCTGGCGGCCATTCCAATAGTTCGGCTGAGGGAGGAAAGGTCCCTCCTTCCAACACACCGGGCGGGAGAGACGAAGAAGAATCAGACATGGTAGTAGCTGGGATGTTTTGTGAGTGTTGCATGCGTTTCCCTTCTTGAAATGACCTACGAACCGCCAAGGGATCTCTGGTTGTGAAGGCTCCTCGGACGACGCATCCACCTGCCTGCGACTAGAAATCGACTTAATGGTTCTCGAAAGCATTATGTAGCTTGGTTCTTTCGAAAATGTCTATTTCCCCAAGATTTAAGGCATCCAGAGCTTCTTTTTTGAAAATGGTAATAAAATGCATAAGGGAATGCAACACTGGGGGAGGCGTTCGGTGCCGGGAACGGTAAAAGGCGCTTATAATACCAATAATAGAAACGCGATTTTTGGCACCCCGCCCGGAAAGGGAAATATTGGTTCCGTGGGCGGCCCGGCGCGCGGTAGGAATGGCCTAAAATGGATACGTTTGCCAAACTTCGCGCCAAACCTGAAGAGGGGCATGAGAAAAATGCCCATATGTCCCGTGTTTGGAGGGAGGCGGGGTTGGCTTGCGTGTTGCTCTCTTCGAAAGATGGGCAATGACACAATCCACAAAAAGTCATGCAACGAGCGGCCTCTCGTCGACTACTTCCCAGGTTGTTATTGGCATTGCCATCCTCATTATCATTACAACCGCATCCAAGACTTGTTTCAAGCTTGCTTGAACGAAACCGCTTGAAGCTTTCTCGAGCCTTTACATCAGTCATGGCGACTACTTCTGGCAACCCGCATGAAATCGCAGAGGAAGAATATGGCGACGATTCCTTCTGGGCCGATTTTGATGTGGATGCCGCGCTAGCCGCAGCGGCAACATCGACTTTGAAGCCCACAACTGCATCTACTCCCGCACCCCCACCTTTGAAGCGTGCCAAGGTTTCCCCCGACGCTGCTGCTGCCGGCAGCAATAACTCGTCCCCGGAAGCTCTTCAAGATTGTTTGGAACGTTATTTTGGATTTCGTTCCTTTCGAGAAGGGCAACTAGAAGCCATTCAAGCTGTCTTACGAGGCCAAGATGTCGCCGTCTTTTGGGCTACTGGATCCGGAAAGTCCTTGTGTTTTACTCTTCCGCCCTTGTATTTAAACAAGGTCGCTCTTGTGGTATCGCCCCTGATTTCTCTCATGCAAGATCAAGTACACAAATTAAATGGACTGGGGCAAGGCGAGCTGGCTACGTTTTTAGGATCCGCACAGACTGATGCCTCGCAAGAAGGACGGGCCTTGCGAGGAGACTTTCGGCTCATTTATGTGACACCTGAAAAGTTGCAAGCTCCAGGCTTTTTGGATCGAATGGTAGCTGCCAATTTGGATTTGTGTCTGGTGGCGATTGATGAATCGCATTGTGTCAGGTACGGTAGTGAGATCGACAGTATCAGACGTTTTTGTTTCTGCCATTGAGTACCAACTGCTTGCCCTTGCTTGTGTCAACATTTTAGTGACTGGGGTCATGATTTTCGTCCCGACTATCGTGCGGTGGGATCCATTTTTCGAAATCATTCTCAACTTGCACAAGTACCTCTCATGGCATTGACAGCCACGGCTGTCCCTCGGATTCAAACGGATATTCTTCAAACTTTGAAATTGCGCAACGTTCTCAAATGTACAAAGACGTTTGATCGACCCAATTTAGCCATCAAGGTATTGCCCAAGGATGGGTCGGGCGACACAGCCCTTCGAGCTGCCATGGAACCATTGTTGAAGAGTCTCCTCCAAGAGGAACAAGGCAAGAGTGCCAGTAGTCGTCGGGCCGGTGCTGCAGTTTCTTCCACGATTATCTATGCGGCTACCAAGGCTCAAGTGGAACAAGTTTGTGGCTTTTTGCAGCAACGTTTACAAGCCCACAAGTCGTCCGTCCAAGTGGAGTACTATCATGGTGAATTGAGTTCGGAGCAACGCCATAAGACTCATGTCAATTTCTTGACGGGTCGTACGGCCATTGTCGTGGCGACCATCGCCTTTGGTATGGGTATTGATAAACCCGACACTCGACGGGTCATTCATTTTGGACCCCCGAAAACGGTAGAAGAATATTATCAACAAATTGGACGGGCGGGTCGAGATGGATTGCCCGCCGAATGTATCATGTATGTGGCACGAAGTGATTTTGACAAGTATCAGTCCGACTTTTATTTGGGAGCCTTGAATGAAAAAGCACGACAAGCTACGGTTCAAAGCCTACAAGCTCTCAAGAACTTTAGCTTGAATAAAGAAACGTGTCGCCGCAGGGCTCTCTTGGAGTTCTTTGAAGAACGTCCTAGTTTTGGACAACATTGTGGCACGTGCGATGTATGCCAGGCCCGGCAGCAATACGGAGACGACGCGACGCGAGATTTTGGACCTATTGCTCGTCTAGTGTTGCTATCGGTATCGAAACTGCGGGAACAAGGCATGACGACCGTTCTTAGCGTCTTGGGAGGAAAGGTTGTTGAAGACTATCGCTATTTGCCGGGTACGGATCCGAGCCAGCTCAAGGCTCAACTCGAAACACAGAGGTTGGCTCTCCCAATCAAGAAGATTACGCAAGATCAACTCAAGGACTTTGCTACGGCTTTGATTCAAAGTCAGTACATTTCAGAAACGGTGAAACGATCTCAAGTCAATGGCTATTCTCGCTCGTGGACTGTATTCTCCTTGACTCATTTGGGCACCAAGGCATTGAACGATACGAATCGCCCGATTGAATTGCCTGTCCCGGATTGTATTCGTCAAGCCGAAAAGCAAGAAGAAATTCGAAAGCAACGTGTCCTACAACAACTACAAGACAGTGGGATCGACTTGGAAAAGTTACCTCAAAAAGAAGTCGAAGACGGCGATGGCGAAGTCATTCAAGCCTATCTTACTTGGAATCGTCGCCTCGATACTTTGGAAAAAAGTGGCAAATCCGAACGACTGGCCCAAGTGCAAGAGCTGTTGCAGTTGGTCCAAGACTGGCGTGTGGATGCGGCGTCACGATTGCAAATGGCACCCGCGTCGGTCCTTCCCGAACACGTCTTGTATGCCGTGGCCTATGCGGCTCAGAGTTTGCCACCCGGCTTGCCCATGTCGTCGCAAGATTTGGAACGATCGGGAGCTCGAAATCGGGAATTGCAATCGTTGGCCATGGTCATCAATACGTGGCTACAACGCTATCAACGAGTTTTGGCCGTGGCCGAAGCTACGTCCAAAGTAGATGATCCTCCATTGAAATTGCCTAGGGGTCCCATCCAAACCACCAAATGGGCCTTTGCGGTATACAAGCCTAATAAGAAGACTGGTCTGGCATCATGGGAATCCTCGTACCTTCGCTTTGCGCAAGGCGAATCCCCCACTTCCATTGCCATAGCCCCTATGGATGGTGGACGCCCTGTTACCGTCACAACTGTATTGGCTCATATTCACGAGGCAGTCTTGCAAGGTCGTGTCGTGGATTTGACTCGACTCGCTGCATCATCTCCGTCGGCGGCCAAACATTTGCCGACGCGATCCGAATGGCAGCAATTGGAAGCCGCCGAAAAGGAAATGGGCATGTCGGTTGTGGGTGACCCGACGGCATCCGGCATGAATGGTTCCAAATATACCATGACGGACATGCTGCGTCCCATTATGGGCGCTGCTTTTTGTGATACTCCCTATAACGAGCGTGACGAACAAGACAAGATCGTCTTTGGTGAATGGTGCGAACGTCTCAAATGGTACCAACTGCTCAAACGAGCAGGAATTCCTCCGGAATTTTGAGCAACCAACAATAATATACGAAATAGGAATACATTTTTCAATTTCTTTATAATACAACACGGGCATTTTGTTTCTACTACTACTAGTATGGCTCGTTACAAGCTAGGTACCAGCAATCGATCCATACTGCTGGGAGGGACGGCTTCCGCCATTCACACCCACACGCGATTTTTGTTGGAATGGAGCAAGTAGTCATGCGAATTGTCCAGCGGATGCTGTTGTTGTTTCTGCTAGAGGAGGACTCGACACGGATGAAATATCCGATCGATTATTCCCTCGCTGCAATTCAATTTCACGATTTCGTGCCGCCAATTGTTCCAGTGTTTGTCCCGTGGTTTCGGGCAAGGTGGTAAAATAAAATGGCAAGGAACACAATCCAATCGCACCATACAAGGCGAACAATCCTCCACTCCCCAACCATTGATACAAACTCACGGCCGTCAAGGCCACAGTTCCACTCGTACACCGATTGACGGCGGCACACAATGTCATGCCGGTAGCCCGTTCGGACAGGCCCAAACTTTCGCTGGCGACCAAAAAGCTGAACGGCCCCAATCCAATACTAAAACTGGCCATGACGGCACACAAGAATATCACTACCCATAGTGGATTCCAATTCCAATAAAAGGCACATGCCAAGAGCAAAGTAGTGGTCATGAGCGACAGAGCGGATGCCAGCATGAGTGGCCGACGTCCTAGTTTGTCGACCCATTGCATGGCCACCAGCTCGGGCGTTAATTTGCACAGTCCCACAAAACAGTTCCCCAGCAAACGTTGGGTCGGAGATTCCAGTCCAGCATGTTCCAAAAAGTCGGCACTGTAATACAGAACAGCTTCCGTCCCAGTAATTTGTTGCCAAAATCCCAGGGCCATGGCCAATTTCATTCCTCTGGAAAAGCGACACGAACAAATCGCTTGGATGGGTGTCAAACCCAGACCAGAGGCACTTGACGTTCCACCTGTCAAGGAGGAATGTTCTTCTTCTTGCATGAGCTCATCTTCAATGGATGATACAGCTCGTAAACTCATGGCAGGTTTATTGCCCAGTTGTTCCATGACGGCTCGTGCTTCTTGCGATCGCTGGACCATGACTAACCATCGTGGGGATTCTGGCAAATGTGCCAAATTCACCAATACTAACCATGGTAATACTAACCCCAGCCCTAACATGATGCGCCACTTGAACTTGTCCGGAAAATTGGGTATCAATTGTACCAAGAAACCCAAGACATACCCTAGCAAAATACCGCCATTAATAGCGACATCAAAGACCGTATTGAGTTTGCCTCGTAAATGTGTCGGAGCGACTTCACTCAAATACACGGGTGCCACCACAAAGGAAACTCCCACACCCATACCCGTCACAATGCGGCCCAACAAGAGCGTATAATAATCCGGCGCACACGCCATGCAAATGGTACCGACCACAAAAATCCAACAACACAACTTGACCGTGTATTTCCGTCCATGTTCATTGGCCACTTTACCACCCAAAATGGCTCCTAGTGCGGCTACAAAATTCAATGAGCCCATGGCAAGTTCTTTTTGAACGCCATTTAAATTCATGGTCGCTTCCAAAGGTTGAATGGCAGCCGCCATGATTCCTACGTCATACCCCAACGTGGCCGCCGTCGCGGCAGCCACCAATACTAAACGTTGCAGGCCTTCATGCATACTAGTTTCTTCTTCTTGTTCTTGTTCTTGGTCATCTTCATCCTGAGATGAGTGGGGGGTATGGTACGGCTGGTACGTGTCTTCGTCTTTGGTGCTTCGTTTCACTTCCTCTACTATTTTGTGGTTCTTGCTGGGAGACGATGCAGATTTTTGTGGTGACGACGAGTCGGCACCCCCGCCTCCATTCAAGAGCATTCGAGTTTCACCCGCCATGGTGTTAATGCGGGAAAGGGGGTAATGTAGTTGCAGAACTATCAGTAATAGTAGCAATATAGTGTAGAGTAGTCAAGAAGTTAAGAGGTCCCTCTCTTGCAGATATGCCAAAGATGTAAAGGTCGAAAGAACAACCAAAAAGACTCTTCGCTCTCTTCTTTGTTTTGGAACCCAAAGAAGATATCCGGCGCGTGCGCTCCCCTTCGCCAAACGGATAGGCGCTGCGTTGAACTGACGTGTTCGCCACACACCCACAGACAAACCTACGTAGAATAGTAGTAGGAAAACGGAGAAGCAGAGCGAAACCGCGAAACGGCCCATGCCGTACTCTCTCACGAGGCCGAATTTACCTTCTTAACGTAAAACGCGTTATTACCTAGAATTTGAAATTATGGGCAGTCTGCCAAAGTCACAAGAGAACCTCGCCAAGGTCTGTCCGTACAATGCCAAGCCGACACGAAGAGGTCTCCAAAAGTCCACAATTTCCCCGGTTGCTTCGCGCTTTTCCGATTCGGACCGCCATTGTCGTCGTCGATCTTTTTGCGTTCGGATTTTCTTTCTTTCTTTCATAACTTGTTTTGCTCTTGTCATTACTTTATTATACTAGAGTTCTCTAATCTAACGCCATGAAACTGTCTTCTAGATCCCTCGCTGCCTTGGCCAGCAAAGTCCAAGTTCCCCAGTATGATCGCTCCAAAGTCAAAGCTGGCATTTTGCACATTGGTGTTGGCAACTTTCATCGAGCGCACATGGCTGCCTATGTCGAAGATTTGCTTCACCTAAACTTTGAAGTAGCCAAAGACTGGGGCATTGTAGGAGCGGGCATGTTGCACTTTGATCAAGCCAAACGTGATTTGTTGGAGCCACAAGAATGGCTACAGACTGTCGTAGAACACGATGCGACTACCGCCCAACCCCGCGTTTTGGGATGCATGGTAGACTTTTTACCCGTCGATACTCCTACGATTCAAAGTTACCTAGAAAATCCGGACATTAAGATTGTTTCCTTGACTGTCACGGAAGGAGGATACTTTTTGAGCAATGGCAAGTTTGATTTTGCCAATCCTCATACTCAACATGATATTGCTCATCCAGACCAGCCCAAGACCATTTTTGGGGTCTTGTGCAAGGCGGCTCGGTATCGCAAAGAACATGACTTGCCACTCTTTACCATTTTGTCCTGTGATAACATTCCTCATAATGGTAGCATTACCAAGAGTGTCGTCATGGGCTTAGCTCAAGCACAAAATGCCGAATTTGCGACATGGTTGGAAGAACACATGGCCTTTCCAAATTCCATGGTCGATCGGATTACACCTGCCACCACTCAAGAACAAAAGGAGTTTATCTTGCAAAACTATGGCTACGAAGATGCCAGTCCCGTCTTTTGTGAACCCTTTCGACAATGGGTCTTGGAAGACAACTTTTCAAGTGCCGGTCGACCACCTCTGGATTTGTTGCCCACTGTCAAATTTGTTCCCGATGTCACACCTTATGAATTCATGAAGATTCGTATCCTCAATGGTGGACATGCCAGTCTTTGTTATCCCAGTGCCTTGTTGGATTTGACCTACGTGCATCAAAGTATGGAACACGCCACCATTTCCAAATTTTTGGATTGTTTGGAACGCACCGAAATCATTCCGACCGTTCCACCCGTTCCCGACACGGTCTTGACCGACTATTGGAAGACGATTGCCAAGCGTTTTGAAAATCCTACTCTAGGAGATACCTTGGCGCGCAATTGTTTTGATGGTCCTAGTCGTCAACCCAAATTTGTCTTGCCGACCCTGCAAGATAATTTACAGGCGGGCCGATCGATTGACGGTATGGCATTGGTATCGGCCATGTGGTGTCGCTATTGTCAAGGCACGACGGAAAGTGGCAAAGTCTTGCCCCCCAATGATCCTCAATGGGATCGTTTGCATGCCTTGGCTCTCAAGGCCAAGAGCACGCCCAAGTTGTGGTTGCAAGAATTGCCCGAAGTATATGGGGATCTGGTAGACAAGACCTTGTTTGTCGAGGCCTTTGAATCGGCCTTGCAAACCATTCAAACCAAGGGTGTAGAAGGGGCCATGCAAAATTATATCCAGGCGTGTAGCATTTAAACAGCAAACGCGACGGATGAGGACGAGCTTCAAAGTGATGAGACGGCAATACTACTATTGACAAAAATGACACACAAGACCATGATGACCCATAACTCTATTTGCACAACATTACGACGAATCCATGATTTCGAGAGGATACGAGACTTTGCGCGCGCAGTACTACATAGATGGTGATGATCGTCATACTACTAGCCCATCAATTATACATTCCAGTTGCTACTTTACAGTATTGATATTTTCCGGGGAACCATTGCATTCATTCTTGTCCCCGTCGTGATGGATAATTGGATGGCATGGTCCGACATTTATGGATGAAATGGTGCAGATCTCGTCCAGCCTATGGTGCGAGCTGGCTTTGCTACTACTCTAGTAGCCAAGGCCGATCCCCAGGTTGGGGTAAAGGAGTTTTCCAAAGTGTATAGCAATTTTTTCGGAAAATAAACTCACGACGGCACTCCCGCACATCCCGTTTCCATATGATACTTGAAATTTCGTAAATGAATCCAAGCATTCGCTCCATATTTGAGGCCTTGAATGACTGGCAAGGCTTGATGATTGGTTTGTTCATCCATTTCCAAGGGGTCCTCATCCAAAACGCTAGGCCAAACAACAACTTTTCCTTTTTTAGGCATGATGGTCTTGTCAATCATTCCAAAATGAGTACCGCCGCCTTCTTCGACATCACTCAAATACATGAATACCGTCAAAATTCGTGGACCTTGTGGTCGACCGTATTCCGATTCAATATAGTCGTGACTTTGGAGGAGACGACCAACCATGGTTAAAAACACTTTTCAAAAGGATTGACAGATTCACCCCACACGAATATTACTTACTGTTCCCCATAAAATTGACCCGGCTCATAGCGAAGAATTTGATAATATTCCGAGTTGTTGTAGTGCGTTCCTGTCAATTTTTCAATACGGTCATGGACGGCTCGTGTAACGGGATCCTCATAACAATCCGTAAAACACCAAGCATTGGTCGATGTTCGTTCTTCACTTTCCACACTTTGCATGGTCCCATCAAAGCCAAATTCATCTTCGTCTCCTACATCTTCTGACAATTCAAATCCTGCTTCTTGGGCGTAATCAATAAATCGTTGACATTCTTCATCGTTGACAAAATGTTCCAAGGTAATAATCCAAGGACCTCCTGTAGTTGCGGGACTCGATACAATTTCCAAAGGCCCATACGTGTCTACCCAGTAGGGATCCGAAATGATCCGTTCAAACATGGCATTTAAATCTCCTGGTTTGGAAAAGACTTGTGGTTCGTCGGGATCAATCGGACAACGATTCCGAATATCCAACATTTCACACGTTTGACAGGTAGGTGCACACCAAATGTGCATATAGTCTGGATTGGTTTCACATTGATTCATGGCCTTCCAATAGGTACAATCTGCATGTCGATTTTCACAATTTCGAAAGACAGCAGCGTATTCCTCCAAATGTCCCATGACGGTTTCTGTCATGTACTCGTGCGTCTCCTCTAAAATGTTCCAAAAGACTTTGTCGGGAATGGCAACATCCATTCGTTGTGGAAGTCCCCAAGCAGTGGGAACCGGTGGTCCCGCCGAATTTCTTTGAGAATCCGAGGCGGGTGGTTGATCCTCATCATCTTCTTCTTCTTCATCGCTGTCGGATTCTGTTCCATAAAAAGTTTCCATGTATTCTTCGCACATTCGACAAGCGGGGGCACAATGTTCGAGCACTAATAGTAGACAGACACAATTAGAAATCACAACACGTGACAAAAGTATCTCGACTCGTTCGTGTTCCATATACACTGGACTTACTATAGTCATGTTCGTCGTCCTTTCTGCAAGCTCCCTCAATCACCCACAGAGAACAATCATTGTGGTCGTTTCGGCAACGATGTTTTTGTGGATGTTGATTCGTGGCGTAAAACTCTTGCTGCATATAATGTTTGGTAAATCCCACCACGGCCATGACCTTGTCGCGATTCGTGTCATCGGAATATTGAGGTTTGCCCCAATCTTCAAATTGCCAATAAATCGTCACATCATCTTCAGTTTCGGACGATGTTTCGTCATTAGGAGCACTACTCTCAGAAGCATTAGTATTACAACTTTGTTGCTGCAGTTGCTCGTCTGGGACAATTTCATGGGCAGGTGGTGCAAGGGAGTCACAAGATCCTTCGTTTGTCTCGTCACGAGAATCGGCGTCCACAGTTGCAGCAGTCGCAACAGCAGGATTGGACGAGGACGATGACTCTTCGGCAAGTGCCAGAGTTGTCAACAGCACCGCCGTCAACCAAAGCCAAAGGAGTTGTCTCATTGTCATGTATTGATTCAGCTTACTACCGTAGTACGGGTCCGATAGACACAATGTTGATGATGGAAAGATGATGTAAAAGGAAAGCAGACTATCCGTTGCCCGCAATGGTCGGTAGAGGTGCGTTCGGATTCTGGCGGGAACTACGGAGCATATCCTTTTCGAAAATCTGAAGATGTACATATGAGACGGCATGCTCGCACAACGCATGTTCTATGTGCGCAACAACACGGACCTTTGAAAAAGTCGAATGAGTCCTCTGGCAGTTCGGAACAGCCGGTGCGCGCGTGCACAGGCATGCGACTTTTTTCGTAATTTGAATTTCGTCCTCGACAATGGCACAACCCTGATCCTCCTTCCTGATATATCTGCCTATAAAAGAAAAGACAGACCCATATTTTACATCCATGCCACGTTTTTGCACCACCCCACGCGGGTTGTTACTTGCCGCCGTCTTGTCCGCCGCTCTCTCTATTTTGAAGACTATGCAGTCACAAGTCCATCAGCAGATTCTTCGTCAATCGTCATCGGTATCGTCATCCTTGGCGGACTTTGCCGGGTCACCACGAATACCTACGACTGCTACTATTGTTACGAATACTACAATGTACGAAATTTGTTTTGTGACCAGCGTCTTTGCCAAGGATTTGGAATCGGCCGATCGAGTCGGCAATGTCACACTCCATCGTCTCGCGAATCCCACCTTTGAGTATCGCGTCTTTACCAATCTGGCCAATTTGGAGGCGCCTGGATGGACTGGAGTGGTTGTCCATCCCCCATACCAAAGAATCATTACACAATCACGATGGGCCAAATTTGTACCGTGGCAACATTCTTCCCTGAAAGAATGTCCCGTGGTTGTGTACATGGATGGATATACATTGCCCATCAATTCTCGAAAAGCCACGGAACGATTTCGACATGCTGCTTCTTTAGTCCAAAAACATCCCTTTGGACTAGGACAATATCCCAAACGAGGCTCTCGCATTAAAGGATTGGCACAAGGATTAGTGGCGGACCACAAGGATACAGCCGAAAATGTCAATTTTACAATGACATGGTTACAAGCTCGGTCGGATTTTCGAGATTCTTGTATAGTCTACTTGAATCGGCATTTTGTATTTGTCCCCTCCAATGCCAATTACCAAAAGTTGTCCAATGAATTTTGGAATTTGTATAGTCAAGAGCAAGGATCGTGGCGAGATCAATTGTTGTGGTGTTATGTGGTAGACAAGTTTCATGCCCAGCCAGTCAATTTGTATCGTCAAGTCGCCAAATTGAAGGAGTTGTTTGAAGAACGACGTGACTCCATGGGATACAATGGTCATACCTATGTGAGTGACAGTGACGCTCAATGAGCGACTGACTACTACTAGCTAGTATTGACAAGGCGATTCATTCTTGCAAGTCTACTACTACTTGAATCGACAATTTGGGTTTGTCCCTTCCAACGCCACAGTTGTCATTATTCCAAAAAGTAAATGCTACTAGTAGAGCGAAGTTTGACTTGTGTTTCTTTCTACATATATTTGTTGCGTCGTTCACCGGCCGGAAATGTAGTCGATCAATCAATCGAAGGAGTCCATTTTCAGTCGTCCAATCACTTCGCTAGCGTTATAGGAGCGTTAATGCCGTATCTTTCAAAAGCAACGGTCATCCAAGGGCATATTTGCTTGAAAAGCACGGCATCCTCTTTCCAAGAGAGCCTCATTTCTCTCATCGCATGGAAACCTGCTTGCCATCATCACCATCATCATCAAACCCAACTTGCTTTGAGGCTGGATACATACATCCTTGACTTGCCCACTAATAGCATAACATGAGGATAGAAAAGACAATCATGCCGCTTCGCCTGCCAATCGCCAAGAAATCCGCTAGCAACAGCAGCAGCAAGCGGATCCCCGAGTGGCGTCAAAAGATCAAGACTCTGGCAATCCTTGTGCTCCTAGCGGTCCTGACCACTTTACAGCTAGATCAGAGTCAACGGCAGCATCTTTTGCTGGACAGATATACTCGCAATTTAGATCAACCCTTTCCTCGAATGGTATATTGGAAGTCATCGTCTTTGTTAGAGGCTGACAACAACGACACGCAGATTCCCGAGCAAAGCTCGCAAATATCCGTGATGACGCCGGAGATCGGAGAAGCCAAAAGTGAACCGTCGCTGTTATTTCATTTGATTCATTCAACCGACGAAGCAAGCTTTGGCTTGATGCCCTTGAGGTGTATCGAAAGTATCTTTTATCACCATCCCAATGCTATCGTCCGTTTGTACGTCAACAGCATGTCCAATCGGCCCGTCCAACCCCTTTTAAAAGCGGGCTACAATATTTCTGTTATTCCCTACAATGTGACCGCGACTCTGCAAGAACTCCAGCCTGAGTTCAATGATGAATTGATTCAAAAATTCATGGCAAAGGTCGACGACTATGCCAACGACGAGCAAGGCTTTTGGTACAGTAACGTTTCCAACTTGCTGCGTCTTGCATTATTATTCCAGCATGGAGGAGTCTATCTCGATACAGACACGATTGTCGTTCGTCCCTTTACAGACATGAAACCCAATATTCTGGGTCGTCAAGACAAGTATTTTGTCAATGGGGCCGTCATGTATTTTGAACCTCGCCACGACTATATTCGGCAGTGTTTGTGGACGTTTGTCAAAAGGTTCGACAATCGCCTTTGGGGAAATAATGGACCGGCGCTCTTGACCAAGGTTTACAAGCAACGAAAGAGTGATTGGAAGATTCAAATTGCCAGGTCACATGTCTTCTATCCGTTCTACTACAAATCAATTGTGGAAACCTGCTACAATGAGACTATTCCGGACAAAGTTCAAACACAATTGCAAAGAGTCCGCAAAAGTTCATACGCCGTCCACATGAACAACCATGTAGCTGGAGAGATTGTCCATGGCAGTCCTTGTCATTGCCTACTTAACAGCTATTGTGTGGTTGGAAACTGTCATCCTGGCAACGAGTGCCGTGCATTGACTGGCAATACAGAGGCTGCGGTTCCCACGAATGACGAACTCCTCACACCGGACATTATACCTTTCGAAAACATGCGAAGTACTGTTCTCTCGGCCGGTGCAAGAAACGTTTCCAGCTCCGTGACGCTCTTTCACCTTATTCATACCACCAAGGAAGAGAACTTTGGAACGATGCAAAAGCGCTGCTTGGAAAGTATCTTTTATCATCACCCAAACGCCAAGGTGATTGTCCATGCCAAAGCAATGACGGACACTCCTGTGCGGTACTTGATTGACGCTGGATACGATTTGTCTGTCCAGCCCTACGACCCAGTGCAAGGCTTGAAACGATTATGGAAGAAGCATGTATTTCCTGACAATCTGGTAGTACGTTTCATGAATCATGTAAGCGAATACGCAAATGATCCCGGGGGCAATTGGTTCAGCAACGAGAGCAATTTAATGAGGATGATCCTGATGTATTTGGACGGGGGTGTCTACCTTGGTAAGCCGATGGGATGGGCTTGCGTATGTTTCTTCTCAAAATTTATCCTCGTCGCTTATTTTGACCCACACTATTCCCTACTCATACAGATACTGACACTATAGTTGTAAGGCCGTTAGATTCCTTGCCCCCTAACGTGATTGGATTTCAGGACAAGGAGCGCACATCGTTGAATGGCGCCGTTTTGAAATTTCAACCAGGACACAAATACATGGAGGCAACGCTGCTCGAGTTCCTTTCCGATTTCAATAATCGTTTGTGGGGTTATAATGGCCCGCGCTTGTTGACAAGAGTCTACTTTTCCGCTCCAGAATCTTGGAACTTGGAGCCATTGGATCCACTCGCGTTTCAGTATTTCAGTTGGAGTAAGATTTCCCGCGAATGCTACAAGGATACCAGAGAGTACAAAGTCTTTCATCGTTTGAATGGAATTCGAGAAAATTCGTACATTGTCCACCTCAACAACCACGTCGGAGGAACGATATCGGATGGAAGTCCCTGCGACTGTCTCTATCGAGCGTTTTGTCTTGCCAGTAATTGTGAGATGCATGATCGTTGTCGCCCTTTGCTTGAAGAGATCGAACCGCCTTCCATTCGAACTGGCATTGATTATCTCGACGAGATGGATTCTGACGATATGCTGTCGCTGCCTACGAATCGATACAAGCCTCGCAGTCCCATTGTCAGTTTCTCGTCTCCATGGAGGATCTACGTGTACAACCAAACTGTGGGTGGTGAAGAACAGCATCTGATGGCGGACGCAGTCCACACCACCGCGACAACGGCCAGAGCGCTTTATAATCTTTTCGGCACATGCTCATATCGAACTTTTGATGCGAAAGAGGCCGATCTGTTTGTCGTTCCACATAGCTTCTTTGACCTTTTGTTGCCGTCGTGTTCAAACGAAACGGGCGGTGGCGAAAGCTGTGCCCCAGGCTCGACAGCGAATGATGCCTCGTTTCTCGAGTTCTTCTCGGCGAACCCCCACAAGCATTTGTTTCTTTTGCCGGATGCCCGACCCCCGTTTACCGTTCCATTCTTTTTGAATCGGTCAATGACTGTATTTGGCAACTTTCAAAGCGGATTAAATCGAACATTCGATTTGCGCGTGCCAACAGTTCAGCCACATCGTGCCTTGCAGCCTTCGGCGATTTCCCATCGCACTCTTGATTGGTGGACCAGGCCTCGGCAATACGCCTTCACCGCGACAGATATCTCCGGCAACTACGATCGCAGAAAGGTGCATCATAAATTCGTGAAACATGTTCGGGGCTGGAACTCAGTCGGGAGCCTACCATTTCTCCTAATCGAGCGCATGGAAGTGGGTACAACTGAGTTGCTGTCATATCTCCAAGAGTCCGTGTTTTGCCCTTGCTTTTTTGAAGACGATGATTCCGAGTTACAACGCTTTTTTCAATCAATTTTGAATGGTTGTATTCCCGTTGTTCCTCGCTACAATGTCGGGTCCGAGGGCATGTGGTTTCTGAAGTCGGAGCTTCCCACCTCCGACTTTCTTCCATATTCTACCTTGGTCAATTATTCTTCGTTTGTGCTGGAGGCTGAAGCATCAGATGCTTCCAAGGGTTCCTTCATTGTTGCCATCAAGGCAGCCTTGAAAGATCAAGCCGATGTTTCTCGTCGACAAGAGAAACTCCGCGAGTATGCCATGCTGTTTTCGTATGGACTTGGGCCGGACGCTCACACGCACGAGGACGCCTTCGCACAGCTACTCCGGTTATTGGAAGGGCACCTTCAAAGTGTCTCTTCTCAGTAACAGAGAAAGGGTGTTAATTTCCAAGCCAAATGATTTCGCTACTACCATACGCCGGAACTGTGTAGCCGCTGCCGCCACTTTAGCTAGTAGTAGCACATCGAAATGGCGACCCCCACCAGGAGTTCCTTCTTGTAGTAATACTTCGACAAGTCCTCTGCCCCATGACGAAGAACTTTTGTTCGAAGGGATACAATCAATGGTCAACCCTCTGTGCTAGTGTGAGCGATGAATGCTAATAAAAGTTGCCCAATCATAGAATAGTAGCTAGAGACAATGTGCAAATGCTAGCATGGGACAAGTGATCAATCCCGATTGGGGACTCGCAGTAGTCAATCTTTCTTCATCTACTACTACCTGGCACTATTGCCACACCCACGCGCGCCCGCCAGGAGTCTTTGATATGCCTTTGATTCTTTATTTATATGCCCCTGCCGCATCGCGCCGGTCGGTGCGACCTTCAAAACGCAACGGTCACATTGCTACCGGTAGAGCGGTCTTTTTCACCAACACTTTTCTCATTTGTTTGATGCACCATGCCGCTTGTCAGGGACCGCGTTCAAATATCGCTAAAGCGACCAAGGCAACAGCCTCATTTCATTCGAAAGGGCATCTTAGTAGCCATTCAAATTTTGGCCTTTGCCTTGTTGTTGGCGCTGTGGTTGGCGTCTTCCTCGTGGTCGTCGAGTGATCATCAGAGGGCCGGCAAATGCACACCCCCATAATTTCAATTCTACCCCCTTTCCATGCCAGCATATTCTTGATACATATGCCTGCACTTGACATCGGCTCCAAATCCATATTAAGCCAGCCCTAAATGCGGCATATTCCGTGGCGAATATTCACCTCCAAAGTAGAATGCTGCATCCAAATTCACAACTAATGCAGCATCCCCATGTAAACATCTACATCAATGAAGCAGAATGCAATATCCAGACTCCACTTCCGTTATGCACACCCCGCACCCCCGCCATACCACCTTCCAATCTCATGTTAGCCTTCAATCTGTATCCATCAACACTAAACCCCACTTTGTGTACCTCATTCCCATGATTCAACCAACAATGCCCCCCCCCTAGGCATGACAATACCTCAATGCTGGAGGGGATCCCCACAATCCAATGTTGGTTCTCAAGTTTTCGCATCATCGCCTCAATGCTGGACCCCATACCAACAATCCAATGCCGGTCCTCAAGTTTCACCCCTCTTGCATAACCATTCTAATCTAACCATAATGCTAATCCTGAACAGTCAAACATTCCTTTCCATCTCCATTTATCATTATAGAACTCTACACACCCACATCCATTAGCCGCATAAGTTTTGACATTCCATTTCTCACCTCCACTCGTCCTGCAAACTTCCTCTTGCTCTTACCCAAATCTTTCCTCTGTACTAATTTTTTCACTCTTTCATCAAAGGACTTCCTACTTCCCAACGCCAGTCTTTGTCTCTCCAGCACCGCAAAAACCAGATTGTACAATACCATAGCCTCATCCGACCATCCCGAATACTTGCCAGTACCCCTGGAGCAATCGGTGAAGCGGGAAGGAACCCCAGCACTACTTGGAGTTGCAGCCGTCAACCCACTAGTCAAAGTGGCACTATCTTCATTTCCCCACTTCCAGTATTCGTTCATGAATTTGTCATAGTTGTTCATATACAGCAACACAGCAAAACTTTCCATTGGTACTTCCACATATTCACTCAACAACTCCCAATGCGACCTTCCATATCTCCTCTGCCCTCTCCCGCCTGCATCTCTTTCAACAAAAACACTGACAAACTCAGCCCAGAACCTGGCATATTCCTCCTTACCCACACCCTCACCCAGACCCGTTCTTGACCAACGTTGTATCTTAACCTCATCAAACTCATCTTCCTCCAAATCCTGCCCCTCCTGCGCATCCGCTTCCTGCTCTGTGCCGGACGACCCATCAGAGTTGTTAGGTGCAACAGCCAACACTACTGGAAATCCTTAACAACCAAACATTCCCGTTAGTACACGATCTAGGAAAACACCCCCCATTCTTGAATGGTACTTACTCTGACTGTCCATATCCACTGGTATAAACATCTTTGGATCTGGAGGTTTCACCTTATCACCCTCCTCATTCACCGGTGGTTTCTCACAGTACTTTCTAAAGGCCACATTCAAGGCATTGTATAGTGTACTTCTTTTCCTTCTAACCGCCTCCTCATAGGAGGAACATCCGACAACAGACCAGAAATCCTCTGCATACTGGTCCGGCACACCCACATCCTTACAAGCTGCCCTCTGTGCAACACTACCAAACTGCACGAGAACCATGGAATTAATAAACTGCATGTGGACAAATGCTTTCTCGTACACAAAGTTTTTGACATCATTTGACCACCTGGGGTAGTAGGTTCCTGCTAGCGCCTAAGCCGCCGTGACCATACAACAACAAGGTCAGTTGTCAATTACTCATATTCTACAAACAGCTATGACAATTTACCTCCTCAGATACGGCCAGTTGTTGTACTGCCATTTTTCAAATAATATTGTGGTTCCGCCTTTCTTATGGTGTTTGCTGCTGCAGGGGGCTGCTCACAACACCACCGCTGCTCACAACACCACCACGGACTGGCAACACCACAAGCTTTCCCCCCACGTGTTTTCCATTCAAATCACAGGCTTATGTCCATCAATTCAAAAGTATGTCTTCACGACATTACCCTCCTATTAATTTTCTATAGCATTCAACCTCTATGCCATACTAGCTCAATTCAAAACATACTTTCCAAACCCCCACCGCTCCACTGCTAATTGTACCAGGCAGTCATCCAACGACAAGACCTGCCTTCTCACCTTTCCTCTTTTTTCCATGGGCATATTTAAAACACCCAAGCCATTTTGGTGTCGCACCACGACACTGTCACAATTTCTCATTGTGTGACCTTTTTGTAATCTCACAAAAGGGCATATTTGAACTGGGACACCTCAACCGGATTTTCCGTTCCATTTTAAGGATTATTAGTGCCATTCAAAGGATATTATTAGGACGGTGCAATTCCATTATTGCCTGATATTCTTGGTGTTGTAGGTACTAAAGAAAGGTACGGTAGAAACTGCTTATGTACTTACACCAGATAAAAAGGAAGCCATAACCGGATTAATGCAACCATGTAATTCGAATGATTTTACGAGGCAAACCTGCGCACAACCCATGATCGCTTGTTAATTTTTCCGTACTAATCTTACTGTGTTTTCAATTTTTATAAGCACAGGCTGCTAAATAGCATCACCCTTTAAATTTAATAGGTTTGATCGGCACCATCATGCCATCGAACGTTTCAATTCTCTATCGAAACTTACGACTTTTGTTGCCGTCATTGTCCCCTTCCTCCCTAATAGTGGCAATGTCAATGCCACCATTACCACCGGCCCTACCTTTAAAGGTGTCCCTTCTCATCGGCAGCTACTGGGACTGCATGCCCTACTTGGAGAGAATGATATTATATCGCGGAGTTGTAAAATTTTGTTACATTGACATCAAAGAGTCCACGATCAAAGAATGGGAGGAGCTTCTATCTGTCCACCCATGGCTAGGGAAATATCCTATTGAGCTTAAATTCACCAACCCTGCGGGCGGCGGTGCTCCACGTGGTGGTGGTCCTCCATCTCGTTTTGCAACTTTAATGAAATACTTTCCATCCTTACAGACCATATCTCTACTGGATGGCGTCTTGAATCTAAACAACGAACAAAAAATAGCATCCTCCCTACTGCAATGCACCCAAATCACACATCTGGAAATAGAATACTCCCACCACATAATGGTTGGCAATTCCCTCCCAAGTCACCCATGCATTCCCTGCTCTTGGCTACCGGCCTCCCTCGAGCAGCTAATCAAGCTGAAAACATTGTTAGTAGACGGCTACACAATTGGAGGAGCCGGTGGATTAAGATTTCTTCGTTCCATTTCAAAGCTCGCAAACCTGAACACGCTCATTATAAGCAATTGCAAGGTGGGCCAGAGCTGTCGCACGGTACTTGGCTCCACCCTCCAACACCTACCAAACTTGAAGTCACTACACCTCGACTCTGTCAAACTATCACTGACTGGTGGTCAAGGCCTCTTGCACGGGGTGGTCACGATGCAAGAGCTTGCATTTCTTGACCTTGGGAGTTGTCGACTTGGTCATAGGGGGTTGGGTTGCATGTCCCTATCCTTTCACTGCCTTCCAAAATTGGCGGTGCTGATTCTCCAAGACAATAACCTAACATGTGCCGGGGCACACAAGTTACAGAAACATGTCCACCATCTTGTCGCTTTGGAAGAACTCAACTTGGAAGCAACAAGATCGGTCCAAATGGCATGCAAGCCATCATGAACTTCATAGAAGGAAATGGTGCATCGGCCCTAAAGTACCTGTCCCTTGGCGATAACTTATTCGCCTGTGAGAAAAAGGAGGATGTAATGGTACGGTTGCACCGTCATTTGCCAGAGTTGCAAATTAAGTGGAGCCTTGATGTTGTTTAATTCTAAAACAACCAGTCCACTTTTTCTTTTTGGTCCATTCTTTAGTAGAGAATACTTATCAAAAAAAAAGGTGACGGGCACGTGCGTACTTGTCTATTTTGTTCTTAATTTTTGGGTGGCGAAGTAACGGATTTTTGGGTAGCAAAACACTTCTTTCATCTGCACCACACGACCATCATGGTGAACCCAAAAAGCAAAAGGTTCATGTGCGCAACGTGCCTCAAATGTTATAAAAGCCTCTCTTCACACTACAACCAGAGTTGGAACTGTAATCCACGAACTAGAGGGCCATCTGCATCTTGGATGGGGGGCCGGCAAGCATTCGCAGCTGGTTCTCTACTTCAGCAGGTGCCCCCGCCACCCTCACTGGCAGGAGATCAGGAATTCGACAACTGTGGTATTCACATTCCTGACATGGCAGCTGAAGATGAGGAAGAGAGTGACGACGACGGAGGTGGTAAACCTGCATCTGTTCCAGAACGACGCCTCCTTTCCCGTGTGCGCACACAGCGAGTATGCCTCCAGAAACCATTGCGACGCAGCATGGTCGATGACATCTTTTGGTCCCGTGGTAGAATGGCCAGCGTCCCCTTTGGTCCCGAGGTTGAGTCGGCCATCTTCATTTCTTTTTCGATTGTGCGGTTGACAGCATCATGATCTCCCTGCATCATCTTGGCCTTTGTTGGGCGATCGTTGTGGCGTGGGTTTGATGGAGGTTTTACAACCCGGTCTTTCTTGGTTTCCCTCTCTTGCCATTCACAGCTAGAGCCGTCATCACAGCTCTGATTGTCTTCATCGTCATCCGGGATAACACCGGTCCACCAATCGGTCTTCACTGCCCGCTCGACAGCAGACCTGGCTGGCGAGCGCAATGACAGGGACTGGCAACACATGCGCCTTGGACGCAGGTACAAATGGCAAAAAGGACAAGTCACTTGATCCCTGCTATTATTTACAAGGTTGGCTGGTTGTGCCTCAGGCACATCGCTGGCCTCGCGACGACTTAGGCAGAGAAAACGGCACCTTAAAGTAGCATCAGGGAAGCATAGCGGGAGCAATTCGTAGAGTAGTGAAGGTTTGGTGACGCAGGTAGTCTCCAGGAGTTCTTCCACCTCGCTCCTTAGGACACCGTTGGGCAGTACCCCATCGTCCTTTCCTAGCAATTTAAGATCCAAGCTGTCGGTAACTCTTTTGAGCACCATCTCCTCTTCCTGATCCGGTCGCAGAAATCGTAAAAGGAAATGACATTCCAGAAATGGAGTCCAATTCTCGAAGATCCTCTGCAAAATTGGGAAGGAGAGGGGTAGGTACACTCGACCTCCCTTCGGCATCCGGCCCGATGCCAAGTCAGGAAGGAAACTTTGACAAAAATCTCTGCTAATGATGCCCAACAAATACTCCGATGGCATCCAAATGTAGTCAACGTAAACCTCGTTGAAGATAAGCTCGGGTGGGAACGGCTTTGCCCGTCGGTAGCTCGTCAGGTCCATGTCATAGTGGAACCTGGAATTGGTAGGATTGCGATTGACAGTGTAAACCCGCCGTTGAATTCCATCGTTTTCAGTTGCAACAATCCGCGCTTCATCTCGTATCCGCTGCCGTAGGGAGGATGGTAGCTTTGTCGCCTCTTGGTACAAAGTTTCAATATTTCGAACATAGCCAGGGCGTTCCATTCCGATGTAGAGGATGTTGTAGTCGCGACGAGGGGGTTTTCGTCCATTACGAAGCCTTCTCATGGACGCATTTTTCTTTTCCCGGTTACATTTGTACCGAGTTGAAAGTTCGTCGTAAACAAATTGATGTAGTACCAATAGTTTAGGATCGCGGCTGTGGAGGAAGGTTGTTTCTTGGACATCAAGGGATTCTGCTCGTTGGTTTGCTGTGACGATGATTGTGTCAGCGCCAATCGAGGATGTTGGAAGAAGAACTTTTTTGTTAAAAAAGAACACAAGGGCTCGCCGTTGATCGGTCTCTTGTGTGTATACGGCGCTGATTGCACGATAAATAAAGCTCCTCTTAGTAAGGTGGATAGAGGCGACGCCTTGAACATCCACAGAAAGGGTCGGCTCGGTTCGACCACCCGAGCGTTTGTAGGATGAGGTCATGTTTGGAAAGGATTATGTGAGCCTTCAAACGGATTTTCTGTGATGGTGTTGGGCTGCTGCCGCATCCTGGACCCTGCATACCAGGATAGAGATGGGTCGATTCGATTCATTCCACTCACCAAAAATGATTTCGTGGTAGGTTTTCTACACGGGTAGGTGGATTAGACACTTCTGCAGTACTGAGTAAAAACTTGTCTCGACGGCTCATTGTGTGACCGTTTAGAAATCGATGAAAGGGCGTATTAAATTAATGGGTCTACGATTGGCTGATTTTATTTCCTTTGTATTATCGTGTCTGTGGCGTTGGTTGGATAATCGGTTACCTTGAGAGGATTATGTGTTCCTTCAAACGGATTTTCTTGACTAGCTCGAATAGTGTGGTGGATAGGACAGTGGGCATATGTGATTATTTTGGCAGCCGTTTTCATTGGTGGGATCAGGTGGATAAATCCTCTTTGATTGGATACCGTATTTCAAAAGATGGAACCGGCCCATTGGGTGACCCTTCAGAAATCATTGCATGGGCATATCAAAATTTGAGAAGTCTGATTGGTTGTTGTGTTGGAGCCGTTGCTTGGCGAAGAAGGTTGTTGGAATAGAAGCAAAGGGTAAGTGATGAATTTGTTGTGGCAGTCGTTGTAGATTGAAAATGGAGGAGGCAGTTGCACCACCCGTCCCAGCTGTGGGGGCACCACAGGATTTTATTACCGATTACCCTAGGCGGTATTTCAATTTCCGTACACAGGTTGTCTTGCATGGCAAGAGTAAAGGTCGAAGATTGAGGCAGATGTTGCTGCAGAAACGAGAAGAATTGAAAGACCGGTCGCTGAAGCTGGAAGCTGGAAGAGATGTTGCTCACGAGATTGGTTTCCTTTTCGGCTCATGGATGGCAAACAAGCTGTCAAGCAGGACGGTTAGGCGAGATACAAAGAAAAAGGTGGAGTTGCCCGATGGTTCTGTCAAATATAGGAGATTGCGATACGATAATTGGGAGGACGAGTTCAAGGATCTTGGGTTTATTTTGTTGCACGATGTTTTCGATGAAGATGGGCTGACAGCAATCCGCAGTGAATTATTTGATAGGAGCAGGAAGAAGGCTCGACAAGGTGATGAATTCAAGTGGGAGACCATGTTTAACGGAGCGGTCAGTCGAAAATATCTGTTTGAGCAAAAGGCAAGTGGGCGATGGGGGATAAAGTTGGATGGTTGCCCGGTCACTTCGGGTTTCATCGATGGACTGAAGGAGGTCATGGGGTGGTTGGAGAGACGGTATTGTGATGTTGCGTACATCAAGCCTTTCAAGAATCAAGCTGCTATTGCCGCTGGGAAGAAGGATCCAGAGTTGCACGTGGATATGGATACGGACGAGCTCGAGACGACCAGGTGGGGGTGTCCGGAATATCCCATCGTGATATTTTTAAACCTCGACAATGGCAAGATGTTGAAAATTTGGCATCTAATTTAAATTCAATAGTACGAGATTGCATTTTCCGGCCCTCTGATGATTTGGCCGTCGGTTCGCTAGAGTCGGTCTTCTTTGGGTCACAACAAACGCCTCCAACAAAGGCATGCAATTTTTCCATTTCGACTGGGGACTACCAACATCCCAATATCGCCAAGCATGGATGCGGCATTACCGTTGTGTTTATGGATCCCTCTATTGATGCGGCAGCTCTTTGGGCCCTAGAATCTGTCGCTCACTTTTTGCAACCACGAGATCAGGTATGCATAGTCTTGCACACTTCGGCATGTCAAGATTCATCGCTAGAAAGCAAGAGCCAACGCATTCATTCTCAGGCCATGCCCTACTTTACGCAACTTATTGAACAAGGCCAAGTCCGGATCTCGGTGTTGAATCATTCCTTGTATGGACTTGCATCGTGCTCCAACTTTTTCAGTCCCAGTATCGCCTGGCAAAATTATCATTATTGGTCTCGAGAGTTTAGCCCGCAAGATTCTGATTTTGTCTTGGTGCTTCAAGCCGATGCCGTCCTTTGTCGGCCTCTCTATTTCGAAAAGTGGCAAGACGCGGCATGGGTGGGAGCACCGTGGCCCGCCAGAAGGGCCAAGTTCGGCGCGAAGCCGTGGGATCATTGTGATGCCATGCCACGTAATTGGAAACAGTACCATCAACATGTGGCAAAAGAGAATGAGGTTCCCCCCTATCCATCTCCGCAAGAGTTGTGCTCGGACCATGAAAAGGCACCCCAAGGCAACGGGGGACTGTCCTTGCGCAAACGTTCATGGCTATTGAAAGCAATCGAGTATTGCCCTACTACAGCATCAGGTTTGGATGAGGTCTCTGTCCAAAATGCAGCCTGTTTTGCACAACATACACCGGCCGAAGATATCTACTTTGTCACCATTCTCAAAGGGTTGAATGCGCCGCTTCCGTCGGCATTGGATGCAGCGTTGTTGGCTCTGGAATCGACGCCACTCGAAAAGATCCTATCTCAGTTCAATATTAGCGAACAAGTCCTCAAGGAACGCATAACAGCTCGTGGCGCTTCTCAAACGATTGGCATTCACAAACCATGGAATCCAGCCATTTATCCGTACCATTTGTGTCAAGCAAATGCTACGATGGATTGTCCTTATTTATTCAAAATCATGGAACATTCCAAGTATGGACAGAAAGCATTGGCTTTAAAAGGTCGTCCATCGTGCTGGAAATAAGGATAAGAAACCTCCAAGCAATAAACTTTTTGACTACTAATGTGATTTGGATTTTTTTAGTGGGCAACAGATCGCTCCCCATGTCACTCAGTCCTCATCGCTACTGTCGTCCAAGATAATGACTTCGTTACCATCATTTGGCGACGCTGCAGCTGCTGTCACTAGCATATCGAAAGAACCCGCCGCCGCATTTGTATCGCCTTCATCAGTTTGCTTGTTAACAGCTGCCATTTTCGTTTCATCAGACGCTTGGATTGTTTGCTCCCGAGGCATGTCGTCGTCGTGGTCGTCAATTTCCAAAATTTCTGGATCTTGCTGCTCTTGGGCTGCTGCTGATGCCGCTGGTAGTTTACAGTCTTGCTTGTCATCGTCGTCGTTCTCGTCACGCGTGGTATTGGTGGCGTCTTGGTTTTGGGTGTCGGCAGCAGCAATGGTAGTCAGCGACGCGTGAATGGCTTGTTGAACCCCGTCATCATCGTCATCAATACAAATCACCAATGGATTTTCCTTGGCGCCACCTGCTTCTATTGCAGCGTTAGTGCTACTACTAGTAGACGAGGATGGAGCACCACGTGCAATCGTGGGCTTGCTCTTGTCTTTTGTAGTACGCCGACGCTTGGCAGGCGAAGCCGTCGTCGAGTTCACAACCTGTACATCGGAATAATCAGTCATGCGTTTTTGGAATTGATCCAAACACAGTTGAATGTGATTGATGGTGTCGTGAGTGTGGGTGTGTCTGGCCCATGGTGGACGCGTCGGTAGGATGTGATGCGGTACATGTTCCGCGGCCCATTGTTGCAATTGTTTATAGAGCTGAGCTTGTTTCAAGGAAAAATGCAATTGAATGGCGGCTTCAAATTCGGGATAGGGATTCGGCTGCTGTAAAAATGGCAAAATGGCAGCCGCACATGTATAATTGCGAATTCGTTGATTGTACTTGAGGCTTTCCACTTGACCATGCCGAGTTCCTCGACCCGATTGAAATCCAGGTTCATTAAAGTACGGCTCAGATTCTCCCAAAATGAGCGATTGAATGGAAATCAAAAGTTGATACAGTGTAGATTCATTCGGTTGCCATCCCGGTCCAGACCAGGTTCCCAATAGACTCAAGCATACCTTGCCACATTGATACAAGTTGGGATTGAAGCGATACTTGCCACCCCCCGTAGTCAAAAATTGGCACTTGGGAGGTTTTTGAGGGTAGTCCCCTAAGTGTAAATCAAATACAAAACAACCATTGGCATAGGGCGTATCGCTTGGTCCCAGAATCAAGACTCGTAGATATTCCATAGATCCTTCCATGGCTCTTACGAAAATACTCGATCCATATTCAATGGGAAGATTGGTTTGAAAATTGGACAATTCTTGAAAGAGTCGTTTGTGGTTGCGACTAGTGTTGGATGACGTGCAAGTGGGTTTGTAAAAATGATGATGCTTCAACTGGTCGACAAATCCAAACGCAAACGGCCGTAACGCGGAACGATAATTGTCTTGCGAGTCCGTCACCATGATCTCGGGAGTTTCCCCCAGTGCCTTGGCTTGCTGAAAAAGTTCCAATAATTTCTGGGCCTGCTTTTTCAAATCCGGTGCCACCTGTTGTTCTTGGACAATCAACTTGGATTTGGCCGCTGCTTCTTGCATTGCTAGCAGCAACGAATCATCGCCGCTATACAAATTTCCCAGCGCCTTGGGGTGGTGGGGCAGAATTTGTGTTTCGATAATTTGTAATGCCAGTCCAGTCATGGACGTTTCGGCTGGGGACGAAACGACTCCTAAATTCCGCAAGACTTGGCGCAGCAAGGTCAACAATTCGTCAGTGGGTTCTTTGTTGTTGGCCGAAGAAGAAACTTGATTCTTCAACAACTGACATTGCTGTTGGAGAGTTCGACGTTGTTTCGCTTGAGCTTCTTTTCTTGCCTTGGCACGAATTTGCTTGTCGGATGTATCCCCCGCATATCCTGTGCCATTGGTACTACTAGCGGGTTTTGGACGCCAGGGATCCCCAGCAGCTCCAAATGGTGAAGTGCCCAAAGTCATGGCATTCTGCTGCTTGGCCCATAATTCGTCATCGTCAAAGTTCATGATTTCTATTGCCTTTGACTCTTTGCAATAATCACAATGAAAGCAACCACAAGATGCTTTGGTGGTCCTCTGCTGTGCTGAAACAACAAAGAACCTTCTATTAAAACAGTGCAATGCAACGCGGTATCCATGCAGATTTAAAAGCGTACCGGTATCGTACCGCCCCCCACAGCGGGTGTGCCCCCGACGTGGATTTGTCGCAGCGCGTCGCCGAACCCTCCCCCGCCGGTCACGCTACGGTCCCGCGCCAAAAAATCCCACGACTCACGTCTCGTTCTGGCTGTCGTCCGGTCTGTCCGATAGGAGTCGTTTCCTTTGTCGAACAACAAAGGACAATCGAAGGAATCCGTTCTAGTGGGAAGAAGCAAAGCCACCATTCTACCTACCCGGTAACAATATCCTAATAGTCCGGCTCTACTTTGCAGAAAGCCGATTAAACTTGTACTAATTGGTTGGCTATACTTGCAAGAGCAACGAGGAATTCTTCCTCTCTCGTTCGTCGTCGTCTTCGTCGTCGTCGTGGTGCATCATTCTGCAAAAAGGTCGACGACAACGGCATCTCCTGCCCATATAGTGCAAAAACGAGGTATACGCTTGCTTGCTAAACGAAGTCCACTGTGATAGGTATTATCGCGTAGCCGTGCGTAAAACAAAGGAACTGTCGCGGAATCGAGGGCGCGACGACGACGGCGCTTCTTGACCGCTGACTTGTTTTATGCCGAATACGTCGCCATCTCATCCAGAATAATGAAAAGCCAGCGGATCTGATCTGCTAGAATATATGATCGCGCAGTTGCTGGTCACTTGAACGTGCATCGAAAAAGAGGGGGCACATTTTCGTGGAGAGAAAAATGTCAGGTGTCATCTGAAAATGGCACTGACTGTTGATACAAACGGCAAAAGACCTCCGCAAAAAAGGAGTAGCAGTCGTATACTTCACCGTCTCAAATGGACCAATGAGCCAATGGATTTGGTCTGTTAGCATGTGGTCACTTTCTGCCCCGGGAACTTGCACCGGAACGAGGAGCTGCGTTCTCGGGGGTGGGGTTCGGGCGACGTTTGAAGCTGACACTGACCGAAACAAACGGCAAAAGGACTCAGCAATAGAGGCAGTAGTTTGCGGTGGTACCAAACCGGTCCAATCGCAGAGCAGCCTCGTGCGCAAAACGACTCAAAGACCAAAATACTTTAGCGACCGTCGGTAAAATTGAATTATGGTGCCAAAAGTAGCCGACAGCAAAGTATCAATACCACAATAGCCTGGTGGAGTCATGCTGCTCCAGAACACGAAGATGCACCAATGTCTTTATGTTTTTGCACCTTGATCCCGATATAGAAATGGAGCTGCAATGATGTATCAGAACCCAAAGCAAAAGTTGTTAATCGCCGTCAACGCAAAACATACCTTTGGAAATCGTACCCTGTGGCGACAGACGACGCAGCTTTATAAAATTTTATTTTGTTGATTGTTATATGGACACCGGGAAGCAATCCTTCTGGCCCCTCGACACTTTTCAAACGTCACGACGGAATTTTGCCTCAAAAATTGCCTCAAAATAAAGTTTGGCAGAACTTGAATCTCTGCGGGCAGCAATTGCAAATCATCAAGAAATCGACCATGAGTTACGGACCCAAGCATTGTCCTGGGGCGATCCTTCTTGTACCGGTAGTAACAAATAAGCATTACCCGGACCTTCTTTTAGGATCCTGCGAGGTGATGTCATCGTCATAAGCGTTTGCAACGACGTACGATATTTTAAAAGCGATCGCGAAGTCGTGTTCGACATGCCAAAGATCCGAGGCGTCAGAGGGTATCCTGACGACGACCATCCAAAACATGCCTCCGCCGCAAAGAACATGAAGCCATCTGTCTCTACCGGTCCCGTAAACTCCAGTACGGAATTTACGTAGATTTCCACGGACGAAAACCAACTTTTGATCCGAAAAAGACACACGTATGCGAGTCGGCAAGTACGTACGTAAGTCCTCTTCGGTTCGCGTGCGTGGTGCGTATGTGTTCGGATCCATTTTCAGTCACGAACCCACGGTTTTTGACGGCATTATCGCGTGGATGAGAATTTCAGTCACGTTCGTGCGTGGTGCGAAAATGCGCGCATCGCCAAAGATCGATGGTGGGTGTCGAAAACGCGTACGTTCGAGAAAGATTTGAGGTGTCGTCGTTTGTCGGTGTTTTGTTTGCCACTATTCTTATCTCACAAATTTGTTTTCGTCAAGTCAGCAAAGTAGGTAAAGTTGAAACCATGAAGCTCGCTCTTGCCTTCACCCTTTTTGCCGGCGCCTCGGCGTTCGCCCCCATCCAGGTCCCTTCCACCTCCACTGCCCTGTTCAATCATGGACCCGTTATTGGAAAGGGAGGCATGGCTGATACCCGTGACCCTGAGGCCATGAAGCACGAAGACCCCCGAAAGAGCATCAGTGAGGCTCCTTCGTTCGAGGAATACATGAAGATGCGAAGCGGTGGTGCCCCCGCTCCCGCCCCTGCCGCCGCTGCCCCGGCTCCTGCTGCCCCAGCGTACTCGGCCCCGGCTGCCGCTGCCCCCGCCCCCGCTGTTTCCGTCCCCGATGTTGCCGCTGACAGCAAGTACGGCAAGTACGACGGACAAGTCTGGACCATGGACGCCAAGTTGGATGTCTACAGGGCATGGGACCCCAGCAAGCCACGATCGCCTGCTAACTTCAACCCCTTCGAGACTTGGGATGGAAACTCGCCTGATCCTTCCGGTTTCTACCCCGGTGAGGGCCGCTACAAGGACCCCGCTCGCCCCGGCACCAGCTACGCTATCATGATGGAGGAGCGCAAGATTTTGGATGAGATCGCCGCCAACCCCAAGCCTGGTTTCGTCAAGGGATGCCCTGGATGCCGCAACTAAGCGCAGTCCGCATGGCTGTGCCTCTTCGTTCCTGATTTCGACCTCGTGACGAAATCAACTACCACTGCTGATCTGAAATAACAAATGGCTTCTGCGTTGCTTGCAGAAGTTTTCTTGCGAAGACTATAATGGTGGTCTTCTCTTGATGCACTATAAAATACTCTAGATGGGACAATCTTATCGCCATTAGAACGTCTTCTTGGTCGTACCATGTATTTTGTTGATAGTCGCCCGAGACCTTCAATTTATTTTCTTGCAGCCACGGACCTTTTCTCGAGTACATGTTAAGACAAAAAAACAAAACCCTGACACTCGGAAGTCTTCGACAAGTACCAAGCGCAGCTGTCGGACGACGGTTACATCGGGCGGCAACGCGGAAACGAGAATATTACATGGTAGCGCAGCATCTCGCGAGGAAATTCTGAATGAATTTGAACTAGTTTGGTTGGATGCCTTGTTACAACTAAGTGTCGCCATATTCCAGCTATACTTCGGTGTTTGTTGGTGTGGAGGGGGTGCCTCGTTGACTTTGCTCCATGTTGAAGCGGTCACGCTAGTTGTTGCTTCGCCGTCCTCCGGCACCTAGCAACGCTGGCACAAATTTGTCTTCCAGGGGCGATCTACATCTTTCTAGAGTAGAATACATAATCACGGTGGACGATCAATAGTTTCCGTGGTACGTCTTTGTCTTCTCGATGGACAAGTAGAGAGCTAGCTTCGTTACTACTATTAAGCGAAAGTATGATCTGAGAAAGTGGGAAGTCCATGGAGTCGATGCCAGATCGACGGGTACGAATGCTCTTATCCTGTGTAGTTAGATATGACAGGCTCATGTCAACCGTTGCTTTGACGTCACCGAAGCTTATCCACCGGTAGATTTTCTCGACGTTTTCTACTGTAGCTAGCAAGCAGGCGAAAAAAGGCAATCAATAGGTTGACGATAGAAGGCACTGTTTCCTCTAGTTGGCTAGTTCTTCCTCCGTAGGTACCTTTGCTGCCGACATGGCAATAGTGTCATCTGCCACGTAGTTAATACCCATGGCCAGCAACTTGCGACGGAATCCTGACGGCGAATTCAGCGTATGTACATATGCAATATTTGATTTTTGAAAGGTAATGACACCCGTTCGATGATGACTGTCCAATGGGACAATGAGAACCGTATCGTGTCGGCCCGGTAAATCAAAGGAATACTGCACCAATGTAGAAGCCTGACGACTTTCGTTGTCGGCTGGTAGTGATTCATCGTCAATGTTGTCGTCTTCCAAGGTAAAAATGCCAGCTTGAGCCAAGAGTTCGAGGGGTTTCAAAGAAGAAACTAGGCTGTGATCTCGACAAGTATATCGTCCGGTACAATTTGGGATGGGTTTCCATCGAAAGGCCCGGTAGAGTCGAAGCAAATTTCCGCGAATCGTTTCCGGAACGTGTCCCAGGACGCCACCAATCGTTTGAAAGGTCTCCCCATTGTAGTCGTCAATGGAAGCCAACGGTTTCTGATCTTCATGGTCCGTTATTGCTTGGGAAGTAGAAATAGTGGCAGCATCCCCCGCCGCCGCCGAAAGCAAATCTTTCAAAAGTAACGCCACGGTGGATACATTGATGGAGTTTCCCACGAGTTTGTAATGATGCTCCAGAGGAATGTCAGAAGGAAAGTTAAATGAGCTAGGAAAACCAAAAAGCCTCAAAAGTTCCGTTGGAGTAAAGCGCCTCAGGCGTCCACTGTATTGGAGCATGTTGGAACGATCAATGGGATGTTCCGCAATGGCTTGATCATGATGTGACGATGAATCATTCGTAGCAGTCGCGTCTTGTTCCTTGGAGCCTTGAAAAAGTAGGACACTCCCCGTTGCTTTGGAGAGGATCCGTCCATACCCAGCAGTAAAACACCGTGTCGCTGTATCCGCACCCGCTACAATCCCCAAATCTTTTGCCCACTCCATCTGTAGAACGTCATCTTGGACTATAAAAGAATCCAAGTCCTCGAGTTTAGGATTCACGTAGTTCCTAACAAATCGTTGTTGAAAAGGCGTTCCGGACGGTGGTTCGGTATGAATTTGACTCTCGCTATTCCATCGATCCGATCGTTCACACAAGATGTAATATCGCAACCGATGATTGGGAATTCCTAGCTGTATCGGACTCAATAGATATTCCTTGTAGGAGTATCCATTTTCGGCCAAACAAGCTTTCCACGCCCTGCACATTTCACTGTCCGCAAACCCCTTGACGTTTTCCAGAAATACCCAACGTGGTTTCTGCTCCAGTTGTTTTAACAATGCCATGAGACCCAGTAGACCATGGCATCGCTTGTCTTGCAAATCCAAACCCTTTGCGCCTCTGGTCGTCGTAAAAGGTTGACAAGGTGGACTCATGGTCCACAAATTAGCATGGGGCAAATCCTTGGGTTTTAACTGTTCGACCAGCTTGGTAGATACCCTGCCGTCTTGATGGCTGAAGTTGTGTTGATAGCATCGATTGGCATGCAAACTAATATCATAGGCATGACATGCGGCGATCCTTCTCTGACGTGAATTATCGTCATGGCGCAATTCCTCTAGAGCTTGTTCGACAGCTAATCGCATTCCCCCAATACCCGAAAAGAATTCCATCATGACGAGATCATTCTGACTTTTTGTCGTTGTCATGCTGTGGCTCGTCGAAACAAGCGATGCCGCGATAATCACGAATAGAACAACAGTTCGACGTCGACGACAAGTCAATCGCATTTACCGAGGAATTCGACGGCTTGATTGCTTCAGGACGACAATGACAATGGTGATAGAGTCATCCTGATATTCTAAAGGTGCAACAGCTTGCTGCGGACGGCTTCTTGCTTGCGGATACGGTCGGATTGCTGCCCTATTAGTGGGGGGGGGGTTCCATCATCGTGATGATTGAAGGCAATCTTTCACGTTCATTCACGAACTCTCTCAATCGTGGGTAACAATAGTCGGATTGATCATCAATTTAAGATCTACCACCGATAATAAAGATAGCTACTGTACTGTACTCTCTAGTAGAGTAGAGTTCTTGTGGAGCCAGCTACTGAATTCTATTTGTCTACTACTTTCAGCAGTACTACTGCAGCAGAGTCACAGTCGTTTGGTTGAGAGGCGATTGGAGAAGAAAGGGATGGTCGCCCGACCATAACTTTGTGGCACATCAGGAATCCCAAACGTGTGTGTCGTGTGATGCTCGGGGTGGAAACAGCCTGATGTGCGCGAAAATCTCAATTTTTGGGAACACTATGATGACACATCAGGGGATTCAGGGAAGATACTTCAGATCATATTTCATTGCACTCGACGTTGCTTCACATTTGACAACATGCCCCTGGCCAACAATGAATCTCTAGTAAAAGATGGATGCTTCTCTCTTTCTAGCTCCGACACTGAGCTGCAAATTGTCGAAAAGTTGCATCGACTTTGCAAGGAAAAGTATCCAACTGAAATCAATTTCCGCCTTAATAAGATACAATGGACAAAACACATTGCGTCCGAAATGATTCAGATGTTTGAACATTCTGCTGATTCCAGTTTGCAATGGAACAATGGATTCTTTAGAGATGCCGCTCAATCCGAGCCATTTTTCCGAGTAATGGAAGCTGTCGCGAAGCTCAACCTGTTTCATGGATTAACCTTTAGGAATTTGGGGCGTTTGGAAGGATCGATGGACCTGGAACTAAACCCTAGATTAGCGGCTGCACTTGCATCTGCTATTCAAGAAGGGGGGAATCTTAAGTCGGTCACTTTCAAAAATTTCCACATTTCAGCGAATGCAATGGCTGTCTTTGCCAGGGGACTGTATACTGCCACTACTCAAGTCGTTGGTTTACGCGAATTGCATTTTTCGTACAGCCAATTGGCTGGAAGGGATGAAAGTGGAGGGTTAATGGGCGCCCCAGAATACCTGGCTGCTGGGCTGGCCTCCAACACGACCTTGAGGAAGTTCTGCCTTGAGGATGCCAAAAACCTGGATGACGCTTCATCGGCCATCATTGTCCAAGCTCTTTCCAGCCATCCGGCAGTGGAAGTTTTAGAATTAGGCAGTTTTGAATATGGAAGAAATACAATCCAGGCCATTCATCAATGGTTGAGGTGGGATGGCTGTCGACTGAGGGATCTAAAACTGCATCACGCATATACGACTGATGATGACATTCCTAACCCAAACTTTGTACAGCTCTTTGTACAAGATCTGCCGCAAAGTGCCTCCCTGGAATCTCTTACCATTTCCCGTCATCGCGGCGTTGGGGCAAATGGCATCAACATGTTGCTTGGAAGCTTATGGAAGCTTCCCAATCTTCGTTCCCTTGACGTTTCGGAAAACGGCATCGATGACTTTGTTGTTCTAGCCACAAACCTGACAGACACAATGCCAGCACATGGATTGCGGAGCCTAAATCTCAGTGGTAATACCTGCATGATGTTGATTCCGCATGGACTGATGATGGCCCTGATGATGGACAGGCCCTTTGTGCAGCTGCAGCATGACAATTACGGTGCCATCGAGAAATCAACCCTTAAAGTCTTGGAAGATGTCTTTCCGGAATTGGGTTACCTGGGGCCCGATTTTGAGCGGGAGGTGAATGAAGGTAGGGTACCGTCCAGCGTAGTGCTACAAGTCGATCGCAACCGGTGTTTGGGGCTTCTACAGCGTAGTGGTGCGACGATCCCGCTTTCGGTCTGGCCTTTGGTCTTGGCAAAGGCGAATAAGAATCCCGACTTATGGGCAACAATGGACACGTCGCGAAAAGCGACCATTTTATATGAGATGCTTCAAGGACCAGTATTCATGGGAAGAGGATCTTTGTAATAGGTGAATTTGCAGCTTGCTTGGACGACACGTCGCGAAGCGATCATTTTATATGAGATGCTTCAAGGACCGGTTTTCATGGGAACAGGATCTTTGTAATTGTAGAGTTTGCAACTTACTTGGAAGATGCAGTCTAGAGATTATTAATAGTACCATATTTTCTACTTTACCGTGAGTGTGGTGGCCCTGGCCTGGACTCAGAGTAGCGTCCAATTATTGGGTTGGATCGCTGTAGTGTCGGCTTAGGGATATAGGTTCATCGTGGTCCTCATCAACATGGCGCAGGAAAGCTGCTTTCATTGTTGACAAAGAATCCACTACTATGGGCTATACTCAATGATCGATCCAAGGTCTATGATCCTGCTAGTCAAATACCTTTTCGCCCCATTCTCCTCCGGCGCAACCTCCACCCAGCTCCTGGACGGAAAGCTTGTCGGCATATTCGGCTTTCCACTTGACGTCCACCAATACTTGGGCTGGCGTTCGTCCTTGTGTTTCAGGCAAGGCAAACCATATAAAACAAAACGAGATTGCCAAAAAACAGGCAAATGGCACAAACGTATAGTCTCCCAACACTCGATGGACGGATGGAAAGACGAGGCTCACCATAAAGTTGACAATCCAACCCAATTGCGTACAAAGAATCATCATGACTGTCACATACTTGGCTTGAAACATTTCGGCAATAATCAACCAAGGAATCGGCCCAATTCCAATCTCAAAAAATGCCACGTATACATTGACTGCTACCAAGGAAACCATGCTTCCAAAGACTCCTACTTGCGACAATGTGAGCGTCACATTGGCACAAAGCATACCACCAATCGACCAAAGAAGCAATGACTTTCGGCGACAAGAATCCATTAATAATAGAGCAACGTAGGTGAAGAGTACATTGACGCAACCAATAAAGGTTGTGATAATTCGGGGATCCTGAATGACGCCTTCAAACAAGGATGTCGAATAGTAAAAGACTGCGTTGACGCCACTGAGTTGTTTGGCCGTATGCAGCAGCAGAATACAGACGAAAAGATAGCGATCTTGGGAACGCGACAGCATGTTTTTCAAGACATGTGTGAAGGAATCGTTTTCGAGTCCCTGCTGTGTTTGTGATGCTTGTTGGAATGTTTTCAACTCATTTTCCAATGTCTCCTGGTCGTGATGACCCCGAAGCTTTTGTAGCGTGTATTTTGCTCGTGGATCGTGGGGGTCCTTTTGAAGTAACCACCTTGGACTTTCGACGACAAAGTAGGCTAGTATCAGTTGCATCGACGAAACAACCATGGTGACCGAAAAGAGTATCCGCCAACCGTCTTGTGTCGCGAATTGTAAAGAAAAGACATCCGCAAAGAGTATCCCCACCACATAGGCAAACTGATTGACCGTTCCAATCGTACCCCGAAGATTGGGTGGCGCAAGTTCTCCCAAGTATATCGGGACAAGAACCGTGGCAACTCCACTAGCGATTCCCATAATAAAGCGCGCCACGGTTAGAATGACAAGACTGGGCGCCAAGGTTTGAAGGATTCCACCCGACCAAAACACGACGATATTCACAATCAAAGCCTTCCATCGGCCTTGTTGAGCTACAATTGTGCCTCCGATACTTGCTCCAAACGGTGCTCCAATGGGAAGTGCTGCCACGGCCATGGACCAATAGATTGTGCGGTGGCCTGGAAAGACGTACTTTTCGGGATTGTTCAAGACCACGACATTGTAGCCAACCAAGAATTGTAAGGAAGCTATAACAATAGTAGCAATAACCAAGGCAAGTGTCACTTGTGGCTGTTGTTGTTTATTTCTCCTGTCGTCGTCGTGGATTCCTGTCACATCTTCCAATACTTTTTGAAAATTATCCAAATACCCACTCAGGACTCCACATTCATCTCGTTCCCTCGTTTGCATTCCATGAAAGGCCACAAAAGGAATTTCTGTGTATAACTCTGAATTTCCAGAGGCGTTGGGTGTAAAAATCGAGACGGTACCGTCCGAGTTGTGCCGCATGGTGCTGGGCAAATGAGGATGATGATTGTGATGAGGACGGACATGGTGGATCGGCTGCTGGGTGGAGTCGTTGACACACCCCACTACATGTTGTAGGGGATTCTTTATAATCTCACCACTTCTTTCTTTGCATACCTGACAAAGAAAGATCATACGGCGTGTTAGTTCATTGGCCAGGGGATTGTCATTTCATCATCGTTTCCACGACGACTAACAGCAGCAACTCACTTGCGATGGCGGCAGTAACGATTCCTCAGCGCCTTCCATGTTTAGAGGTTGTATACACAAAAGGTAGAGCCTCGTTTCTTCTTGGCTTTATATGTCAGAGTGTTGTTGTTGTTATGGTACTTTCAACATGGTGTCATTACACATCAAGAGCTCTCTGCAATGGCGATTTGGCAAAATTGCAACCCTCTCACACTTTCAGTGTGCCAACGCACCACCGTCCGGCGACATGCCGAGCCAGGCCAGCAGGATTGGCATACAAAATAACGTTGGAAGTAAAATAACGGTTGGCACATGTATCTTACCTTTGGAGCGCTCTTAGGGAGCTCGCGTCCGAAAAGATTTCGAAATGTTCCACGTGTACCTGGTAGTCCCGCAGAACATTCGCGATCTTTCCGACTTCATCATCGGCATACACATCGATCTGCTATTGAGATTGTCGCTGCTGCTGCTGCTGCTGTCGGGCAAACATAATAGGACTTGTAGGGGTGCACATGGCAAGAAGTATCACGAAAGATGCGTTGGTGCTACACGGTTCCATTGGCAGTAGTAGTCCTGGTCGTTCAGGATTTGCAAGCCTGGACGACGACGTGTCCAAAACGCCACAGTGTTCGTCGACGGTCGTATCGAACGTTCCTGGCGGCGAATCATGATAAAGCAGATACTTGCTTTGACGAGTGGAGTTTGACGAATCGTGACTTTGGTGGATTAGAAAAGTGGGCTTGTGACAATGGCATTCTCATGGAAAATGGATTTCAGTTGAGTCCGACTCATCGAGAAAATCAGCAAGACTGGAATGTCGTTCTTTCTACATCCGCCACGAAAAGTGATCGGATACTGCACATTCCCAAACACATGATTTTTTCGGCGGACGCAATCCAGCAACAACTCCGACGCCAGGAGGGTTTTCAAGCAGCCGTCGATCATGTCACACAACGACACTGCCAAGAAGAGTTGCCACAATTCTTTCTGTGGATCCAACTGCTACAAGAATTTGAAAAAGGCCAAAACTCGACATGGTATCCATGGATTCAAGCGTTACCACGTCACTTTGGAAATGCGTTGTATATGGATGACGTGGAACTGGAATGTTTGCCGCCCTATGCATGGTCTTTGGCCAAGCTGCAACTCCTGCACCTAGAAGTCTTTCCGGAAGCCTTGAATCGAATGCCGTCGGTTGTCTCTGCGAAAACGAGGGCTGACAAAGGACTGGCGAGGTGGGCGCTGAGTGTTGTCTTTACAAGATGTTGGGGGGAAACAAGCAATAATGCGACGAGGCATTATGACTGCCATGTTGCTCCCGTGGGGGACATGTTGAACCATTTCGATCCAGCGACGACCTTTATTGACTACGACGGACAAGGGAACTGCAATCTGTTTTTGAAAGAAAATGTGCAAGCCGGCTCGGCTCTCTCATTATCCTATGGGAGGACATCAAACCCATCTCGCTTTTTGGCACTATATGGGTTTGTGGATTTGAACCAAGCCGAGATTTTCAGTCAGATTCTTGTGACGAATCCTTCCCAAATGCACAAAGATATTGGATACGACGTGAACAAAATGACTTTGGGAACAAAAGATGGCTCTATTGCTGAAGCGGTGTTTGATGTGACACTCTTTTCGATTCTAGAGCAGGTACCAGAGGTCCAAACTTTGTTCTACCAAGCCCATATAGAAGGAGACAAACAAACAGTCCACGCACTGCGACAGCAATTCCACTTGGAAACCTGCATCCTGCTCAAGAAACATATCGACAGCAAACTAGTCGAGATTCAAAACCTCCTCCAACAAATCGACCGACTCTACAACATTGACCAAAATGCGGTGGTCCAACATGAGCGGCTGCCAGTGATTTTGGAGCACAACAAGTTTCTTTACGAGACCTTTGCCAAGGCAAAATCCCGTATCGATACAATGATTCAGGAAGAGATGAAACGACGAAAAGCAAAATAGCAAAGCTGGCGTCTCTTTCCCACAAACCAGATAGCAGTGATAAATCATGGACCAGTTCACAAATGCACTAGAGTAGTAGTAAAAGTACGTGGTTGTTATGAGATTGAAGTAGCTCTTACTGTATTTCTTGAGTATCATTACACGAATCTGAAATTGACGGCCTTAAAGTACGGTCCGCCCGGACGTACAGTGTTGTCAATCACAAATTCGAACAGATTGTTTCCGGCCTTGGTTTCAGCAGTTTGTGTCGCTAGAGTTGTACCATCAACTACCGTGGCGACTTGATTACCATTCAAATAAAATGTCCCATCGCCCATGAACTGCCAATCAAAAGACAACCTTGATGCACTTGCAGTTGGCAATGTTGCGTAAAACTTGAACTTTCCTGTACCCGTGCCATTCGAATTCTGCCATACAGAACTGGGTTCTCTTCCATTGTTAGTGACAATGGCTGCCTTTTCAGCCGTGATTGCTGCTCCCGTAGTAGGATCAAGCTCAACAAACTTCCAACGTGGATCTGCGTCACCAGACTTTAGGGTACCACCGCCGGCGGTGCCCCACAATGCGGGGTTGGCCGGATTCGCTGGATTCGCTGGATTCGCTGGATTGCTCGGGCTCGACGGGCTAGCAGGATTGTTGGGGTTGGACGGACTTGAAGGGTTTCCAGGATTCAAGGGATTTGCCGGGTTGGATGGATTCTTTGGGTTCGATGGGTTCGATGGATTGCTCGGGCTCGACGGGCTAGCAGGATTGTTGGGGTTGGACGGACTTGAAGGGTTTCCAGGATTCAAGGGATTTGCCGGGTTGGATGGATTCTTTGGGTTCGATGGGTTCGATGGATTGCTCGGGCTCGACGGGCTAGCAGGATTGTTGGGGTTGGACGGACTTGAAGGGTTTCCAGGATTCAAGGGATTTGCCGGGTTGGATGGATTCTTTGGGTTCGATGGGTTCGATGGATTGCTCGGGCTCGACGGGCTAGCAGGATTGTTCGGGCTCGAAGGGCTAGCAGGGTTTCCAGGATTCAAGGGATTGGCAGGGTTGCTCGGGTTCGATGGGCTAGCAGGATTGTTGGGGTTGGACGGACTTGAAGGGTTTCCAGGATTCAAGGGATTTGCCGGGTTGGATGGATTCTTTGGGTTCGATGGGTTCGATGGATTGCTCGGGCTCGACGGGCTAGCAGGATTGTTCGGGCTCGAAGGGCTAGCAGGGTTTCCAGGATTCAAGGGATTGGCAGGGTTGCTCGGGTTCGATGGGCTAGCAGGATTGTTGGGGTTGGACGGACTTGAAGGGTTTCCAGGATTCAAAGGATTCACTGGATTGCTCGGGTTCGACGGGCTAGCAGGATTGCTCGGGCTCGAGGGGCTGGAAGGGTTTTCAGGATTCAAAGGATTCGCTGGATTGCTCGGGTTCGACGGGCTAGCAGGATTGCTCGGGCTCGAGGGGCTGGAAGGGTTTCCAGGGTTCAAAGGATTCGCTGGATTGCTCGGGTTCGAAGGGTTTCCAGGATTCAAGGGATTTGCCGGGTTGCTCGGGTTCGATGGGCTAGCAGAATTGTTCGGGCTCGAAGGGTTTCCAGGATTCAAAGGATTAGCTGGATTGCTCGGGCTAGAAGGGTCTCCAGGACTCAAAGGATTCGATGGATTGCTCGGGCTCGAAGGGTTTCCAGGATTCAACGGATTCGCTGGATTAATCGGGTTCGAAGGGCTAGCAGGATTGTTTGGGCTGCCTGGAGCGCCGGGAATGGAGGGGCTGCCAGGAGCCTCGGGATTGCTTGGACTGCTTGCAGGGTTTTCCGGATTCGAAGGATTGCTTGGACTGCCGGGAGCCTCGGGATTGCTTGGACTGCTTGCAGGGTTGCTCGGATTCGAAGGATTGCTTGGACTGCCGGGGGGCTCGGGATTGCTTGGACTGCTTGCAGGGTTTTCCGGATTCGAAGGATTGCTTGGACTGCCGGGAGCCTCGGGATTGCTTGGACTGCTTGCAGGGTTGCTCGGATTCGAAGGATTGCTTGGACTGCCGGGGGGCTCGGGATTGCTTGGACTGCTTGCAGGGTTTTCCGGATTCGAAGGATTGCTTGGACTGCCGGGAGCCTCGGGATTGCTTGGACTGCTTGCAGGGTTGCTCGGATTCGAAGGATTGCTTGGACTGCCGGGAGCCTCGGGATTGCTTGGACTGCTTGCAGGGTTTTCCGGATTCGAAGGATTGCTTGGACTGCCGGGAGCCTCGGGATTGCTTGGACTGCTTGCAGGGTTGCTCGGATTCGAAGGATTGCTTGGACTGCCGGGAGCCTCGGGATTGCTTGGACTGCTTGCAGGGTTTTCCGGATTCGAAGGATTGCTTGGACTGCCGGGAGCCTCGGGATTGCTTGGACTGCTTGCAGGGTTGCTCGGATTCGAAGGATTGCTTGGACTGCCGGGAGCCTCGGGATTGCTTGGACTGCTTGCAGGGTTTTCCGGATTCGAAGGATTGCTTGGACTGCCGGGAGCCTCGGGATTGCTTGGACTGCTTGCAGGGTTGCTCGGATTCGAAGGATTGCTTGGACTGCCGGGAGCCTCGGGATTGCTTGGACTGCTTGCAGGGTTTTCCGGATTCGAAGGATTGCTTGGACTGCCGGGAGCCTCGGGGTTGCTTGGACTGCTTGCAGGGTTTTCCGGATTCGAAGGATTCGACGGGCTGCCGGGAGCATCGGGGTTGCTTGGACTGCTTGCAGGGTTTTCCGAATTCGAAGGATTCGACGGGCTGCCGGGACCCTCGGGGTTGCTTGGACTGCTTGCAGGGTTTTCCGGATTCGAAGGATTCGACGGGCTGCCGGGAGCCTCGGGGTTGCTTGGACTGCTGGCAGGGTTGCTCGGATTCGTAGGATTCGACGGGCTGCCGGGAGCTTCGGGATTGCTTGGACTGCTGGCAGGGTTTTCCGGATTCGAAGGATTGCTTGGACTGCCGGGAGCCTCGGGATTGCTTGGACTGCTTGCAGGGTTGCTCGGATTCGAAGGATTGCTTGGACTGCCGGGAGCCTCGGGATTGCTTGGACTGCTTGCAGGGTTTTCCGGATTCGAAGGATTGCTTGGACTGCCGGGAGCCTCGGGATTGCTTGGACTGCTTGCAGGGTTGCTCGGATTCGAAGGATTGCTTGGACTGCCGGGAGCCTCGGGATTGCTTGGACTGCTTGCAGGGTTTTCCGGATTCGAAGGATTGCTTGGACTGCCGGGAGCCTCGGGATTGCTTGGACTGCTTGCAGGGTTGCTCGGATTCGAAGGATTGCTTGGACTGCCGGGAGCCTCGGGATTGCTTGGACTGCTTGCAGGGTTTTCCGGATTCGAAGGATTGCTTGGACTGCCGGGAGCCTCGGGATTGCTTGGACTGCTTGCAGGGTTGCTCGGATTCGAAGGATTGCTTGGACTGCCGGGAGCCTCGGGATTGCTTGGACTGCTTGCAGGGTTTTCCGGATTCGAAGGATTGCTTGGACTGCCGGGAGCCTCGGGGTTGCTTGGACTGCTTGCAGGGTTTTCCGGATTCGAAGGATTCGACGGGCTGCCGGGAGCATCGGGGTTGCTTGGACTGCTTGCAGGGTTTTCCGAATTCGAAGGATTCGACGGGCTGCCGGGACCCTCGGGGTTGCTTGGACTGCTTGCAGGGTTTTCCGGATTCGAAGGATTCGACGGGCTGCCGGGAGCCTCGGGGTTGCTTGGACTGCTGGCAGGGTTGCTCGGACTCAAAGGATTCGACGGGCTACCGGGAGCCTCGGGGTTGCTTGGACTGCTTGCAGGGTTGCTTGAACTCAAAGGATTGCTTGGACTGCCGGGAGCTTCGGGATTGCTTGGACTGCTGGCAGGGTTGCTCGGATTCGAAGGATTGCTTGGACTGCCGGGACCCTCGGAGTTGCTTGGACTGCTTGCAGGGTTTTCCGGATTCGAAGGACTCGACGGGCTGCCGGGAGCATCGGGGTTGCTTGGACTGCTGGCAGGGTTGCTCGGATTCGAAGGATTCGACGGGCTGCCTGGACCCTCGGGGTTGCTTGGACTGCTGGCAGGGTTGCTCGGATTCGAAGGATTCGACGGGCTGCCGGGAGCTTCGGGGTTGCTTGGACTGCTGGCAGGGTTGCTCGGATTCGTAGGATTCGACGGGCTGCCGGGAGCTTCGGGATTGCTTGGACTGCTGGCAGGGTTGCTCGGATTCGAAGGATTGCTTGGACTGCCGGGACCCTCGGGGTTGATTGGACTGCTTGCAGGGTTGCTTGAACTCAAAGGATTGTTTGGACTGCCGGGAGCTTCGGGGTTGCTTGGACTGCTGGCAGGGTTGCTCGGATTCGAAAGATTCGACGGGCTGCCGGGACCCTCGGGGTTGCTTGGACTGCTTGCAGGGTTTTCCGGATTCGAAGGATTCGACGGGCTGCCGGGAGCCTCGGGGTTGCTTGGACTGCTGGCAGGGTTGCTCGGACTCAAAGGATTCGACGGGCTACCGGGAGCCTCGGGGTTGCTTGGACTGCTTGCAGGGTTGCTTGAACTCAAAGGATTGCTTGGACTGCCGGGAGCTTCGGGGTTGCTTGGACTGCTGGCAGGGTTGCTCGGATTCGAAAGATTCGACGGGCTGCCGGGACCCTCGGGGTTGCTTGGACTGCTTGCAGGGTTTTCCGGATTCGAAGGATTCGACGGGCTGCCGGGAGCCTCGGGGTTGCTTGGACTGCTTGCAGGGTTGCTCGGACTCGATGGATTGCTTGGACTGCCGGGAGCCTCGGGGTTGCTTGGACTGCTTGCAGGGTTGCTCGGATTCGAAGGGTTCGACGGGCTGCCGGGAGCATCGGGGTTGCTTGGACTGCTGGCAGGGTTGCTCGGATTCGAAGGATTCGACGGGCTGCCGGGACCCTCGGGGTTGCTTGGACTGCTTGCAGGGTTGCTCGGACTCAAAGGATTCGACGGGCTACCGGGAGCCTCGGGGTTGCTTGGACTGCTTGCAGGGTTGCTTGAACTCAAAGGATTGCTGGGACTGCCGGAAGCTTCGGGGTTGCTTGGACTGCTGGCAGGGTCGCTCGGATTCGAAAGATTCGACGGGCTGCCGGGACCCTCGGGGTTGCTTGGACTGCTTGCAGGGTTTTCCGGATTCGAAGGATTCGACGGGCTGCCGGGAGCCTCGGGGTTGCTTGGACTGCTGGCAGGGTTGCTCGGATTCGAAGGATTGCTTGGACTGCCGGGAGCATCGGGATTGCTTGGACTGCGTGCAGGGTTGCTCGGATTCGAAGGATTCGACGGGCTGTCGGGAGCATCGGGGTTGCTTGGACTGCTGGCAGGGTTGCTCGGATTCGAAGGATTCGACGGGCTGCCGGGAGCTTCGGGATTGCTTGGACTGTTGGCAGGGTTGCTCGGATTCGAAGGATTGCTTGGACTGCCGGGACCCTCGGGGTTGCTTGGACTGCTTGCAGGGTTTTCCGGATTCGAAGGACTCGACAAGCTGCCGGGAGCATCGGGGTTGCTTGGAGTGCTGGCAGGGTTGCTCGGATTCGAAGGGTTCGACGGGCTGCCGGGAGCTTCGGGATTGCTTGGACTGCTTGCAGGGTTGCTCGGATTCGAAGGATTCGACGGGCTGCCGGGAGCCTCGGGGTTGCTTGGACTGCTGGCAGGGTTTTCCGGATTCGAAGGATTCGACGGGCTGCCGGGAGCCTCGGGGTTGCTTGGACTGCTGGCAGGGTTGCTCGGATTCGAAGGATTGCTTGGACTGCCGGGAGCATCGGGATTGCTTGGACTGCTTGCAGGGTTGCTCGGATTCGAAGGATTCGACGGGCTGTCGGGAGCATCGGGGTTGCTTGGACTGCTGGCAGGGTTGCTCGGATTCGAAGGATTCGACGGGCTGCCGGGAGCTTCGGGATTGCTTGGACTGCTGGCAGGGTTGCTCGGATTCGAAGGATTGCTTGGACTGCCGGGACCCTCGGGGTTGCTTGGACTGCTTGCAGGGTTTTCCGGATTCGAAGGACTCGACAAGCTGCCGGGAGCCTCGGGGTTGCTTGGAGTGCTGGCAGGGTTGCTCGGATTCGAAGGGTTCGACGGGCTGCCGGGAGCTTCGGGATTGCTTGGACTGCTTGCAGGGTTGCTCGGATTCGAAGGATTCGACGGGCTGTCGGGAGCATCGGGGTTGCTTGGACTGCTGGCAGGGTTGCTCGGATTCGAAGGGTTCGACGGGCTGCCGGGAGCATCGGGGTTGCTTGGAGTGCTGGCAGGGTTGCTCGGATTCGAAGGGTTCGACGGGCTGCCGGGAGCTTCGGGATTGCTTGGACTGCTTGCAGGGTTGCTCGGATTCGAAGGATTGGACGGGCTGCCGGGAGCCTCGGGGTTGCTTGGACTGCTTGCAGGGTTGCTCAGATTCGAAGGATTGCTTGGACTGCCGGGAGCATCGGGATTGCTTGGACTGATGGCAGGGTTGCTCGGATTCGAAGGATTCGACGGGCTGCCGGGAGCTTCGGGATTGCTTGGACTGCGTGCAGGGTTGCTCGGATTCGAAGGATTCGACGGGCTGTCGGGAGCATCGGGGTTGCTTGGACTGCTGGCAGGGTTGCTCGGATTCGAAGGATTCGACGGGCTGCCGGGAGCTTCGGGATTGCTTGGACTGTTGGCAGGGTTGCTCGGATTCGAAGGATTGCTTGGACTGCCGGGACCCTCGGGGTTGCTTGGACTGCTTGCAGGGTTTTCCGGATTCGAAGGACTCGACAAGCTGCCGGGAGCATCGGGGTTGCTTGGAGTGCTGGCAGGGTTGCTCGGATTCGAAGGGTTCGACGGGCTGCCGGGAGCTTCGGGATTGCTTGGACTGCTTGCAGGGTTGCTCGGATTCGAAGGATTCGACGGGCTGCCGGGAGCCTCGGGGTTGCTTGGACTGCTGGCAGGGTTTTCCGGATTCGAAGGATTCGACGGGCTGCCGGGAGCCTCGGGGTTGCTTGGACTGCTGGCAGGGTTGCTCGGATTCGAAGGATTGCTTGGACTGCCGGGAGCATCGGGATTGCTTGGACTGCTTGCAGGGTTGCTCGGATTCGAAGGATTCGACGGGCTGTCGGGAGCATCGGGGTTGCTTGGACTGCTGGCAGGGTTGCTCGGATTCGAAGGATTCGACGGGCTGCCGGGAGCTTCGGGATTGCTTGGACTGCTGGCAGGGTTGCTCGGATTCGAAGGATTGCTTGGACTGCCGGGACCCTCGGGGTTGCTTGGACTGCTTGCAGGGTTTTCCGGATTCGAAGGACTCGACAAGCTGCCGGGAGCATCGGGGTTGCTTGGAGTGCTGGCAGGGTTGCTCGGATTCGAAGGGTTCGACGGGCTGCCGGGAGCTTCGGGATTGCTTGGACTGCTTGCAGGGTTGCTCGGATTCGAAGGATTCGACGGGCTGCCGGGAGCCTCGGGGTTGGTTGGACTGCTGGCAGGGTTTTCCGAATTCGAAGGATTCGACGGGCTGCCGGGAGCCTCGGGGTAGCTTGGACTGCTGGCAGGGTTGCTCGGATTCGAAGGATTGCTTGGACTGCCGGGAGCATCGGGATTGCTTGGACTGCTGGCAGGGTTGCTCGGATTCGAAGGATTCGACGGGCTGCCGGGAGCATCGGGGTTGCTTGGACTGCTTGCAGGGTTGCTCGGATTCGAAGGATTCGACGGGCTGCCGGGAGCTTCGGGATTGCTTGGACTGCTGGCAGGGCTGCTCGGATTCGAAGGATTGGACGGGCTGCCGGGAGCCTCGGGGTTGCTTGGACTGCTTGCAGGGTTGCTCAGATTCGAAGGATTGCTTGGACTGCTGGGAGCATCGGGATTGCTTGGACTGCTGGCAGGGTTGCTCGGATTCGAAGGATTCGACGGGCTGCCGGGAGCTTCGGGATTGCTTGGACTGCTTGCAGGGTTGCTCGGATTCGAAGGATTCGACGGGCTGTCGGGAGCAGCGGGGTTGCTTGGACTGCTGGCAGGGTTGCTCGGATTCGAAGGATTCGACGGGCTGCCGGGAGCTTCGGGATTGCTTGGACTGCTGGCAGGGTTGCTCGGATTCGAAGGATTGCTTGGACTGCCGGGACCCTCGGGGTTGCTTGGACTGCTTGCAGGGTTTTCCGGATTCGAAGGACTCGACAAGCTGCCGGGAGCATCGGGGTTGCTTGGAGTGCTGGCAGGGTTGCTCGGATTCGAAGGGTTCGACGGGCTGCCGGGAGCTTCGGGATTGCTTGGACTGCTGGCAGGGTTGCTCGGATTCGAAGGATTCGACGGGCTGCCGGGAGCCTCTGGGTTGCTTGGACTGCTGGCAGGGTTTTCCGGATTCGAAGGATTGCTTGGACTGCCGGGAGCCTCGGGATTGCTTGGACTGCTGGCAGGGTTGCTCGGATTCGATGGATTCGACGGGCTGCCGGGAGCATCGGGATTGCTTGGACTGCTGGCAGGGTTGCTCGGATTCGAAGGATTCGACGGGCTGCCGGGAGCATCGGGGTTGCTTGGACTGCTGGCAGGGTTGCTCGGATTCGAAGGATTCGACGGGCTGCCGGGAGCTTCTGGATTGCTTGGACTGCTGGCAGGGTTGCTCGGATTCGAAGGATTGCTTGGACTGCCGGGACCCTCGGGGTTGCTTGGACTGCTTGCAGGGTTTTCCGGATTCGAAGGACTCGACGGGCTGCCGGGAGCATCGGGGTTGCTTGGACTGCTGGCAGGGTTGCTCGGATTCGAAGGATTCGACGGGCTGCCGGGAGCTTCGGGATTGCTTGGACTGCTGGCAGGGTTGCTCGGATTCGAAGGATTGCTTGGACTGCCGGGACCCTCGGGGTTGCTTGGACTGCTTGCAGGGTTTTCCGGATTCGAAGGACTCGACGGGCTGCCGGGAGCATCGGGGTTGCTTGGACTGCTGGCAGGGTTTTCCGGATTCGAAGGATTCGACGGGCTGCCAGGAGCCTCGGGGTTGCTTGGACTGCTGGCAGGGTTTTCCGGATTCGAAGGATTGCTTGGACTGCCGGGAGCCTCGGGATTGCTTGGACTGCTGGCAGGGTTGCTCGGATTCGAAGGATTCGACGGGCTGCCGGGAGCACCGGGATTGCTTGGACTGCTGGCAGGGTTGCTCGGATTCGAAGGATTCGACGGGCTGCCGGGAGCTTCGGGATTGCTTGGACTGCTGGCAGGGTTTTCCGGATTCGAAGGATTGCTTGGACTGCCGGGAGCCTCGGGATTGCTTGGACTGCTTGCAGGGTTTTCCGGATTCGAAGGACTCGACGGGCTGCCGGGAGCTTCGGGATTGCTTGGACTGCTGGCAGGGTTGCTCGGATTCGAAGGATTCGACGGGCTGCCGGGAGCATCGGGATTGCTTGGACTGCTGGCAGGGTTGCTCGGATTCGAAGGATTCGACGGGCTGCCGGGAGCATCGGGGTTGCTTGGACTGCTGGCAGGGTTGCTCGGATTCGAAGGATTCGACGGGCTGCCGGGAGCTTCGGGATTGCTTGGACTGCTGGCAGGGTTGCTCGGATTCGAAGGATTCGACGGGCTGCCAGGAGCCTCGGGGTTGCTTGGACTGCTGGCAGGGTTGCTCGGATTCGGAGGATTCGACGGGCTGCCGGGAGCATCGGGATTGCTTGGACTGCTGGCAGGGTTGCTCGGATTCGAAGGATTCGACGGGCTGCCGGGAGCTTCGGGATTGCTTGGACTGCTTGCAGGGTTGCTCGGATTCGAAGGATTCGACGGGCTGCCGGGACCCTCGGGGTTGCTTGGACTGCTGGCAGGGTTGCTCGGATTCGAAGGATTCGACGGGCTGCCGGGAGCATCGGGGTTGCTTGGACTGCTGGCAGGGTTGCTCGGATTCGAAGGATTCGACGGGCTGCCGGGAGCTTCGGGATTGCTTGGACTGCTGGCAGGGTTTTCCGGATTCGAAGGATTGCTTGGACTGCCGGGACCCTCGGGATTGCTTGGACTGCTTGCAGGGTTGCTCGGATTCGAAGGATTCGACGGGCTGCCGGGAGCTTCGGCGTTGCTTGGACTGCTGGCAGGGTTGCTCGGATTCGAAGGATTCGACGGGCTGCCGGGACCCTCGGGGTTGCTTGGACTGCTTGCAGGGTTTTCCGGATTCGAAGGATTCGACGGGCTGCCGGGAGCTTCGGGATTGCTTGGACTGCTGGCAGGGTTGCTCGGATTCGAAGGATTGCTTGGACTGCCGGGACCCTCGGGGTTGCTTGGACTGCTTGCAGGGTTTTCCGGATTCGAAGGACTCGACGGGCTGCCGGGAGCATCGGGGTTGCTTGGACTGCTTCCAGGGTTGCTCGGATTCGAAGGATTGCTTGGACTGCCGGGACCCTCGGGGTTGCTTGGACTGCTGGCAGGGTTGCTCGGATTCGAAGGATTGCTTGGACTGCCGGGACCCTCGGGGTTGCTTGGACTGCTTGCAGGGTTTTCCGGATTCGACGGATTGCTTGGACTGCCGGGACCCTCGGGATTGCTTGGACTGCTTGCAGGGTTGCTCGGATTCGAAGGATTCGACGGGCTGCCGGGAGCTTCGGCGTTGCTTGGACTGCTTGCAGTGTTTTCCGGATTCGAAGGATTCGACGGGCTGCCGGGAGCCTCGGAGTTGCTTGGACTGCTTGCAGGGTTGCTCGGATTCGAAGGATTGCTTGGACTGCCGGGAGCCACGGGATTGCTTGGACTGCTGGCAGGGTTGCTCGGATTCGAAGGATTGCTTGGACTGCCGGGAGCCTCGGGATTGCTTGGACTGCTTGCAGGGTTGCTCGGATTCGAAGGATTGCTTGGACTGCCGGGAGCCACGGGATTGCTTGGACTGCTGGCAGGGTTGATCGGACTGACAGGATTAGAAGGGCTGCCGGGAGCGGCAGGATTGCTTGGGTTGCTAACTGGGTTGTTCGGACTGATAGGATTGCTTGGGCTGCTCGCAGGGTTGATCGGGCTGACAGGATTAGAAGGGCTGCCGGGAGTGGCTTGATTGCTTGGGCTGTTAACAGGGTTGATCGTACTGATTGGGTTGCTTAGGCTACTGGGTGCAGCTGGGTTGCTTGGGCCGCTCGCAGGGTTGATCGGACTGATAGGATTGCTTGGGCTGCTGGCAGGGTTGAGGGGACTGACAGGATTCGAGGGGCTGCCGGCAGCGGCTGGATTGCTTGGGCTGCTAACAGGGTTGTTTGGACTGATAGGATTGCTTGGGCTATCGGGTGTAGCTTGGTTGCTTGGGCTGGTAATCGGGTTGCTGGGATTCACTGGATTCGCAGGACTGCTAGGATCAGCTGGATCGCTTGTGCTGCTTGCTGGGTTGCTCGGATTCACGGGGTTTGAAGGGCTGCCGGGAGCGGCTGGATTGCTTGGGCTGCTTGCAGGGTTGTTCGGACTGAGAGGATTTGAAGGGCTGCCGGGAGCAGATGGATTGCTTGGGCTGTCAGCAGGGTTGCTGGGATTCAAAGGATTCGAAGGACTGCTAGGATCAGCCGGATCGCTTGTGCTGCTAGCGGGGGTGCTGGGATTCAAAGGATTCGAAGGACTGCTAGGATCAGCCGGATCGCTTGTGCTGCTAGCGGGGGTGCTCGGATTCAATGGGTTCGATGTGCTCCCTGGCGCTGCCGGGTTGCTTGGATTCAATGGGTTCGATGGGCTCCCTGGCGCTGCCGGGTTGCTTGGATTGCTAGCAGGATTGGCCGGGGTGAGGGGATTCAAAGGATTTCCTGGGGCGTTTGGGTTCGACGGGTTGCTAGCGGGGTTGGTCGGGCTCGCCGGATTGGACGGACTACCAGGGGCGGCAGGATTGGAGGGGTCGCTCGCAGGGTTATTAGGACTCAGAGGGTTTATCGGGTTGCTTGGGCTTGCAGGATTACTTGGATTGTTGGGATTGTTCGGGTTAACTGGATTTGCTGGGTTGAAAGGGTTGGTCTGTGGTGCAATATTAGAGAATTCTTGTGAGTGCAAATTCCTAGCCATTTTGTTGTGCGGGTATCATGCATGTTTCTTACCGCATCTGGTATTATGTATTCAGTATACCTCTGCTGACCGTCTTGAACGTACGCCACAACTATTTGTTCGTAGCCTGGTAGTAACTCTTCATTTTCGACGCTCCATTTCATTTGGAGGTCCACCCGCCGCAAGAATTCCTCGAAGAACTCATTGGTAGCCGTTACTCGATTCACCTCGACATCTTCTGGTATCTGCTGCAGACCACGGCGGTAAAGCCCCAAGATGCTTGGTTCATCGGTCATGGAAAAGAGCGGTTCGGCAGGTGGACAGCCATTGCAGGCAACCGTGGCTGAGAACTCAGTTATCAATATGTATCCACTGTCGTAGACAGGATCGCGCACAGCTTGACTGTCCAAGGTCGAGCTGAGCATCTCTCGCAGGAAGGGATCATAGCAAATATTACTACCAACGCCCCCCGACGTCACCTCATTGTATGCTTCAACTACGATATCTTCTACCAGTCTCGACTCTCGTATCGTAAAGGGCCTTGAATATCCTTGGATGTATATCGAGAATGATCCCTCTTCTGTTTGATGTTCAGCGGGTAGTGCTCTGCCACACGGTGACAAGAAGTTGGCATTGTTGAGTAGGACTGTGGTTTCTCCCTTTTTTCCGCCGCCGTAGACAGAAGCCGTAGCAACAGCCGCTACCACAGCCGAAGCTACCACGGCACCGGCAGCACCAGCAGCACCCGACGCCGCGGCTCCAGCACCAGCCGCAGCACCAGCACCACTAGCAGCAATTCCAGCGGCAATGCCCGACGCCGCTGCCGATGCTGCCTGTGTCGCCATGTTTTGGGCCGGGGTTTGTTGAGGGCTTTTGGACAAAGAAGAATCATTCCCTGTTGTGAGAAATCGGTGCAACAATAGTTCTCTCCTCTCCTGTTCGTACTTACGGAGGTGCACCACCCCCACCACCTTGGGCATTCGGGACAATTCCACCTTCTGCCCCTGTATTTCCACCTCCACCTCCACCTCCACCTCCACCTCCACCTGTACCGCCTTCCATCCCCGTCGCATTGTGTTGCCCTCCATCTACCTGCAAATTACCACCAGGATCAACACCATTATCATCTCCCTTGTTGAGACAGCGCGACAAAAACTTGATCAGGAGACTACCAACACCAAACGCGGCGATGAACATGGTGGTATAAAGATGGGAACGGTCAACGGATCCCTTTTCCTCGTCCACTTTGACCTTAGCGGGTTCGCCCCCCAAGTTGTCGCCTTCGTCTCCTGCACTCGTGGAAGCCTCCGTTTCGGCATCATCCTTGCCTTGTTGCAATCTCCGCGTACGAAAGTTTTCCTGGATGACCTTGGCCGCCGCTTCGACTCGAGCATAAAACGCCATGGCATCTGTGTTGCTGTTGCTAGCAGCAGCTTCCCAGACGGTTTGATCAATTGCAGCAAAGGGTTCGCCTCGAATTGTAGCCGGCGCATTCGCGGAAGACGCCACCGAGACAGTCATGGAACGCGTAGAGGCAAAAGGCGATCCCGGTTTATTTCGGACATGTTGGTTGTGTTTCATAACATCGGCATACATTGACAGTGCCGTACCCGGATCATCGTGATCCTGCAGATGGAGTCGATCGGTGGCAGTGGCAGAATTCCCATGCTCGTTGGAATGCACATGGCTCGCCGTCTTGTCACGGCCCTCGCCATAGAGATATCGGCCGCTGTCGTCCAAAGCAATATTGCCGGCCGAGCTGCGTTCACTTTCGCCCATCAAAACATCAAAGTTCAAGTCCGACTCGGACATGCCCCACGCCACGTTCAGGGCCTCCGCCGTGCGTTTCGGTTTCTGTTTGTTGCCCTTCTTGGGATTGTTGCGCTTTTTCGTCATGATGATGAGTTACGAGGTACGGGGCAATGAGGATTGTATTATGGATCTGCGTGTAAAGCTTTCGTTTCAACTAAGGAAGCAGCAGCAAGTTCAGTTCTCGTTGCTACTATCGTAAAAACAACAATTTGAGGCCCAACCACGTGGCGAATCGATCCACAGTTAGGAGTAATTTCGCGGGGTAATTGTCTGGTGGTCGAAACTCGATCTGGCGGGATCAGCGGGCGCATTACAACACTGCGGAAGGCATATGAAAGGCATATTCAACAGGACGACGGTTATGCAATGAGAAGGAATCGGGAGAAGTCCCGTATTGCTACAAACAAATGTATTATACCAAAATATCCATTCTTTTGTGTTGCGGCGACGTCCAGACACTATTTCTACATGATCAATTCGTATAGCGCTGCTCTCATATCAGCGACATTTCAAGCTTTAATTTCTGGATTCACTATGACGCTAATATCTACTTCGTCGACGCCGTTCTGTCGCGGGGCGCTTTCATTCTTTTCCACGACTATCGAGAAGAAGCTCCAAGCAGAAGAGAATTTTTATCCTTCAAAGTCTCATTTTCTCCTGCCCAAATTACGCCGTGAGGGCCTGATCTGAGTGGTGGCAGGCGCGCTCGCCGTCGGTCGGTGCGGGAATAAAATTTAGTCGAGTAGATCCGAAAAGGTATCTTTGGCGATGCAAAACGGGATGAATGACCGGACTCATCGTCCGTTGGGGCAACATCACTCTTGGAGTCTGCTTGCAATACACTTCTTGGGTCAATCTTACAAACCTCATGGTGACCGACCCGCCCTTGCTGATGGAAGATGTTACTGTTTGGACAGAGCAATGGCGACCTCTAAGAAGCTCGACAAAGCACCAGAATGGCTGCCAATTCTGATCATTCCTGGATTCATGAGCAGTGGCTTGGAAATCAAAGAATCTACCTTGCGACCGTCATGGGAAGGGAAGCGAATCTGGCTGAACTTGGGCTCCCTCGGCCTCTCGTCCATGTATTTTGGAAATGCGCAGAAAAAGAAAGAATTTCCAGCTACCACGGCTACTACCAGCAGCGCTCCTTTGGATGCGGAAGAAGAAGAGCAACTGCAGTATAAATCTGCGTGGCTGGAGCATATGCGACTGAACGCAAACGACATGAGAACAGAATGTGCAGGTATCAAAGTTCGAGCCATTCCTGGATTGGAAGGAGTTGACTACTTGACCCCAGGAACCTTTACGAATCTTGTGAGCTACGTCTTTGGGCCAGTTATTCAGGCTTTGGTAAAGGCTGGCTATGAAGAAGGTGTCAATTTACAAGCGGCATCCTACGATTGGAGACTGCCACCGTCGGAACTGGAACGTCGTGATGGTTACTTCACAAATACAATCAAGCAGGTTGAAGAGCTTTATGAGAACAATCATTCTACGCCCGTGGTGCTTGTCGGACATTCCCTTGGCACAAAGACGGCTCACTACTTTCTCAATTTTTGCTTAGCGAAAAAAGGTCAAAAGTGGATCGACAAGCACATTCACACGTACCTTCCAGTCGGAGCCCCACATATTGGCGCCCCCAAGGCACTTCGAAGTATGATTTCAGGTGATAAGATGAGCCTGGATGCCTTTTTGAACGACGAGGAGGCACTGGCATTAGGTCGAAGCTTTGGAAGTGGACCATGGTTGCTCCCGCAAGAATTGCCCAAGGGAGTTCCTTCGAGTGCCTACGTAATGCCCCATGGGGTCATGGAGATATCCATCGAGAGTCCCTTGGACACTTTCAATCTGACCGCCAAGCGCTTGGCCCACACTAAACCCAATCGCTTTCAGTTGATTGTGGTTCTTGGCTCCACCAAACGAGAAGTCAAAACGCCATTCCATTCGACGTTGAATACCAAGGTTGTGTTCGATGACAAGATTTCTTTTGCAACGCTGCCAACTCCACGGGGCTCTAACGAAGGTGCGCTTCAATTCTTTCTGCAAGAACCCGGCATTTCGGCCGCCAAGTACGAACGTTCCGAAAAAGAGTTCAATCCAATCTTGTGCTGCATCAACTGGTTGTTTTGCTGTTGCCTCTGGACTTGGGCGTACCGCATTCTTCGGGGTCTATTTTGTGGCTTCGTACAGACATTGGCGTTGAGTGCGGACATTTTGACAAGTGTGGCCGATCATAGCACCAACCTGGCACTCTCGGGGGTTGTGGTCGTACCTTCGCGTGTCTGGGATGGCCAAGAAGTTCAATTGAATGTACCTTTGTATCACAAAGATGACTATGGGGCGTATGATGGTTTCTTGTGCTTTTTAACCCAGCGACAACCTCGTACGGTCATGCTTGTGGTGAAAATGAAATGGTTGCCATTTCACAAGGAGAAATCCTTTCGCCGCATCTGCTCTCCCGTTTGTCAGTCGGGAATGGAAGGAAGCGCCCCGAGTATAGTCAGGGGCGATCGTGCCTTCCAAGAGTATCCCGGATACGATATCATTGAGCGTGAGGGTCTAACTACAACGCTTCAAATGATCAAGGACGTCTATGATGCAGATTCGAAGATCGATCCACGAAACAAGAGCTCCTATGACCCTCCTCCCGTCCGACGCATCCATGCGATTTATGGTATCAATCTTCCCACCGAGATTGGATCCATCTACAAACGCAAAGACACGTGCTTTTCCGGATCCAAGCTGAGGAATCTATACAAAATCGATACTAAAGCTGTACTGGGTGACAAGAAGAACACGAATGGATACATTGTGAAGGGTGGAATCCTGATGGAGACGAATAAGACGCATCAGGCCGTGGCAGGTGGTCGAAAGGCGTCCGGTGACGGAACCGTCCCTTACTGGTCGCTCCAGCACTGCAAGACGTGGATGGGCGATGAACGCGAAGTGACTGTAGTTGAAATTGACAAGGCGGAGCATCGAGAGATTCTAGCCGACGTTCGATTCCATCAAGCTCTCTTATCGTATTGCAAGATCCAAAAGCAATCGGTTTGATCTGAGGGTAGGATAACAGGCCCCAGAGACCTACTAGGAGTTGCGTTGCTATCCGCACGATATATCATAAATCATTGGATATTAGGAGTTGTTCACTACAGTAGCAAAGGGGCGATTGAGGGAGGCATTGATCGGTGCCGTCGTACTAGTCGGATTCTTTTCCATCATCGCTCCACGTGGAAGTAGTTCCCCTTCCCTCCACCGGGGTGCCGTCATCGTCGTTAGATAGAGTGGAGTGCAGGAGTGATTGCCAGCGAACCTCAATACTGCTACCGATAGTATTTGATGTGATCAATGATTCGATTCACCATGAATGAGCACTAGTCTGTTCCAAAAGGCCAAAATGACCGGTGGCTTCTTGGAGCTGACAATTATGCTGTCCGTGTCAATTCGAACGAGATTCGTTTTAACGAACCCGTTGCACCCTGGGAACGTCGGCGCTGCTGCTCGAGCACTCAAAACCATGGGGTTTGACGAGCTGGTGCTCGTCTGCCCGAAAGATCCCAAGGTGTTGAATCGGAAGAAAACCAAGGACGGGGCAAGTGGGGCCATAAACGTGCTGGAAACTGCATGCGTAGTAGGCACCCTGGAGGAGGCCTTGGACGGGATGGACATTCGCTGTGCGACGGGGATGCCCGTTGACATGTATCAGGGGCGAAAGCAGCAAAGCTACGTCGAGCCCCGGCCATATTTTGCAGAAATCGTATCGCGGGCAAACAATAACGAGGCTTGCTTCTGGTCGATTGCTTTTGTTTTTGGAAATGAGCGATATGGGCTTCAAAGTGACGAGTTTGAGCTGTGTCAAGTCGCACTTGGTATCCCAACCAATCCGGCATTTGGCTCACTAAACCTTGCCTCTGCCGTCCAATTGATTGCCTACGACTGGCGGCAGGCTCTTGGGGGTTTTCAAGAACCGGTGAAATCGCGGGAAACGTGCTAGTCCAAATCCATGCACAGGTGATGATACATGTTTGGGAGACTTGCTTTTGTACTCCCCTGTGGTCCTCATGCTCAAAATCTAGCGAACCACATAGTGGGGTGCGGTAACTATCCTACTATTATGCTACACCTCAGTGCTATTGTGGTAATATATAAATATTTACTGGTACAACAAACGCAACTACGCTCAAACTGCTCAAACTTCCATTCCAACGGAAGTAGTTGAAAGAGACGCGCCACTTACTTCACTGGCTTTCCAGACAGTCTTGAAGGTGTCGCTATCAGAATCTTCTTGGAGTGCGGCCACATACGTCTGTCTTTTAGGTTGATCCGCAAGCCATGCATGGGCAAGCTTGCCAATCGTGATTTCGACAGGGCCGAGACCAAGGAGGACTTTCAGGTCAAATACAATTACAGCCTTGTCACCAGCAACTTGCAACTTTCGGCCACCGGGCCCTTCTGGTTGGTCCGCCAGAGCCTGTCCATTGATGGATTTGATTTTCAACTTTGCCCCAAACGAACTTCCAAACTCTGGTCCCGAAAAGAAATTCTCAATGAAACTTGCCGTCACATCCTCCCATTCTTGAGCATCTAGATCAGAAATTCCGAACAACGTCAAGCTCAGCTGATTGAATGACACAGTGAGCAAAGGATCTGAGAATCGCGTGTCCACCAAAGGAGGGCTCTTTTTTGCTCCCTTTCCGGCGTCGCCCTTTCCTTTGGTCTTAGGGGCCTTGGTCTTAGGGGCCTTGGTGGCGACGGTGGGTCCGGCCGTTGGTCCCGAGGTGGGTTCTGCGCTCGGTTCTGCGCTCGGTTCATCGCTTCCGCTTGGAGCCTCTGATGGGGCTACAGAAAGAGTAGGTTCTTCGCTCGGTTCCCCCGTAGGGCCCGGAGTTGGACCCGCAGATGGACTTGGAGTTGGACCCGCAGATGGACTTGGAGTTGGCACCTTTGATGGGACTGCAGATGGGCCTGCAGATGGCACCGCTGATGGGACTTCAGAAGGTGGTCTTGAGGGAATAGTGGTTGGAAGGGGGGTACTATAAGCCTGCACAACAGATTTAGTGCGAGAAAGTGAGTAATTTGTTTGAATGGTCGAAAGGAAATGAATACGCTACTCACCGGTACCACAGGAGCTGGGGTTGGAGCCGGGTATGCTGGGACCGTGGGAGCCGGGTATGCTGGGACCGTGGGAGCCGGGTATGCTGGGACCGTGGGAACAGGGTAAGCTGGTGGCATAGTTGGAGGCGTGTATGGCGGCATGGTCGGTGGAGTGTACGGCGGCATAGTTGGAGGAGTGTATGGCGGCATAGTTGGAGGAGTGTATGGCGGCATGGTCGGAGGAGGGTACGGTGGCATCGTAGGGGGGGTGTACGGTGGCATGGTTGGGGGAGAAACAGGTCGCATGGTCGGGGGAGAATACGGTGGCATTGTCGGGGGAGCGTACGGTGGCATTGTGGGTGGTGGTTGTGGCAGCATAGTCGGAGGAGTGTAAGGGGGCATGGTCGGAGGAGATCGCGGCGGCAAAGTCGGAGGAGGCTGCGGCTGCATGGTTGGAGGAGTGTACGGTGCCATGCTCATTCCTCCATAATACCCATCTTCCGGGGCATTCCTACCAGCGCCGTTGCCGTCCTCATTATTCTTACCTGCTGCACCACCGAAAAAATCACCGTATGCAGACATGTCATTTAGAATTCGATCGTAAACTTGTTGGGAAGACTCTTGTTGTCCCTTAAGAATTTGGTCATTCTTTTTATCCTGTTGTCCATCCGTGGCGGCGGCGGTTCCGAGAAGAACAAGGACGACGCCAACCACGGTCGAGAAGGTTTTCAAAACCACCATTTAGTACTCGTGACTTCGAAGACCGAAGGAAATTTAACTCTAGGAGATTTCTTTTGATAAGCAAAAGCGTATTTGGCAAACAGTGCCGACAAATGAATGACAGTCACCACCCGTCGCCAATTCTCCGCTGCATCTTCGAAAGCGAAAATGATCGCCACAAGAAGTGGCATGTTGAAAATGTGACAGCAACTGTCAACGGAGGAGTCGGCGTGCGCGAGACACATGAATTTAGAAATTTTTAATATATATGTTTGAATAAATATATAGACGGTACTTGGGCCGATACTGAATTTGCGATTTCGCGCGCCAGGCGAAGGAAAGTTCGTAAACGCTATTGCGAGAGAGGTTTTTACTATCAGATAATATCATGTGCAAAAAAGAGACACAACTAGCGCGAACCCACCCACCCTCCTCCGAGCCTGCGCGCTCCTTGGTGACGTATGCCCATCAACCTGTTGCGATCTACTCTACTTCGGTAACTGCCCCTCCGTCGGATGGTGGTGCAAAGCCGACTAACAGTTGAAGTTACTACTATCAGAGCACTCTAAACAAGGACACACCGATTCAGAAGGTACGGATGGAACTCGGATTGTGTTTTCATCTGGTCTGAATGGTTCTAAGCTCACGCTTGGCCCACACGAAGGCGAGAAAACTCTGAAGGAGCCTCAGACCATGTAGGCGAAACAGCCGCAACAGTGTCGGAGTTCTTACCACCGAAGCCGCTGGGCATGCCATCCTTGTTATTAAATTCAAACGCTCTTCACTCGAGTTTGGTTCGAAGGAATTATAATCTGCCCGTGATTTGCTTGCTAAAAAGAGGAGACTAGGCGGCGCACAGCTTAGAAATTAATTATAGATTGAGGTAACGTAGGAGCCGTACTCCCAATTCTTTATCACAATTTCGAGAGTTGAAACTTCTCGACACTGTATAACCTGAAAAGATTATTTCTATCAGCAGTTTTGCCGTAGCAGTACATGATACTACGTTTTCTTGATACTCAGAGTGCAAAATTTTCTTCTTGTAGACTCTAGCGACAACGTGGAACGTGAAGTGACCACAGAAAAAAGGTTAATGGTCCTTGTTTTGCTTCTGTGCTCTTGCAGCGGGAGAAGGTAGCTACGAAGACCCAGCCACGCAAGAAGTTTCTGGAAAGACTGAAGAAAATGCTGGATATCACACGGGCACCAAACTACGAATACGTTCAGCTTTTGAAATATGATGTGGGTAATTGGGTTTGGGTTTACATGAAAGTGTATTATGATTTTTTGGTGAAAAATTCTCGAACCCTTTTCTTTCTCATCAGACCAATCAGTTCTTGAAATGGTATCACGGCGGTGTCGAATTACCAGAAATCGGGGCAGCAGTCGTTGGTGCCAAACTAGGTGCCAAACTCGGATAGTCACTTGGGATGGAAGAAGGGATGGGCGTGATTTTTTGGGTCGGGATGGGTGTCATAGGATCGATACGGACTTCAGGCGCCTTTGTTGGCGGCCGAGGAGTGAGCATTTGTGTAGGAGACAATGTAGCGGCTGGTTGCGCTGTCGTCGGACTGGCGGGATAGGGCGCTGCAGTACCAGGCTTTGGTGTCGGTGCCGGAGTTGCTGGCTGGGGGTAACCAGGTCGAGGTGTCGGCGCTGGGGTTATTCGATCAGAAGGCATTTGCGTTGGGGGGATCTGTGGCATGCTCATGCTCATCACAATATCATATCCAAAGTCTTCGGGAAAGATATCCCCGTACGGCGGTTCTGTTGGGGGCGGTGTATTCCCAGTGCTTTGAATGTCGGAATTTCGAGCTGCACTGCTAGCTTCAGCCTCAGACGTGGAATCTTCAGCAAAGAACTCAGTAAAAACACTGAAATCAGTTAACCTTCGACCCCGAAGTTGTTGTTGTGCTCCTTTAGCTGCGTCCTTTCTTGTCGTTCGCGTCGTCGACGTCCTCGTCGGCCTGCACTTCACAAGGTCGACGGGAAGACTAAACAGTAGTGTCACGACGAATGTGGTTGATTTCATCATTGTCATTCTGTGTTGATGTTGTTTCAATTATCCGTTTGTTACAGAAAATCGTAAGTTGTGGGCCTGGGGAACAGATAAAATTTGAGAAATTGGATTTGTGGCGATCGCAAGACAAGCAATAGAGCAGACCAGGTGACCGGTAGAGTTGTGTGTGCGTTGCTCCGTACTTAACCACATAGAATATCTGACATTGGATAAACGAATTTGAATTTCTTTCTATGTATGTTTGTGCATCGTGCGCACGGACGTTCACACATGGACAAAATTGACTTGTTCGATCTCCTTTGAGGAAAGAAGTCATTAATTTCTCGGCGTCGGTGCGATGTGTCTCGCATGCCACGAACTCAAGAAACACGGCACAATGCAGCGACCATGCCAAGAAGGTTAATGGTACTTATTTTGCTTCTGTGCGTGGCTCTTGCAGCGGGAGAAGGCACTTGTCACGCCGGTGGTGGTGGGGATGACGTTGATGATACTTGTGAAGGTGTCGTCCGAGCTGCAGAGCCGACTGTCCAACCTTCCGACATGTCCTCCTGGTGGGGAGAAGCCCAAGATCTTCAGGACCCTCTGGCCCAGCGACGCTTTCCATTGGTGGAGGAATACATGAAGACGGTCATCATGGTGGATCCCTTGTACGCCAAGGTCCGAGACCAGTGCAAATTCAAGGATGCGAGTTGCGTCTACTGGAGCGCCATTGGCGAGTGTGAAGCGAATCCAAAGTACATGCAATTCCATTGTGCGCCGGCTTGTCAATCTTGCGAGATGCTCGACTGGGAAACTCGATGCCAGTTTGATCGCGATCTAGCGTTGTGGAAGGACCCTGGAAAAGTCAACGCCACCATGGAACGCATTGTCCGCGAGTATAACCGCACAGTGCAAATTTGGTCGGACGATCCGTGGATTCTCACGCTGGACGACTTTGTGTCCCCCACGGATTGCGAGACGTTGATTGACTGGGGACACAAGCGACAATTTGAACGATCGGTCGATGCTGGAAAAGTACTAGCAGATGGATCCATGGCTTCGGTGGTTTCGCAACATCGAACTTCGACCAACGCGTGGTGTTTGGATGGCTGCTACCAAGACCCAGTCACGCAAGCAGTTCTGGAACGACTGGAGAAAATGCTGGATATTCCACGGGAAAATTACGAATACTTTCAGCTTTTGAAATATGAGGTGGGTCATTTGAACGGGTCTAGAGTGATTCTGCTTTTGAAACACGAACTTTTGCTGACAAATCCTTGAACCCTTTCTCTATCATCAGGCCGGCGAGTTCTACAAACGGCATCATGATTACAACATACAGGAGTTGGATCGACCACAAGGCAATCGAATAATGACGGTCTATATTTATCTAAATGACGTTTTGGCGGGCGGGGGGACACGGTTCAACTCGCTGGGCTTGGAAATTACGCCCAAGCGTGGACGAGTTTTGATTTGGCCGAGCGTCAAGGATGACAACCCACTCCAAATCGATGGAAGAATGGACCATGAAGCCTTGCCAGTCGAACAAGGCGTTAAGTTTGGTGCCAATATTTTTATTCATCAACGGGATTTTGTGGATGCGTTTGCCAGGCAGTGCATGTGAGGTCTCGGTTGGTATCTATTGTTTGTTCTGGAAGGCTTCCAAGTACTTTCGGATCGACTTTTCTTCCTGAAGAGAGAGCTTGCGAGATCCCCGTAAATCTTCATCGGCTTGCGTCAGGTGCGTCACAAAGAAATCTTTCAGTACTCCAAATTTGAATCCTTGCAAATGGGCCTCTAGGAGCCAAGTATTGTGGCCGAACCCATGTCCACGGAAAGCCTGCCAATAGCGAGGCACGTCAATATCTTTCTTGCTTCCAAGCACGAACACGGCCAGGCCAGATCTGAATTCAACCTTGGTAAACGATCGGTCTCTGGCTCGAGGTTGCTCGATGGGCGATAGCCAGTCACTGGTGTAAAAAAGGCCGGAGGTCAGGGAGTGCTCGAACCGAGTCGCTTTGAAGGGCTCCAGTATTTCCATTTCGTATCCACGGCGGGCTTCGGTCGTATTAGAAGGGAGATAGTTGGCTGCCATTTGGAAGCAATTGCTCTCATTCACGGCTTCCGAGGCATTCAGCATACGGTGGAAGGTTGGAATCGCCATTAAAGTCTTGTTGTTGAGCTCGTGAAACAGTTCGTGGTCAAGAATGATTCGATTTCGCAACGCTTCGGAGGCATTGATCGTCGGCAGTACGTCTACATCCAAGGTTAGAAAGTAATTTGTCCGTACATTCGACAAGGACAATTCCCGCAGAGTGTTGTGAGGGTACCCCCAAGAAGGAGTTTTGTCCATCAAGATATGGAAATCGGTTGTTTCCAGGCGCGGACGCCAGCGCGACCACAAAGATTCCAATCTGACAATATCGTCTTTCTTGGGAATGTAAATGGCTACAGATACAGGCCCGTTCCATCTCTCGATCAACAGTAAAAGCCGATGCCATTGATCGATATCGGCAATAACTGCAAGACTGACGGCATTTTGTGCCGCTGAAGCGGCGCGACGCCCCGTGAACGCAAAGTCGTACTTGGCTGTGTGTTCGATCTGGTCCCATTGACTACGGAGTGATTTCTGTAATATCCAATGTGTCCCAACCGACGGGCCTGACTTGGGGTAATTGCCGGGGCAGACGACTTGGCCTGGGGTTCTACAGGTTTGACCGTCGCTGTACAGATGCCGATAGTCCGGCCCTGCCCCATCGGCCTGAAGCGAGCAATTCATCGCTTTAACATTGAGCCCCATGTTTTCTAGTATATGATCGACTAGACGCGCCGACTGTTTGTAGTGCCCCATCCCTATCTCTTGATAGTGTTTGCTGCGCACTAAAATTTTCTGAGCGGCTTGGGAAGTCCACTTGAAGTGATCGATTTTCAGTAGGAGCGGAAATCCACAATGATCATATCCCTTCTTTTTTCGTAAGTCGTACTCTTGTCGACTTGTCTCCATTAGTTCGTGACCACCACGATTTTCCTTGTGGTATCCTCGAAAGGCGATCGCTTTCCTGGTGTTCGCGATAGCAATCTCGGCAGTGACATTGCAGGTCAACGGAAACTGCTCATGAAGACTTGGTGCCGGAGAAATATCCACCAGGGATCCGTCAATGGTAACCCGATCGTTGAACGTTCCAAAAACCACATCGTAGCCCTGATCCCCAACCGAAGCAAGAAATTCTGGCAAGTTTCCACCGGGTATAGCCGGAAGCTCGTCTGCGTCGGATTTGACAATCCAGTCGCATGGTCGAATGTCGAACATGGCCCTATGCGCTTGCCTAGCTTCCCAGAGTCTATTCGAGTCGTAGTCTCCAGTCCATCGATGAAAGTAGCGAACACCAAAACGTCTTCGAAGCTCAACTTCAGCGGGTCCGAAGAACTTTGATGCGTTGGCACTACGATGATGCAGGGAAAGGAGGATGTAGTTCGGATCGATACCGAGTCCGAGGTAATGATCGAGAAGATGAGGAAGAAGGTGTTGGTCGTACTCCAAGCTCACCGTGATTTGAAGCCATATTCGAAAGTCGGACTCATCGGTATTCCTACTTTCGCCAGGGAACGCGCTTCCTGCACTCGTAGCCCCCGTTGTGATTTGATGCAGCAAGGTTGAACGCTGGAATCCTCCTATTTCAAGCAACTGAACTGTAATCGAACCAATCAACAGCCATAGGAAAGAGCGATTGGCGGGTTTCATGGAAACTTGTCTTCTGCTTCTTTGAACGACCAAAGCAATTGAATGTTTCCTTGATGGTAGCATGATCCTTCTGTCATGGAGATTTCTCTGGGTTTTCGGCTGAACCAAGAAAAGAAATTGAGTGAGTGTGACGCGATCCAGCGACAGACAGGGTTATGCAGTTTGAAGGACGGTTCGACTTGACTCTACCGACAGAAATGACTGTTTGACTTTAATGTTCGCGCCTTCTGAAAAACGGTTACCGCTAAATTATTTAGATATCTAGCATCCTCGAAACGTTTAGCTCAAAGGTGACGCCGGGTGAGTCTCGCCAAATCGGTGGTGTGGTGAACCGTGGGGTTTCGATTTCCCTCGAACAGCCGGCGAAGGTGGTGCTCTCCTCGTCGCTTGCCTCCGAGGACAAGGGCTTGCGACGATGCACCAATATTCAATCTCACTTTCATTTTGACCAAGCGGATAAAGAAAATTGCTACATCTACAAAATTTATATGATAGGCAACCATGCCGGTCTCTTTCGGGATGCTTGGAATCCTGTTGATGCTAGACGTATGCTTCATAGTCAATTACTTCGTTGTACGCGCAATGCGCCAATGGGCAAACCGCAAAGCACGTATCGAAAGTACCGCTGCCGCACAGAAGGAAATAGAAGAAAAGAAGCATTCGAGTGATATTATATCAAACAATTTTCAAGCAATTGCCGACTTATTCAACGACAATCTTCGGACGCACCAGGATTTTGCCTTCGCGTGGTTGCTTGGGACCGTCAAACTAGAATCGATGCGGGTAAAAAAGTTTCCTGGATGGGTACCGATTCCCTACAATATGGGAATCTTGACGACTTGTGTTTTGATAAATCTGGCGGCCGTTTTGCTTTCGCCCGACCTTGTGACCGATCAACTTGGAGTATCGCTGGCAACGCTGGCGACAGATCTATGTATAGCCGACATCCATGAGTCAGGAGTTCACGACTTAAAGCGCGAACTTCTTGAAATAACAAATCTTGAACAGGCACGGCAGCAGTATGAGTTGATGACCAATTTCCATCGGGCCTTGATTAATGACACATCGCTCTACGGTTTGCCACCATTTGAGTGTCCCACTACGGAAACGGTGTCCGGTTTGAAAGAAGAGTGGGACCGCCCCGGGCCGTTCTTTCCAGGTTATTGTGCTGAAGCGCTAGAGGCAGCAATCGATGCTGCAAACCGTCGCGAGTGTATATCGGAAATATGCGATTGTCCGACTTTACCTGACTCGGTTTTATTTGAGGCAACTGGATTGGCTGGCGAGCGATATTGTGGTGAAGTTTGTATTCCAGTCCCATTTCCATGCCCAAAGCATACAGCTGATGAAGAAAAAGAACTTGAAGACTATCGATTTCATCAATTCAGGTTTGCGGAAGAACGTCGGGCTAATTACTCTATGGATTTTCCGGTTTCCGTACCCGAAAATGTAGTTTCGACTGCCATGGACACAACCGAGAAGATTTTGTTTCAGGTAGACGTGGCGAGCTACCTCTACATCGCATACCAATGCCTCTCTCTATTTTTCCCATCACCGCTAATACTTTTCCGCATACCAGTCTGGGCTGGGATCAAACGCTTTCTATTTGGCGTTCAAAAGCCTTACTTCATATGCATCGTTGTTGCCATTTGGTGGGGAATCGAATATTTCAGAGGCATTTGGTACAGTCCTGATATCAGGCTTTTTGTAAATAATCTTCGAGGGGGGGATCCTTGTTTCGTTGATACCGACTATCTTCTAGATCGACAGTTGGTTCTGAATGATATTTGCAAGGAATTGATGCCGATGGGGCCCCAATTTCGATCATCGGCAATGACAGTGATTGACGTGCTACAAGAAGTGCGGCACTTTGCAGAGGATTGTCAATGTGCGTTCCCCAATCACTACATGTCAATGATTGCACAAGCGTTTCTTGACAACTCTACCGAGCTTGGATTTACAATCCCTTTGGATATTTGCAAAAACGGATCGGACCTGCAATGTGAGTATTATCTAATTGTGTGCGTACTTATTATATCGTCTCCCTCGATGATAAGTCCCATGCCTGACTACTGTACTATCGCCCTCAGGTACACTGTATGCACCCCATGAAAATATCACATTCTTCGGAAACACCTCGATATGCACAAATGGCACTGAAGCCAGAAGGAAAGTTTTTGAATCGGCACCAGAAACGGAGACTGATTGGTGGGACCTTTGGGTGGCAAGTGGTTTCTTGGCTACACTCGTCGTGAAATTTGCTGTAGCCAACTATGGTTTATCGCTGATGGCATTGGCGGACCCGTTTGTCGTCTGTGCTGGAGAATTTCTTTGGGTCCCAACTGATCTTGGAATGGAAATTAAGACCGAGCAAGGAGCGATAGAGACTTTCAAATTCTTGGAAGCCTTTGACGAATGTGGTCGAGCTCTGCCCACTGAAATGCTGGAGAAATGGTTCAACAGCAAAAGGCGTGCCTTGGTTCACATAGCACTAAGTCGCACCGTGCTCTGGGGATTCTTGGTACATCTATGCATGTTCAATTTGTTTGTCACCGTCCAAGAAGAAATCGGCGACGAAACTTCCATTGGAATGATCCTACGGCATCGCGATACCGTGGTAGTTTCGGTGTGCCTCGGCTTTACTTGCTTAGTTGTTGTTTTCGGCTGCAAGGCTATCACAGCGCTACAAAAATGGCCGGTGGAGCAAGGCGATACGTCTGATGAATCAGATGACAACGCGTCTACAAGCGGAAAAGACAAAGGCCATGATCGAAGTTCCAAAAGTCAGATCACCACCTTCACAGGCGAAGTCGAGTCTCGTACATGATCTCGCTAGTCGCGAGACCGCACATGAAGATAAACTCAGCGGAAAGTTCATAAACCCTGCTCTGGATCGTGCTGTATTCTTTATAGTATGCAAAAATTTTAGCATTATAATGGTACAATACACAACACTTCATCATGTGACGTCTGGAATCCTGTAGCTAGCCAAACACAATCTTGTTCGTAATGTTGAGTGGGTCCTTCCAATTGGATTTGTCAACACCCAGGACATCCTCGATGTACAAGCGGTAGTTCCATTTGCTTGTCATTTTCAAATTTGCTGTGTTCCTGATATGTACAAGAGGGCTGTAGGTCCTGCCCGACGTACGGTTCACGGAACTTTTGACTTTTAGTGCCACGTCTATCATATCCCACTTTTCTGGAAATTCAATGTAGGGTTTCTGCTCCATAGCGACAATCTTACAGTTGATACCTTTCTTCCCTTTTCGTTGCTCTGCCACCATGTCATTTAAAAAGACCTGGTCCTTTTTGACGGTCAGGCTGCGGTCCATGTGCCATCTCCATCGTTCCAGACACGGTTTGGATAGTTTTCTATCGAGTATCATCTGACCGCCTTGTATCGACCACCTCCTCGAATTGCCCTTGAACATCCACATCTTGGCGGCATCATCAGGGTTTGATTTCCCGATTTTGTATTTTGCCTCCAGACCCTCGAAGAGAGGAGCAACTGGACTACCGAAGACGATGTCGACATCGAGGTAGTAGATCAATCTAACGCTATCAAGCCGTCTGTCGAGATTCATGTAGTCAATGACATAGGTCTTGAAGCGCTTGCGTGCCATTTCAATGTGATGATGACCTTTGGAAAAATCGTCCTCTATCGGTTTGATAGCAACGAAATGGTCCGTCCAATTTGAAATGGATGCATAACGTCCCGGCGGAGCATCAGTTACGAGAACGACCCATCCAGTGTAGTTTCCAATGTTGCGAAGAGACCACACAAATCGTTCAACAATCTGTGTCTTGGCGGCCTTGCTTCCCATGCTAATGACTGCGATTGCTCGTTCGATGTTTTCTGATTCTGTTGGAAATGTTGGCTCTGGAATTTTGATACCCTGGTCGTGCTTGTCCTGTAATCCAATGTCGATAACGTTGTTGTCGTCGATGTCTTTATCATCTACCAAAGTCTCGGTCTCGACAGGAAATAGAAAAGTCATTTCTGGTTGCTGTGAGATGGAAGCCTCCTCAGCGGGTTTGCGAACATATCTGGATTCGTCTGTTGTGGCGCTATCACTGATTTTCGAATCGGTTCGAAAAGCGCTCATTTCATTGTGAAGAGCGATGCTTTCTTGTATTTGCCCTTTCGTCCGATAGAGCGCAGCAAAAACGCAGGCAACTGCGACAAATTGAAGCCACTGGACAGTGAAGACGCGCACGAAGTTCTTCTGGCGGATTCTTGGCTTGGATTGTATTCTCATGATGACCTATTGCTTTGCATTCATTTGAAAGAAAGTGCCGTGATGACTGCACACAAATGATTACAAGAACGTTCAGGTTCACCACTTTGGGTCGCCCAGAATGTTCTCAAGAAAACTTGTATGTAGAAGATGAAAGGATGCGGAAAGAATGTGTGTTGATGCGAGGGACGCCATGCGCGCGAGGCCTAACAGACACGCAACGGCGACTCACTCATCACGATTTGTGTTACAATATATATATTCATATCCTAATTTACATATGTTAGTTTTGCCGTTATGTTGGCTTTTCATGAGAAATGGGGCTCGCCCTCCTCGAGAGCGCTTCGATGCAAGCGCCCTCCCCCTGCTTTGATCCGGAGCTCGTCTTTTAACCGTAGTTTACGCGTACGCGATCTTTCTGTAGAATTTGAAAATTTGGAAGTCCTCACGAGGACAACAATCGGACCCCTGTTCCATCGCAACTGTTGTCACTAAGGGAGGAGACAAATCGAGTCGAGTGTAGTGTAGTTTGATAATGCGCATTTACAGGGCTACTAGAGAGAAAAATGTTGCTTCCAACCAGCGGGCAATGGTAATGTATTTGCTTTTAGCCGCAACTCTCGGTCTGGTACTGAAACACTCCCGAGTGGTCAACCGATCAATATTTCGTCATTACAGGGAGGCTTTCGATCAGGTATGGTCGATTGAACAGGGGCAAATCAGCCCTGAGAGTAGTCCGACTACAGACCAAGTGTTGCCTGGACAGGACGCTGACTTTTACCAGTCTTTTTGGGACCGATCTTTACAAGTGGCCTTGGAGAGCAAACGGGCGCTTGATAAGATGTCTGCTCCTGACATCGCGGACTGCCCCAAAGTCTTTGTCTTCAATCTTTCAAGCGATTTCAGGGACGTTGCAAGGAAGCACGTTGCATCTGTTGACTATGCCTTTGGCAACCCGACGGCGTACGACAATCCCATCGAAGGAATTTCACTAAGGTCGACCAACCAGTACAGCTTGGGAACCATTCTTGAAAATCGCTTGCGTCAGCCAGAGAGCTGCTATTATACTAATGATCCAGCCAAAGCTGACTTGTTCTATCTCCCCATTAATACTGCCCCGAAAGGCTCCGCTGAAGTCAGGGCCATGTGCGAGAAATCCAACGTCACTCAGCTACTAGAAGAAATACAAGCGAAAGGTTTGGAACCTGATTGTCGCTATTTCATGACCATGGGAAAGGGTCACTACATAGGTCGCCTTTGCACGGGCTGGTTTTGGGATCCATTGCCGGTATTTCAACTCGCAATGCGGCTTGCGTACTCCCACGCCCCGGCGGTCAACTATTTCAAAGTAAGTCACGTGGAAACTGACGCGAGCGAAAAACATCCTAGCGACCAAGCAGCGTACCCGAATCTGTTCTCGGTACCTTACCCGAGCAGTCTCCACTACTTGAGTGGTGAAGCGTCAAACTTCCTAGCAAATACAACAGAGCAACGCAAATATTTGATGAGTTTTGTGGGCAAATGGGATCATGGAGATGTAGAAGTTCGACTTCGCATACGGGACTTGTGTCTATCCTACAATGACAATTACAAGTGTAAACTGGAGAAACCCAGTACAACAAATCTGCTGGTAAAACGAAGCTCTACATTTTGCCTAGAGCCCGTCGGCGATTCTCCCTGGCGTAAATCAATCGCCGACTCGATTTCATTTGGGTGCATCCCTGTTTTGTTCTCCAACGACACGGACAATGTAACACCATGGTTCTGGGATCATTGGAAGCATCACGGTAGAATCTTGCTGGGCGAGGAGTACCGGGAAGCTTTTCTGAATGGGCGCATCGATTTATACCAGCTACTTTCGACCATACCACCGCGCTTGCTTACTTTGATGCAGGATACAGTGGCAAAGTATAGTCGACAATATCAGTACAGCCTGACCGATGACCGCGGAGATGGTGTTCATCTTGCGTTGGGGAAAATGAAATCTCTTGCCAAGGAAAAGCAACGTCAAGGAATCTGTGGTGGGGCCAAAGAACTCCTCTAGTGTTTTTTTTGCGGGAATGACTCCAAAAACGTCGCATTTAGCTCCATGTCAATGCCTGTTTATTCTGCTGCATCTAACAAGTAAATGTGAGTACGTCGTAGTACCCTGCCTAAAGCTAGCTACCAGGTACGCTATTAGAGTGGCGATGCGTCATCCAGCATATCTAGACTAGTTCACTCGCTGGTAGTAGTACTACGGGGGTATTTATCATTTGCTCAGCAAAAGCGTCGGAACCCCTAAAATACCAATGAGACTTGTGAGGGTAGCAATACATACTCGGGCATATTCCGCATCGACCCTGCTAGTGCGGAGCGTCCCCTCATCATCGCATCCAACATATGTTGAAATCTCTCGAGTCTGTACCTCGTCAGCTGAACTCTTGACTAGATTGACCACACTTGTCAATCGTCAATGATACTGCTCGTGTCCCTTGCAACTCGCTTCCAATGCAAAGGTCTCTACTTTTAGATAGTTTCCTTCACACACTTCGCTCCTTAGAGTTATGACTACAATACTTGACTCTCTCCATCCATCGCTGCTTCCGACATTATCGCAAACGATCGCTCTTTGCTTTATTCAAGTCTTCCAACATGAAGACTTTTCTTATCGCTTGTCTCCATGTAGTTGCTTAGCTAAATTAGCTTCACGTCAAGCTAGTTAGCTTCCGTTCCAAGATTCCAAATAGTGAATCTTTCCGTTGCCACTCCAAATGTTTTCTTCCTCTCTAGTAATCCGAAATTGATAGTCGAGGACTCGGAGCGCAGACGACTAAACGGACTGTCGACTCGATGGACTCGGATGACGTCGGCACCTCATTTTCCAACATCCTCCCTCTGCGCTTCGACTGGGTGATCGACTTCGAACACAATTTTCTCCCAATCTTCTCTGATACGCAAATTCCCATTTCGCACTCTCTCTGCAAATTTAGAGTGCAGCTTCTCTGGAAGATTCTTCGTCATCAAGTCGCTTTCGTTTTCATCTGTTCTTACATAGGCGGGGACAATCTCTTTCCTGTTGTAGAGTGTTCGTATGAAATGATGTCTGACCTCAATGTGCTTGGTCCGGCTACCGACCGATGGATTCTTGATGAGGAAGATGCATCCTGTGTTGTCCTCCATCAAGATTCCTGGTTTCTCCACGTAGAAAATTTCGTCCAACAACATCATCAAGAATCTTGCTTCGCATGCCGCCAAAGCCGCACTGACATATTCGGCCTCGGTGCTGGACAGTGTGACGATGTGTTGTGTTTTGCACAGCCAGCTCACAAGCATCCCTCCGAGAGTATGTAGGTTCCCAGATACGCTTTTTCGATCGTCTTTGTTCGTCGCGTAGTTTGAATCGGCGTTCGATCCGCATCGCATTGCCTTGGGCTTTCGAAAGATTAGTTTCAACTTGTCCTTGTGCTTCCATATGAAACCAACAAATCGTTCCAACTCTTTCCAATGATCTTCGTTCGGATTTCCAAATTGTCTTGCCAATTCCCGCGCCGCGTTCGCACCTTCCGGCAACAACTTGCAGACCAAGTAATTGATTTTCCCGACGATCGTTCTGTAGTCTGTCGCATTAAGTGGTTTGTCTTCCTTGTTCTTCTCCAACGAAATGCCTGGCGTTCCGGGTGTATCGTAGCCTTTGGGTTTCTTCCCGGTCAATCGTTCGTAGGCGTTGATGATTCCGTCAACAAAGTCGTGCATGTCGGCCTCTAAGTAACGCTCTCCGTTTTCGTCACGCTTTTCCTTGTACCAAACACCTAAGTGTTTTGTGAAGCCGTCTTGATTGGTGAATCCAAATCGCTTCTTAATTCCGCTTTTGAATTGCGCGATCGCGTCCTTTGTGCCGCACAATAGCGTGTCATCAACATGAATCACCGCGATGATAATTGTTTCTCCCTCGTCATCTCGTCGAAAGAACACACACGGGTCCACGTTGCTTTGCTGCATGCCCATCTCTTCCGTTAAGTGCTTTGTATACGTCTTGAAAAATATCAAGGCGGCGTCGACATCTCCATACATCGATTTTAGCCTTTCGATGCACATCGTGTTGGCTTCTTCTTCGGTGATGAACCCCAACTCGAGTAATCCTTCGGGGAATTCCATAAAGCTTCGATCTTCTTTATCGCCTTCTAGGAATGCCGCCTCCACGTCGATTGAGTCGAGATAAAAGCGCTTCTTTTCGTCTGGGTCATCGGCCTTGAATAAATATATTCCGAATACAACATGTGTCGATGTATCCGTGCCAACCGGGGAGTGTGACTGTTGAAAGTCAATTCCTGGGATCATTGTGAATCCCTTCGAACAGATCCTGACCTTGTATCTGATTGAACCGTCTGGTTCCACTTTCTTCTTGAAGACCGGCTTGGATTTCATCAACTTTTTGTTTAATTGTCGCGGTATGGACTTCGGTACTTTCTTCCAACAACCTCGTTTGATAAAGTTGTTGATCTCGTTTGCCGTTCCATTTCTCCATTGTTCCGCTTCCGGTCCGTTCAGGGCTTCTTTCATCGTCGTCGGTGTCCCGTAATCTGACTCCATCATCATCACATTTTCATAGCAAAAGTTGACTTCCTTTGTAGATTTTGTGCCGTCTTCTTCTGCGAATTCCGTCACTTCCGAACGATTCTCGACAATAGGATTGTAGGAGGTGTCGAGGCGACGTAGTTCTCGATCGATTCTTTCTCGTTTTCGTTCCGCAGCAGTCTTAATCGTCTTCGGTGGTGGCGCGATTTCTTCCTCCCCACTGTCGTTTTCTGTGGTGTTTTGTTCCTCCCCAATTTTATTCCCATCGTCTTCTTTTTCTTCTTCACCCTGGACCGACTCCTCTTCGATAGTTGGAGTGGGGGTTGGCGGTTTAGGCGCTGGATCGTCGTCGTCGTCGTCAGAATCTGACAAAACAGCCGCTGTGGAATTTCGATTTCGCAAAATACTGGCTGGTTGTTTATTCCTCCCTGCTGGCGGCGGCGGCGATGATGCGCGATTGGAGTTGGTAGGTGGAACATCCTCATCTTGAGGAATAATGTGGGGGCGGGGTGCATCCGTATCAGGTGGTGGTGTGTCGTCAATGCCGGGTGGTAGTTCCTTGATTTCCGCGTCTTGCTCAAAAATTGAAATGCCATTTCGCGGGTCGAGGCGCGAAAATGTGAGCCATTCGACGTCGCGGCTCTCGATGACGTGCTGAGTTTGCGGGTTGTACATACGGTACGTGTCCGGCGGGCGACCTTGGGCATATCCAACCATTAGCATTTTTATGCCTTTTTGTTTCCACTTGCCCGTGATTTGAGCGCGGTTTGTGACGATCGCGGGACGGCCAAACTCAATTAGATGTGCGGCGAGTTTCGTCACGTCTTGATAAACCACAGCGTTCGCCGGCTCGGACCGCACTGATGATAGGGTCACATTCTCCGTAGTGTTGTGGTAATTGATGGCTTCGCCCCATAAACGTTGTCGACCTTCTTCGTTAATTCCAGCGGCGAGCATCGATGCGTTTGCTCGTGTTATCAGGACAGGAATTCTTCGTTCCACCACGCCATTCATTTGCGGGGTATGCGGTGCTGTCCTTTCCAGCGTGACTCCCAGTTCGAGGCATAGCTTTGATAGTGGGGCAACATTTTCTCCGGCGTTGTCACATCGTAGATACGTGACAGAGAATCCCAAACCTCTTAGTTCCGTGATGATATCCCGTGCAAAATCCACCATAGGTCGTTTGCGCGCGTTGAATCTTACCCATGACTTTCGTGAAAACTCGTCAACGGCGCAGAAGAGATATTTCGGCCTATGTCCAGCTACGTAGGTAGCGAAATTTTTATAAAGGGAAAGAAAGGAAAAAGAAGAGAAAAAGTTCGAAGAACATTTTGAAAGCAATAATCGCTGTTTCTGTCGTAGCAAGGAATGATATTTACCGCTGGGAACAGTCTCTTGCCGGCTTGCGCGGCGCGCAAGCCGCTCACCGTTAAGTCGAATTGGTCCAAATTTGTCGTTGAATCGGACGGGCGGCGACAATGGCGCAACACAAAAATCCATTCTTTCATTCACTGTCAAACTTTTATTTGCGAGCAATTCTCAAGTACTGCAGCTGTATTCTTACCACCGCATGTGTATAAACTCCTTGATTGGCGCTATACAGCCGTTCCAACAGCAGTATTATTTGATTGCTAGTTATTATTCAATTACTACTTCAATATTACCAAGGTATGTGCATTCTATGGCGGACCAAAGTATTTTGATTCATGCATTTCACTAACATTGTCATGTAAACCTGACAACCTGCTCACCACCCAGCATCTCTACAACTCGCCTGTTGTGGCCTTTGCTGCCAAGCTACTCTCAAAACGAAGCTGCCGTCGCCGCCGCCACTTTCAACTCGTCAGTCATCGTTTTGTTTCCCTGCCAATGAACGCCACAATCAACTTTGGATTGCTGTGGATTCATCTACAAGCTGCCAACGCCACTACTACACTACAATACACTTTATTATTCATGGCTACCTCTACGAAGCTATCGCTGCGCCGCTATTGTTTTCTTCATCTCATCGATCATTTTGTTCGTGGGTCGAAAGCTACAATCAACTTTGAATGGCTGTGAATTCGTCTACAAGCTGCCATGGCCACTACAACTACTACACTACAATACATTTCATTATTTGCTGCTACCTCTACGCAGTCGCTGCCCCCCCCGCCACTCTTTCGTTGAACTCCTAGTTTTGTTCTTTTGACACGATACAACGAATGCAACAATCAACGAATCGTACAAGGAATGCAACAATCAACTTCGAATCATGATTCATGGGAATGATAGAAGGATGATTCTGCTGATTTGAAATAGGGATCGCACTATAGTAGACGTTGCTAGTGTACTTGAACTAGAAAGTCTGGTCATGCGACTTGTCACTTTTTTGGTGTCGCTTGTCGTCAATCGTCGTCGTTCTTCCTTGCTATCATGATTGAGAGCTATCGAGCAACGAGGCTGGTTAACCGAGAACCGAGAAGGAACTACTATTGGTGCTACTATTGTGAGCTTTAGTTGTTATCGCAAGCTGCTTCTGGCATGGGAGGGAGCAGGCGCGCTCCCAAGATATCAAGTATACACAAAAAGAAGCTTCAAATTGGTAAATCGAATGTCGAATTTTAATCTTTGGTGTCGTAGTGTTAAATACGCTATCAAAACGTCCATAAATACGCTATCAAAGTAGGACACGTTGAGGACGCGAATTCAATCGAAAAGCACCGATTTTGGACGAAAATGGGGCATTTCTGTCATACGCTATCAAAGAGCTACCTACGTAGTTCGACACTGCCCGATATTGGCCTATGTCCAGCTACGTAGGTAGCGAAATTTTTATAAAGGGAAAGAAAGGAAAAAGAAGAGAAAAAGTTCGAAGAACATTTTGAAAGCAATAATCGCTGTTTCTGTCGTAGCAAGGAATGATATTTACCGCTGGGAACAGTCTCTTGCCGGCTTGCGCGGCGCGCAAGCCGCTCACCGTTAAGTCGAATTGGTCCAAATTTGTCGTTGAATCGGACGGGCGGCGACAATGGCGCAACACAAAAATCCATTCTTTCATTCACTGTCAAACTTTTATTTGCGAGCAATTCTCAAGTACTGCAGCTGTATTCTTACCACCGCATGTGTATAAACTCCTTGATTGGCGCTATACAGCCGTTCCAACAGCAGTATTATTTGATTGCTAGTTATTATTCAATTACTACTTCAATATTACCAAGGTATGTGCATTCTATGGCGGACCAAAGTATTTTGATTCATGCATTTCACTAACATTGTCATGTAAACCTGACAACCTGCTCACCACCCAGCATCTCTACAACTCGCCTGTTGTGGCCTTTGCTGCCAAGCTACTCTCAAAACGAAGCTGCCGTCGCCGCCGCCACTTTCAACTCGTCAGTCATCGTTTTGTTTCCCTGCCAATGAACGCCACAATCAACTTTGGATTGCTGTGGATTCATCTACAAGCTGCCAACGCCACTACTACACTACAATACACTTTATTATTCATGGCTACCTCTACGAAGCTATCGCTGCGCCGCTATTGTTTTCTTCATCTCATCGATCATTTTGTTCGTGGGTCGAAAGCTACAATCAACTTTGAATGGCTGTGAATTCGTCTACAAGCTGCCATGGCCACTACAACTACTACACTACAATACATTTCATTATTTGCTGCTACCTCTACGCAGTCGCTGCCCCCCCCGCCACTCTTTCGTTGAACTCCTAGTTTTGTTCTTTTGACACGATACAACGAATGCAACAATCAACGAATCGTACAAGGAATGCAACAATCAACTTCGAATCATGATTCATGGGAATGATAGAAGGATGATTCTGCTGATTTGAAATAGGGATCGCACTATAGTAGACGTTGCTAGTGTACTTGAACTAGAAAGTCTGGTCATGCGACTTGTCACTTTTTTGGTGTCGCTTGTCGTCAATCGTCGTCGTTCTTCCTTGCTATCATGATTGAGAGCTATCGAGCAACGAGGCTGGTTAACCGAGAACCGAGAAGGAACTACTATTGGTGCTACTATTGTGAGCTTTAGTTGTTATCGCAAGCTGCTTCTGGCATGGGAGGGAGCAGGCGCGCTCCCAAGATATCAAGTATACACAAAAAGAAGCTTCAAATTGGTAAATCGAATGTCGAATTTTAATCTTTGGTGTCGTAGTGTTAAATACGCTATCAAAACGTCCATAAATACGCTATCAAAGTAGGACACGTTGAGGACGCGAATTCAATCGAAAAGCACCGATTTTGGACGAAAATGGGGCATTTCTGTCATACGCTATCAAAGAGCTACCTACGTAGTTCGACACTGCCCGATATGGCCTATGTCCAGCTACGTAGGTAGCGAAATTTTTATAAAGGGAAAGAAAGGAAAAAGAAGAGAAAAAGTTCGAAGAACATTTTGAAAGCAATAATCGCTGTTTCTGTCGTAGCAAGGAATGATATTTACCGCTGGGAACAGTCTCTTGCCGGCTTGCGCGGCGCGCAAGCCGCTCACCGTTAAGTCGAATTGGTCCAAATTTGTCGTTGAATCGGACGGGCGGCGACAATGGCGCAACACAAAAATCCATTCTTTCATTCACTGTCAAACTTTTATTTGCGAGCAATTCTCAAGTACTGCAGCTGTATTCTTACCACCGCATGTGTATAAACTCCTTGATTGGCGCTATACAGCCGTTCCAACAGCAGTATTATTTGATTGCTAGTTATTATTCAATTACTACTTCAATATTACCAAGGTATGTGCATTCTATGGCGGACCAAAGTATTTTGATTCATGCATTTCACTAACATTGTCATGTAAACCTGACAACCTGCTCACCACCCAGCATCTCTACAACTCGCCTGTTGTGGCCTTTGCTGCCAAGCTACTCTCAAAACGAAGCTGCCGTCGCCGCCGCCACTTTCAACTCGTCAGTCATCGTTTTGTTTCCCTGCCAATGAACGCCACAATCAACTTTGGATTGCTGTGGATTCATCTACAAGCTGCCAACGCCACTACTACACTACAATACACTTTATTATTCATGGCTACCTCTACGAAGCTATCGCTGCGCCGCTATTGTTTTCTTCATCTCATCGATCATTTTGTTCGTGGGTCGAAAGCTACAATCAACTTTGAATGGCTGTGAATTCGTCTACAAGCTGCCATGGCCACTACAACTACTACACTACAATACATTTCATTATTTGCTGCTACCTCTACGCAGTCGCTGCCCCCCCCGCCACTCTTTCGTTGAACTCCTAGTTTTGTTCTTTTGACACGATACAACGAATGCAACAATCAACGAATCGTACAAGGAATGCAACAATCAACTTCGAATCATGATTCATGGGAATGATAGAAGGATGATTCTGCTGATTTGAAATAGGGATCGCACTATAGTAGACGTTGCTAGTGTACTTGAACTAGAAAGTCTGGTCATGCGACTTGTCACTTTTTTGGTGTCGCTTGTCGTCAATCGTCGTCGTTCTTCCTTGCTATCATGATTGAGAGCTATCGAGCAACGAGGCTGGTTAACCGAGAACCGAGAAGGAACTACTATTGGTGCTACTATTGTGAGCTTTAGTTGTTATCGCAAGCTGCTTCTGGCATGGGAGGGAGCAGGCGCGCTCCCAAGATATCAAGTATACACAAAAAGAAGCTTCAAATTGGTAAATCGAATGTCGAATTTTAATCTTTGGTGTCGTAGTGTTAAATACGCTATCAAAACGTCCATAAATACGCTATCAAAGTAGGACACGTTGAGGACGCGAATTCAATCGAAAAGCACCGATTTTGGACGAAAATGGGGCATTTCTGTCATACGCTATCAAAGAGCTACCTACGTAGTTCGACACTGCCCGATATTGGCCTATGTCCAGCTACGTAGGTAGCGAAATTTTTATAAAGGGAAAGAAAGGAAAAAGAAGAGAAAAAGTTCGAAGAACATTTTGAAAGCAATAATCGCTGTTTCTGTCGTAGCAAGGAATGATATTTACCGCTGGGAACAGTCTCTTGCCGGCTTGCGCGGCGCGCAAGCCGCTCACCGTTAAGTCGAATTGGTCCAAATTTGTCGTTGAATCGGACGGGCGGCGACAATGGCGCAACACAAAAATCCATTCTTTCATTCACTGTCAAACTTTTATTTGCGAGCAATTCTCAAGTACTGCAGCTGTATTCTTACCACCGCATGTGTATAAACTCCTTGATTGGCGCTATACAGCCGTTCCAACAGCAGTATTATTTGATTGCTAGTTATTATTCAATTACTACTTCAATATTACCAAGGTATGTGCATTCTATGGCGGACCAAAGTATTTTGATTCATGCATTTCACTAACATTGTCATGTAAACCTGACAACCTGCTCACCACCCAGCATCTCTACAACTCGCCTGTTGTGGCCTTTGCTGCCAAGCTACTCTCAAAACGAAGCTGCCGTCGCCGCCGCCACTTTCAACTCGTCAGTCATCGTTTTGTTTCCCTGCCAATGAACGCCACAATCAACTTTGGATTGCTGTGGATTCATCTACAAGCTGCCAACGCCACTACTACACTACAATACACTTTATTATTCATGGCTACCTCTACGAAGCTATCGCTGCGCCGCTATTGTTTTCTTCATCTCATCGATCATTTTGTTCGTGGGTCGAAAGCTACAATCAACTTTGAATGGCTGTGAATTCGTCTACAAGCTGCCATGGCCACTACAACTACTACACTACAATACATTTCATTATTTGCTGCTACCTCTACGCAGTCGCTGCCCCCCCCGCCACTCTTTCGTTGAACTCCTAGTTTTGTTCTTTTGACACGATACAACGAATGCAACAATCAACGAATCGTACAAGGAATGCAACAATCAACTTCGAATCATGATTCATGGGAATGATAGAAGGATGATTCTGCTGATTTGAAATAGGGATCGCACTATAGTAGACGTTGCTAGTGTACTTGAACTAGAAAGTCTGGTCATGCGACTTGTCACTTTTTTGGTGTCGCTTGTCGTCAATCGTCGTCGTTCTTCCTTGCTATCATGATTGAGAGCTATCGAGCAACGAGGCTGGTTAACCGAGAACCGAGAAGGAACTACTATTGGTGCTACTATTGTGAGCTTTAGTTGTTATCGCAAGCTGCTTCTGGCATGGGAGGGAGCAGGCGCGCTCCCAAGATATCAAGTATACACAAAAAGAAGCTTCAAATTGGTAAATCGAATGTCGAATTTTAATCTTTGGTGTCGTAGTGTTAAATACGCTATCAAAACGTCCATAAATACGCTATCAAAGTAGGACACGTTGAGGACGCGAATTCAATCGAAAAGCACCGATTTTGGACGAAAATGGGGCATTTCTGTCATACGCTATCAAAGAGCTACCTACGTAGTTCGACACTGCCCGATATTTCGATCCACCCAAGGTTTCGGTAAATGGTCCTGCCGCATCCAGATAGATGCGTTCGCCCACTCGTTTGGCTTTTGCTAACGAGACTTTGCTGACTGCCTTTTGTCTCGCTTTTGCCAGACCGCAACCTTCGCATGGTAGCAAGGTCCCTTCCAGTTTGACGCCATAATAGCGCGCGGTCTTGTGCAATAATTGGGGACTCTTATGCCCCCATTTGTCGTGCGCTTCGGAAATGTCCATCGTTGCCGGCAGCTTCTTTCCCTTTCCGTATGGCTGTCTCTGCTTGGGTGTTCCGTCGGGGCCAAGTTGATCGTCCGGCACATCTTTCCAAATTTCGCGGTCATCCACATTTTCCGTCGCGGCATTATTTACCGTCGGGTAAACTTTGCATCGCCTGGCGCGCAGATACCACATCCCATTTTCCTTCTTGATGAAATTAACGCGTTCGTTGTTTCGCGTCATATAGCCTTCGTCCTCACTCATGATCAGCTTCCAACCTTGCTTTTGCAGTGGTTTCAATCCCATCACGTTTGTCGCGAAGGTTCGGCAATGCAGGACCGGGTCAAGGCATAGCCTTACTGGTGGGTTGTCATAAGTCACAAGTCCCAGCATCCCTTCGTCTTCGCAAGCCACTAACTCGTTGCTTCCCACTCTGACTTCGGTGGTGGATGGTCTTCGGTTGGTCAAGGCTTCGTCTTCGTTGATGATGTGCAACGATGCACCAGTGTCGACCAGTAGATCGATGTCCTTTTTGTCGTTGCTTTCGTTGTCGAGCTTCCATCCGACCTTCTTACCAGATGGCTTTAGAGACATCACAATTGGCGAGAGGCTTTGACTGTCATCGTCCTCCCCGATAATGAACACGGTTTCTGCATTGTCGTCGGTGATGGAAGTCGTTTCCATGGGCTGTCGTTGGCCAAACCACTCGTTCCAGTAGTAATTTTCGTAGTCCAGTGAGTCATCTGAGTCCTGTCTCGGGATCAATGCAGGTAGGTCCGACTCCATGCTTCTTTCATCCTCCTCGACCGCGTCCCACATAACCTCATCATCGATGTAGCGAATAGTCTCGTCCGCGTCGTAGCTCCATCCAATATCCCAGAAGTTGTCGTTTTCCTCATTATTGTACCAGTCGGACGGGTCGTAATTTTCGTCCATTCCGCATTCAAGCAAATCGGGGAGCGATTCGTCTTCCTCTTCGTGCTGGGCGGTGTCGTATTGGTTTTTGCCTTCAGCGTCGTTCTTGGCACTGCCAGCGTCGCTCTTTTCGTTATCTTGGGTTCCGTCATCGACGTCTTCGTCGTCATCGTCCAATATTTCGAAGTAATTCTTCGTCGCAACTTTCTCGACAAATTCGCTCGTCCTCTTCTTCGGAGTTCCGGCCACGGTCACCCAATCAACTTCACGATCGCATTTCTCGAACTTGGTAGCATCGAAAGCGGTTCCTTTTCCGTTTCGGACCCCAACTCCGTCTTCATCATGGACTTGGGTTCCATTTTCTTGGTTTTCATCTTTGGTTACCGCTTCGACACAAAACGCTGCAACAAATCCGGTCTCAGAGTCCTTGGACGGACAATTGGCGGCCAGATGCCCTTGCTTCTTGCACTTGTAGCACACACGATGCTCCATCACGGGCTTTCCGTCGCCTTTCTTGCTTTTCTCTTCGTCGGCTCTTTTTCCTTTACAGTCTTGGACTCGGTGCCCTTGCTTCCCACAATATTTGCAAAGGCCCTTGAATTTCTTCTGGAACTTCTTCTTCTTTTTGTCAACCTTTTCGGTGGTCATCGCAACGTTCTCGGAAGACTTCTTTCCTTTTCCGTCTCCGCCGTCATACATTTCTTTCCAGCGACGTTCGAGGTCTCGCGTGATCTCGCCAAGTTCTTTCTTCGCGATGCCATGTACGATTAGCGCCGTCTTCACCGCATCGTACTCACTCGTTAGCTTCGTCAAAAGATGGGTCTTGATTTGCAATTCGTCCATCACATACTTCTTGTCGATCTTTGCGAGTCTCTCGTTAATGAGAAAGATTCGGTTCTTGAAGTCTGTTGGCTTTTCTCCTTTCTTCATCGTCATCTTTACCAAATCTTCTTGTACCGACTGCAAGTCTTCTTGATCATGCTGTTCGTATGAAGCAACTAGAATATCCCAAGCTTTCTTCGGGTCATCTTCCGTCTCGGTCGTTATCATTGTGAACGCTGTTCCTTCTGTTGCACAAATGATGTAGTCCATCGCCATCTCCCTGATAGCGATCTCTTCGTCTTTCTTACTGCCGGATAAGTCATCCGTAAATCCTTGGTAAAACTTCTTGCGTCTAGCGTATGCCATCGACTTGATCTTCCATTCTCTGAACTTGGACGGTTCCGATCCATCAAACTTGAACACCTTGAAGGTGTGCGAATCGGTAGTGTCTTCCTTACTCGTCATCTTTCGTGTTGCGGTTTTTCGCAAATTCGTCGCTCGACCAATTTCTCCGTGAGAATTCAATCAAACGCTTGATCAAGCGTGTTGAAATCTCTCGAGTCTGTACCTCGTCAGCTGAACTCTTGACTAGATTGACCACACTTGTCAATCGTCAATGATACTGCTCGTGTCCCTTGCAACTCGCTTCCAATGCAAAGGTCTCTACTTTTAGATAGTTTCCTTCACACACTTCGCTCCTTAGAGTTATGACTACAATACTTGACTCTCTCCATCCATCGCTGCTTCCGACATTATCGCAAACGATCGCTCTTTGCTTTATTCAAGTCTTCCAACATGAAGACTTTTCTTATCGCTTGTCTCCATGTAGTTGCTTAGCTAAATTAGCTTCACGTCAAGCTAGTTAGCTTCCGTTCCAAGATTCCAAATAGTGAATCTTTCCGTTGCCACTCCAAATGTTTTCTTCCTCTCTAGTAATCCGAAATTGATAGTCGAGGACTCGGAGCGCAGACGACTAAACGGACTGTCGACTCGATGGACTCGGATGACGTCGGCACCTCATTTTCCAACAAACATAAAGCAAGGACGCTCCTTTCTAATCGGGGCGCGCGTGTGCGCGCCTGCGTACGTGTTTTGTGCGATGCCATCCGCAAGTTGAGCGGTACGGAAACTTTTGTGATTTTTCTTGTGGCGGATTTAAGGGTTTTTTGTCCGCGAAATAGCGCGCTGTGATTGGTGTAGACGTGTCCCTTCTTTAAGTAATTTTAGAATTCCTCGGAATTTGCACCGTTATGTAGTTGTATGTGCGTAATCATTTAAAGGCGATGTGATTGGATCATTTTTATGTGCGCGCAGTTGCGCGTGGAACATAAGACACCATGTAGGACATCGATAATAATCGACGCTGCGAATGCTGGCGTGCGCGTCTGCTCGCGCACTTTTCGCGCAGTCTGCTGTTGATGAACCGATGGCGAATGGACGACGACAACGATCATGATCATCGATGCAAGAGATTGAAGATGAGGATGATGACCCGACGGTTCGTTCGTTTTGGACCCGACGAAAGGAAGTAGGAACAGCAACTGCGCAGTAATCAATCATGCGCGTTGCAGATCAATTGACGCCGCGATCAGTTCGCCGACTGACTCATTGTGGTCGAAGAAGTCGAATTAAAGGCTCATAACCTATTGATAATGCAGGCCAACCGCGTCCGTGCCAAACGCATCTCCGAGCAATTCACTATCACCCGCAACGAGCAATCAACTAACACTCGTCTCTACCAACTTTTAGGTGCTGAACCCCCACGAGCAATCAACTAGCACCAGATTTGGGTTTTGGCTGTAGTTATCAATGCAGTAGTGCCCATACATGACCCACCCTGAGCAATTCACTATCATCTGCAACGAGCAATCAACTAACACCCATCTCTACCAACTTTTTAGGTGCTGAACCCCCATGATCAATTAACTAACACTAGGTTTGGGTTTTGGCTGTAGGTATCAATGCAGTAGTGTCCATACATGGCCCAACCTGAGCAATTCACTATCATCTGCAACGAGCAATCAACTTACACCCATCTCTACCAACTTTTTAGGTGCTGAACCCCCATGATCAATTAACTAACACTAGGTTTGGGTTTGGGTGGTATGTAACATTGTTACTTGACAACAGTTCCTTGCTTACTCACGACACTATCGATGGCCCAGCGGCCTGAGCGCCCGCCTTACCGCGCCGGTACGATAGAAAATGGAGCGCCTACCAACCCACGCTCCGTTTTCTATCGCTCCCGCGTTACACTTATAGAGTAGAGTAGCGAAGGCACTGACCACCATGGAGGGAGGAGAACCGACGTACCGTGGTGCATATCATGACTACATACGACGGTAAATTATGTTCCCTATTGGAAGGTCACCTTACTCGGTGTGAGCGAGCGGACGCACTCGCACGCTCAATCTTACGTAGTCTTTTGTAAAAGTTGTACCTGTATCTTCTTGGAGGGTCGGCGTTTAGGGTGGAAAAGTAACGGTTTTCAAAGCTCCCAAAAAAACATCCCAATCTCACCCCAAGTGCGAACCAGTATCCTATCGTTAGTTCGCAGAAGGTATGGCTGTCGGCTAGAGGGAAAGATATTCAAACGCGATACTCTTTCAACTCCAGAAGATATATTACTCGATTGACAGATCTGAAATGATCAAGAAAACGTTGGCGAAAAGTGGTGGAAAAGAACAAATCGTCCTGTTTTTTCTGCTTTGTGTCCTGAAATCTGTCTACGACACGCAAAAAGGCATTGTCGCGTCAATTTCTAAAGAAAACCGGCCCATTCATCATATTTTTGTCAATGAGCCTGTAAATCGATTTCCTCGGGCGCTGATCGGTGTTTTCACTACGAATTCCGGTAATGAAAAGCACTACCGGCGCGAGATGCGGAGTCTCTTCAGGATGGATGCCCGGGTCTGTTCTCTAGCCGAGTGGGAGGAGGCTTGGTCGCAAAGCAAAACCAATGAGCAAAGTATATGTGAACTTATCTACACCTTTGTGATCGGTGCAAATGAAAGTGCGTCACCGGAACTGGTGGATAACTCCCGCCCGATCCTCGTGCCGCACGAGGGAAATTTCTCTGATGTTAAATCTGATGTCACCCTGTTGAACATTCGGTAAGCATCTGCGAATGAGCAATTAACGAAGAAAATATGTATAATACTGAACTCTGTTTGACCCATTCAATGATACGAAGCGAAAATATGAATGAAGGCAAGAGTCAAACATGGTTTGCGTATGCGATTTCGGTGGCACAGAAACATGGTATTGAATATATTGGAAAGCAAGATACAGATACGGTGCTCCACCTCGACAAATACTTTCGGTTTGTGCATGAAAACCTGCCTGGACCGCCCTTCAATCGAAATCTGCTGATTGGAACGATTCTTCAAAAACGTACAATTTTTGGGAAAGCTATGGACTCTTTGAAGTACAAGACCACCAAGGAAGCAATGTGGAAGGAAAAGTTTGGTCATCAATTCCACGTGTACGCCGCCGGTCAATGGTATATGTTTTCTCCCGATATGGCAGCAGTCGTTGTAGAAACTGCCAAAACAGATAAAAATCTTGCGAAGGAGTTGGAAGGAATCGAAGACCATGACATATCAGCAATGGCATTTCATTCGAAGAATCCGATCCAGCTTGTTCTCATCGATCGCGCGAATCAGTTCTGGGAGCATGGGATCAAATGGAAAAAAGACGTACAAAGAGGGAAATATTCAAGAAGCTGGTGGCGACAGAAGTGGGCCAAAGCAAAAGAGAGGATTGCGGGCGATGGAAACAAGACTTTTCCCTCCTCTCCTTCCTAGAATTATTTGAGTGGATCGTCGCGTTGCCAGAAGAGAACGAGTTGCCTCTGGCGAGACGGGAAGCACCTAATTCACCAAACTACTGTCCATAGCCCCCATCAACAGAAACTGCTGTTCGCTGCTGCTGCTGCTGCTACTACTACTACTACTACTACTACTACTACTACTACTACTACGCATGGTTGATCCCCCCCAGAAACGTGGCGATGTGGCTGCGCACGGATTCTGGACCCGAGGAATGACGACGATTTTTGATATCCGTATCACGGATACTGATGCCCGGTCGTTCCGAAACAAAGACCCAAGCAAGGTGTTGGGCCAGCAGGCAAAGGCCAAGAAGGACAAGTATTTGGAGACTTGCCTTCAAAGCCGGCGCCACTTCACGCCGTTGGTGTTCAGCGTGGATGGGCTGCGAGAGAAGGAGACCGTTGCGGCAGGCAAGCGGCTGTCCCGACTCTTGGCCGAAAAATGGAAGCGGCCGTATTCCCAGGTAGTGGGGATGGTCCGCTCCCGTCTCAGCATTGCACTGGTTAGGGCATCCAGCCGTTGTCTGAGAGAAAGCCGAGCACCCAGCAATCACACTCATGCGATTCAGTGGATTGAGGGTGCTGGGCTTCGGCTTTTCCGTTAAATGCTGAAAAGTTTCGAACCGAAACGCTGCCGAAACACTGCCGCCGGTACTACATGAATGCAAGACAGGGCAAACGACCCTGATAGAATAGTCTAAATGTCGGCAGCCGGAGCTCCATTCCCAGATATCACGGAGCTCGGCTACGCCTTCGCAAGCTTGCGCTTCGCGCTCGCTGCAACTACTACATGTTACTAACTACTACTACTACTACCAGATCTCGCAAGAGTCTGGCGTTGCAGTAAAATGGCGATAGTAAACTATAAAGGCAGGGCGGATGTATTACAATGCACTAGCTCTTAATAAAATATGATATATCCTTTTGCCGTCGATAGGCGAAATGCCACCGATCCGAGCGCCATGGCCAAATTGCGAAAGTGGCGATTGCTGTGGCGCGCGGGCGAGCCTCGTGGAATTTCCCGTTTCCGTCGAACGCTCAGCTGATGCGGCAGAATGCCTCCAGGGGCAGGATCGATAATGAATATGTACCAGATGTTTACTTGTTTGCTCAAACTTCAAATCCAAGCGTAGTAGATGACAAAGATGCGCCTCTCACTTCACTCACTTTCACGACATTCTGGAATTGCTTGCTATCAGCATCTTGTAGTTCGGCCATATATGCCTGTCTCTTGGATGGATCTGAAAGCCATGCTTGGGCTGCGTAGACAAGTTTGTCCACCGTGATGTCGCCCGGGCCAACTCCGAAAAGAACCTTCAGGTCAAAGACAATCACTATCTTGTCACCTTCTTGCAGTTTTCGGGCATCTGGTTGGTCCATCAGTTTACCGTTGATGGATATGATTTTCAGGCCCGCCACAGACGAACTGCCAAATTGTTCCCCCGACAAGGATTCCTCAATGAAATTCGCTGTCACATCCACCCATTCTTCAGCATCTAACAGTTCATCAACTCCGAACAACGTCAAACTGAGCTTATCGAAAGCCACGCTGTACATGGGCCCGGACAATAATTGTGTTTCGCTCTCTTGGGGATCTTCTTCGGTGTCTGCTTCCGTAGGGTAGGGAGACCTTGAAGGCCATCGACTAGTGGTCGCCTGAGAACTTTGAGACGGTGCGAGGACAGGGGCGAGCGTCGTTTGAGAAAACGCCACGGGGGCGGGCGGTAGTGTTTGAAAAGATGCGACAGTGCCGGGCGTGATGTTGCCCTCGTTGAGACCTTTTTTCTTGCCTTTTTTCTTGCCGATTTTCATACCCTTGCCCAAGCCCTTACCCTTGTCGCCGATTTCCTTGTCTCCTTTGCCTGTGCCTTTTCCGTTCGGGGCCTTTGCTGATTTCGGGGCTTTGGTTCCTTTGGCGGATTTAGAGTTCGGGGCTTTGGTTCCTTTGGCAGATTTAGAGTTCGGGGCCTTGGTTCCTTTGGCAGATTTAGAGTTCGGGGCCTTGGTTCCTTTGGCGGATTTAGAGTTCGGGGCCTTGGTTCCTTTGGCATTCGGAGCCTTGGTTCCCTTAGCATTCGGAGCCTTGGTTCCCTTAGCGTTCGGAGCCTTGGTTCCCTTAGCGTTCGGGGCTTTGGTTCCTTTGGCATTCGGAGCCTTGGTTCCCTTAGCATTCGGAGCCTTGGTTCCCTTAGCGTTCGGAGCCTTGGTTCCCTTAGCGTTCGGAGCCTTGGTTCCCTTAGCGTTCGGAGCCTTGGTTCCCTTAGCGTTCGGGGCTTTAGTTCCTTTGGAGCTGGGTTTGGGCGTTGGCGCGGGAGTGTTTGTCTTGGGAACTGGTGCCATCGAAGGAGGAGGAGTGAACGGTGCCATGGTCGGGGGAAGAGTGGGTGTTGGTGGTGGAGTCGATGTCTCGGGAATCGGTGGCAAAGACGGCACCTCGACCGGTGGCAAGGACGGCACCGTGACCGGTGGCAAGGACGGCACCGTGACCGGTGTTGGTGGTGGAGTCGATGTCTCGGGAATCGGTGGCAAAGACGGCACCTCGACCGGTGGCAAGGACGGCACCTCGACCGGTGGCAAGGACGGCACCGTGACCGGTGGCAAAGACGGCACCTCGACCGGTGGCAAGGACGGCACCTCGACCGGTGGCAAGGACGGCACCGTGACCGGTGGCAAAGACGGTACCTCGACTGGTGGCAGGGACGGCACCACGACCGGTGGCAAGGACGGCACCGTGACCGGTGTTGGTGGCGGAGTCGATGTCTCGGGAATCGGTGGCAAAGACGGCACCTCGACCGGTGGCAAGGACGGCACTGTGGCCGGTGTTGGTGGTGGAGTCGATGTCTCGGGAATCGGTGGCAAAGATGGCACCTCGACAGGTGGCAAGGACGGCACCGTGACCGGTGGCAAAGAAGACACAAACGTCGGAGGGGAGGTAAACGGTGCCATGGTCGGAGGAGGAGTGTTCGTTGTTGGTGGTGGAGTCTCTGTCTCAGGAATCGGTGGCAGAGAAGTCACAAACGTCGGAGGGGATGTAAACGGCGCCATGGTCGGGGGAGGAGTGTTCGGCGGGATGCTCGAAGGAGGGGTCGTGAACGGTGCCATGGTTGGGGGAGGAGTGATCGGCGGCAAGTTCGGGGGAGGAGTGAACGGTGCCATCGTCGGGGGAGGAGTGTACGTTGTTGGTGGCGGAGTCTCTGTCTCGGGAATCGGTGGCAGAGAAGGCACAAACGTCGGAGGGGAGGTAAACGGCGCCATGGTCGGGGGAGGAGTGATCGGCGGCAAGTTCGGTGGAAGGGTGAACGGTGCCATAGTCGGGGGAGGAGTGTTCGGAGGAGGGGTCGTGACCGGTGCCATGGTCGGGGGAGGAGTGATCGGCGGCAAGTTCGGTGGAAGGGTGAACGGTGCCATGGTCGGGGGAGGAGTGATCGGTGGCAAGTTCGGAGGAGGAGTGAACGGTGCCATCGTCGGGGGAGGAGTGTTCGGTGGCAAGGTCGGAGGAGGGGTCGTGACCGGTGCCATGGTCGGGGGAGGAGTTATCGGTGGCAAGTTCGGAGGAGGAGTGAACGGTGCCATGGTCGGGGGTGGAGTGTTCGTTGTCGGTGGTGGAGTCTCTGTTTCGGGAATTGGTGGCAAAGACGGCACCATGACCGGTGGTGGGGTAAATGGTGCCATGGTCGGGGGAGGAGTGAGCGGCGGCATACTCATAATGCTCATTGCACTGTAGTATTCAAAATTGTCCTCCATATCATCATGTGTGTGTACGGCAAATTTAGCACTACTTGACGCCTCGGTCGTGCCAGAGTCTCCATCAAAGTATGTAACGAATACGGCCAAGTCATCCAGAATCCGATCATGAATAGTTTGTTCGTCATTTTCTCGCTTGGCATTGAGATCACGATTTTCCTCTTGTTGGCCATGAGAGCCATCTATTCGAAGAAGCAATAGTGCGACGCACACCACTTTCGTCGAGAAGGTTTTCAAAACCATCATTTGCTATTTACTCCTCACTTCGAGCCGAAGAAAATGCTGGCTCTAGGAGATTTCCATTGAAGTGCGCATTATGTGTTGGTAGCCGAATTCCGGTTGCCTCCAACCAGTCGCTTATTTGATCGCCCTGCGCGTACGACACGAGGCCGCCCGACACACACAAAGAAAAACATTCTTTTGCAATATCAAATGGTGACGATTTAACGTCTATATGCGATTGTGTGGTACTCCTTTGGGCGAGAGTATCGAGAATTTTGTATACATCTTCTTTGGTAATTACACATGTTCTATGCGCTACGACACTATGTGTCATAGTATTTTCGGTTGTGGACTACCCGGCGCGTGCCCCGTCCTAAATACTGCCATGTTTAAGTGTGCGATCGTGCGCCCTTGGCGAGCACTATCACATATTCTGTCACAGCATACTGTCTGTAGATAGAGTGGTTGGGTTTCCTGAAGTTGGCGCGAAATGCCGTTCAATTGCAATGACTGTTATCCTGTCTGTGTTCATGGGGGCCATAATCGTTACTGTACCCGTCTGTTGTCTGTGATATCTTTATCAAACCTGGAGTGCCTGCTGGAGCACGGAATTGGTCTCAATTACATGATAGATGTCCAACAACAACATGACGCCGTGCAATCAGGAGCAAGCTACCGTATCGCTACCACAAGTACCTTAGTGATACTCGCGTGCTAATTCCATTTCGATTGAGCATTCCGGTCATGGATTGATTCTCAGAACGTCGATCTCTATTTACGTTGCACTTGGTTAAGGTTTCCACTCAACCTTGAAATTCATATTCCTCGTCTTCCTGGTCGGTGTCTTCCATCAAGTCAGCAACTAAAGCCTGTTGCAAACCGTTAGTCGACGATCTCCTTGGTCTTTGTTTGACTTCTTGGCCATGACGCAGATTGAGAGGTGCAATTGTTCGAGCAGCTTTCGAATCGTCACCATAAGACGATGAATCATCGTCTATATCGATGACCTCCGTTTCTTGAGGTTGGTCGATTGGTTTCTGTAAATTTGCACCACTTCTAAATTGATTCAGTGTGATTTGCGTCTTGGTGCCGCTATCACTGGAAGACTTCTTTGTTCTGGATCCCTTGCTAGCACGACGAGTGCCACCACCAGCAGTTCCTTTGGAGCCGTTCGGTGCGGATTTCTTGCGCTTTCCAGTGTTGCTGGTCGAGCCGGAGGAAGGCCGTTTACGCTTCGTTGTAGCCGGTACTTTTCTGGTTTCAATCCACCCGTCACTTTCTGCGGACGCTTTCCGCTGGCTGCATGTACCCACACCAGGTGGTGCCCGAGGACTTTTTGATTTCTTTTCACTTGGCGGAAGTCGAATTGTCATTTGCGCACGCGGACTTGTCAGAAATTGCTCGGCCCGCGAAGTGCATCTCAAATAAACGACCGTGCTGGCGGAGTATAAAGAAAGACCAGAAAATACGGGCGCATGAGTCATCTCCTCTGGTCTCGTTCTTCTTAGAACAAGAAGTGGTACTTACTCATACATCGTGAATTGGTAATCGGCCGCAATCATCTGTTCCAGCATCAAAGCCACGATGATATATTCGCATTCAAAAACAGACAGGTCTTTTCCTGGTGGGACTTTCCGTACGCTGTCAACAGGCATTTGAGGCAAGGCAGGGCAAGTTAGGCTGGCACGTTGTTGACAGGGACACAACCTGCACTGTGAAATATCTACCATTCTGCGGCAGTCTCCTTTGTTGATCGCCATTCCTTCACCAGCATGGGCATTGTCACTCTATCATCCTGAAGGGAAAACAAAAGCTGCAGGACGGTTTGCGAATGACTCATCACATCTCTTGGAAGAACGGTAGTATCGTTCTGCCATTCCTTCAAGACAGCTTCCATGTCATGATTTGGCTCTCCAAGATTCTGCAACAGAATTGCCCGACAAACAGCATCGGAACCAAAGTGTTGAGCATATTTGATCATGGTCCAGGTGAGCTGGGAAGATTGTTCTCCATGAACCATGGATAACATTTTGGGGACATCTTTGGGCGAATAGTAGAGCACACAATCGGCGGGATTACCATCTCGACCGGCCCGTCCCGATTCTTGATAGTAAGCCTCCAGTGTCTTGCTCATTGAATGGTGAATGACAAATCGAACATCTGGCTTGTTAATCCCCAATCCGAAAGCAATGGTGGCAACTACCACTCGAGTCTTGTTTCGCATCCAGCTTTTATGGATTTTTTCCTTTTTCGCCGGAGTGACGCTTCCAGGGCAAAAAAATGTGAGCTATGGACGGATTGTTAGGCCGGTAGGGTGTCACTGCTCCGTATCATTTTCATACTTACTCACTGTAGTACGCGTCGGCGCTGATGCCCCGTTGAGCTAGTTGCTTGGCCACAGTGTCGGCCTCTTTTCTCGTTCTAGTGTACACAATTCCTGCGGAATTCGGATGTTTCGTTTGAATAAACTCCACCATATCATCTAGCGTATCCACTGCCGTTCCTTCCTTGCGCCGTATCGAGTAGGTAAGATTGGGTCGGTTTGCGGTACTTCGAAAGAATCGGTAATTCGACTTCAATTGAAGGATCTTCGTGCAGTCTTCTCGAACTCGATCCGACGCCGTCGCAGTGACAGCGAGAATAGGTACTGTTGGAAAAGTACTCCGTAGAACTCCGAGTTTTGCGTAATCTGGCCTGAAATCGTGTCCCCATTGACAACAGCAATGACACTCGTCAATGACAATTCTAGCAAAGCGTTGCTCTGCATACAATTGCTGCAGTTCTGCTTTGAGACGATTGCTTTTGTAAACTCGTTCCGGGGTGACCAGAATCATCCCGACATTTTGCGTTGGATCCCGGACACGAGCCCAGTTGGCGGCTTGCTCTGATTTGCCAATGCCCGAATGAAAGGAAACGCAGACGCGAGGACAAAAGCCATTCATTTGATCTTGCTGGTCCTGCATGAGGCTGAGTAGTGGCGAAATGACAAGTGTAATCTTGGGTCGCTCTAGTACCACTGGAAGTTGGTATAGCAGACTCTTGCCTCCGCCAGTTCTCATAATGACGAAGCAGTCCTCGCGAGCCAGCGTGGCTTGAATGATTTGAAGTTGATTTTCTCTGAATGTTTGAATGCGAAATGTTTCGTTGAGGACCTTTTGTATTTGTTGCGTAGAGAAAGGACTAGAAGGAATAGCGGCTGGTTTTCGAGCCATGCTGTCCCTGCCGTGCGCCGTATTTCGATTGACAGGTTGCAGAACAAGTTGCGGCGGCCTGACATTGCCCGAGTACGATGACGTTGACACCCGCGCAACGCGGGGCCTTTGATTGTCGTCGTCGTCGTCGTCGTCATCATCATCGTCCAGGGCGATCAGACCTGACAAAGGCGCCGAAGCAACGCCTTGTGTCGCAGAGAGAGGATCCGTCAGAAGCTCTTCTCCCGCTTGTGTCGGCTGAGTCTCAGGGTCTGGAAGGACCTCATCGGGGTTCATGGTCAGTGGCACGGCGGAATCAGTCCCAGCGACGTCTTCCGCCGTGGTACCCAAGCGTTCCTCCAAGTCCGTGATTTGATCATCCATGTCAAACAGCACCTCATTCAACCTTTCCATGTCGTTGTCGACTTGTTTGAGCTGCTGTAGCAGCTCCTGTTTTCGCTGAAAGAGCACGGCCACATGATTGCGCCTTTGTTCTCGTTGAGCGTGTAACTGCTTCAGCCGGGCAATGCCGGCAGTGGTGCTGCGGCTATCGCCTGGAACGGATGACATGTAATTTCACAGCTACTAGTAGGCGAGGAAGTGTTCAAGTGTGCTTTATGGAGTGGATCCGACGGCGCTACTGTAGACTTTCCTTCCGTCATTGTCGTCGTTTTCGTCGATCGAAATGCTCTGTGCTGTTTGAATCAACCGAATGAATACAATTCAAAAGTTGCTTCGTCGAAAAGATTCCACGTGGAAGATAATGCACGCCGCGGTGACGTCATACCAGGTACACATCGACGTGTTCCAAAGGTGTGTTGGACATGCGTCCAAGACAAACGACGAAAAGTGGCGAAAGCTATCGTAGCTTTGTGTTGCTACAAATGGCCTCCAGCCTACGAATACCGGTACCTGTACTGCATGGTTGAATCTTCCTCATTCTCATGTTCCTGCTAGCTACTGGCAGATCGTCGTCGTCTCTGGTCTCTTCCATACCTGCATATTCGTCCCGCATTCAAAAGGCAGCTGCTGTTGGCAAACTGGGAGTACGAGCGTCGTCGGGGATGAGATTTTCTTCACTGGCTGCTGCCGCGTTTCTAGCTTCCCCACATCTCGTCGCGACCCCATACGCGCTCAACTCCATGGCGCCCATGACCACCAAGGTCTCGCCTGCCTCTCCCCTGGCCTCCATTCAGCTGGAAAACTCCTGGCCTCGCGAATTGTCGCCTGAAACGCCAGAGAATCTAAAGAAGTCAAGGGACTTGGAACATTTGCCGTCCACGGACGACAACCGGGCCCGTCGACCCGTCTTCAACGGACACTTCGTGCTAGTCAAGCCGACGGGATTGAGAGATCCAGAGCGGATACTCGTCAGCGAGGATGTGGCCAAGAATCTGTTGAACCTGACTCCGGAGCAAATCGAATCGGACGATTTTACCCAGTGGCTCAGTGGAAATCTAGTGCTGGAAGAAACATGGGCGTCTCCATACGCTTTGAGTATCATGGGCACTCGATACACTAGCAACTGTCCCTACGGAACAGGAAACGGGTATGGAGATGGTAGAGCCATTAGTATTGCACACTTCAACGGCCAGGAACTACAACTCAAAGGCGCTGGCAAGACCCCCTTTGCTCGGGGTGCGGACGGACGGGCAGTGCTTCGATCGAGTATTCGAGAATTTCTGGCAAGTGAAGCCATGCACTACTTGGGTGTTGAAACTACCCGAGCATTGTCCTTGATTCGATCCAAAGCGGATCGTGTTCAGCGACCTTGGTATAGTGACGATGCAGTCCTGCAAATTCCAGACATGGACGATGTTCGTCTGGCACAATATTCCCCAGAGCAACGAAAACAAATCATTCAGCAACTACGGACCACACAAAAGGCGGATCCCAATATTATGATCTCGGAGCCATGTGCAATAACATGTCGCGTAGCAACCTCCTTTACCCGAATTGGACACTTCGATTTGTTTTCGAGGCGAGCAGAAAAGGCTAGTCTCGAGTCGAGCAACGAAACGGGGGCGCGATTCAATCAGTCTACTCGAGAATGGAAAGAATTGGAACAACTCATTTGGCATGCGTGTAAGCGAGAATACAGAAAGGAAGCCTACGATCCTTTTATAGAAAAGAACGATCTAGCAGCAGCTGCTACCAAACTTTTGGAGTTGTCCGCACACAGGATCGCAACCATGGTTTCCAATTGGGTGCGAGTAGGGTTTGCACAAGGCAATTTCAATGCAGACAATTGCTTGGTAGGAGGCAAAACAATGGACTATGGACCGTTCGGGTGGATGGATGAGTTCACCCCCCTCTTTGCAAAGTGGACCGGATCAGGGCAACATTTTGGTTTTTTGAATCAACCGACTGCGGGATTTGTCAACTATCAAGTCTTGGTGGAATCCGTAGCTCCCGTCATTGCCGCTGCGCGAGGCGACGATACCACCGACAAAGTGGCCGACGAAATGGTGGGAAAAGCCCAAAAGGTCTTCAATGACGCCCTAGACAAGGCCATTCGATCCAAAATGGGACTACCTGCCGATGCGGATGCCGCGGATGATCTTTGGGACGCTTTGAAAACGTTGCTACAAAAGTCTAGAGCCGACTGGACCATTTTTTGGAGACAGCTCACCTATATTATGCGTGAATATCCAGATTTGGAGTCGCAAGAGTATGATGACATGATGAAAACCCTGGAAGGAGATGTCGCAGGTCCAAGCGGAACGTTTTATGAACCATTGACTCCGGAAGTACGACGTCAATGGATTGCATGGATCAAGGATTGGAGACAAGTTGTCAAGGCCACCGAGTACGACACTAATAAAGTCTACGATTTGATGCGAACGAGCAACCCGAAATATGTTTTAAGGGAATGGATGCTGGTGGATGCGTATTCTGCGGCCGACAACGAAGACTATAGCATTCTCAACGAACTGTACAAGTTGATTCAAACTCCCTACGATGAAGGCACGTCAGAACAGATTGCGTCTTACTATCAACGAGCGCCAGCCTCCGCCACCGCTCGGGGTGGCACGGCGTTCATGTCCTGATCCAGTTAAGCGTGTGGGGAGGTTGCCGGGCTTGTCCTCTCGCCAACTCCTGCACGCGGACAGAAATTTCCTCGCAGCGATTTTTTGCTGCTACTAGCATCGTGCTTCCCCTCTTTGTAAAGCACAGAGAATGACGGCAGCCAAGAATACCCTGTTGGATTTTCCAATTTGGCTTTTGGCTTCCTGACAATCTGTGCCCCATAATAACAAATAGTTGAAGAAATTACGATATTCTAGATTGAACATTCAAAACTATGACTGGTATAGGACGTCGCAAGCACTGTAGTCGTCGCATGTGATCGACGCGTCGACGTTGGCGCATTCCTCGGCTATAGTCGTAGCATAACAACACGTAGCGGCTGAACATAATGAGATACATTTGGACCTCGTTTGAGAGCTTGAACATGCTGCCTCCAACTCACTCTGATGAGCATCGCTCAAGTCCGATCCAGAGGTTTCCAAAACTTCGCAAGCCGCATAGGTGTTGCAGTAGGCAGTCCCCGGAGCTTGCATGACACTGTCGCATCCTTCGTCATTGTTTTGGTGGAAACAACATTGCATCACTTGTAGAGTGCATACTTGCTCACATAATGTTGGCTCGGCTCCAGAGACGTCTCGGTGATTTTTACAGGCGCCGTCTACTTCCTCCTTGCTGACGGCCAGGAAGTTTGGGTACAACACATTGCATTCTGCAAAGGTGGAGCAGTCGACGTTGACACATTCTAGATTGGGCTCGAAACAGCAAGCTCCTGGGGCGCAGAGTGATTTGCATTGCGAGTTGGATGCGGCATCTGCAATAGAAGCGGATGTAAAGCACGCATCATGTATCTCAGATGCCCGAGTGGGAGTTCCGTCGACAGCAGGAGCATCATCATCCTCGACCTGTGCAGGATCGGCGTGGATAACGTAGCAGCCCGCATAGTCCAAGCAACTAACGTCAGGCCCCGGCACGCAATACTGACTAAAACAGCAAAGACTCGGGCCGCACAGTTCCTCACATTCCTTTTGGCCCGGTGTATTGACAGCTTGAACGTAATCTGCGCACTTTTGATCGATGTTTTCCCGCAAAGTCAGTTGAGTGGGAGATCCTACTGGAGACAAGCCTCCACCACCCGCAGACCCCTGCTCCGGTGACGGGACAGATCCGGAACTACTAGGCCCATTTAGAGCTTGACAATATCGCTGATACTGTGGGCACACCACCGGATTCGCAGCGGAACATGACAAAGCATATCCTTCAGGAACCCCACAACATTCTGCCACTTCACAAGCTTCTTCACACACTTCCACTCCTTGTGGTGTGCCGAGCGAAGCTGAGCTACACTTGCTGGACAAATCGGCAGGTGGTGGGGGCAATACCGTGTTGGATGCCGTTGTTGCTGTCCCCTTCCCACCGTACAAGGAGGATTCCTCAGCATTTTCTTTTCCTTCCTGACTCGTCAGCCCCATCCCCACCAGGAAAGCCACAACTACTATCAAAAATAAAACCGTAAATAATCGGATCATCCGGCGCCTCCGCTGTCGAAGTCGCTGCCGCACGTCAAGTACCTGAAGATGAGCCTCGAGTTCTTCTGGGTCCGACAGATTCACATTCTCCATTATTCGCTCAGGATCGTGATCGAACTGGTAGGTTGTGCCAGTCATGCCTCCGTTGGCAGAACTTCTGACGACACTCTCAGACATGATGGTGATGGGAGGAAGGATGGTAGATAGATATGAGATTGTGCCATCGTTTATGGCGAAACGGGGAGGGTCATCGTCGAAGACCGCAAGATACATCGGTAGTCGGAGGGAGATACCGAATGTATGAAGGTATATACTTGCCGCAGTGCATACTTTGCCAAGGTACTTACGTAATCAAAATGTGCAGTCGAAGCAGTCGTCTGTCTGGACTTTGGTATTTTCTTCCGATGACCATAAAAACGCCACAAAAATTCCATCAACCGAACTCCTTTGTCGAAAACGACTTTAGAGTCATCGACATTGTGGTTGACCACAGAGCACCCGTGTTATTGCGTGTATCATGTCGTTCTGGCTTCGAGTTATTCATATCAATGATGTGTACGAGTGAGTGGTATGCCGAGATTTTGTTCAAGATTCTTTCGGCGAATCTTATGGCGTGGAATTACAATCGAGATCGCAGCCCTTGCTGAGCACTTTGTTGTTGTTGCTGTTTCAGACTTGATAATTTCCCATCCTTTTATACGCTGGTACAGGAAAAGTCTAAGGAAGGGGCGGATCGATGTTTAGTGATCCTGGCCGGCGACTTCTTGGGGCCTTCGCTCTTGAGCAGCCTGGACAAGGGAGCCGGAATGGTGGATATCCTCAACCGGGTCGGAATCACTCATGTCTGTTTTGGAAACCATGAATGTACGTGAATGAACAAGGGCTACTCTTCATATGGACTATGGCGTCTCACGTAACTTGATATATCAGGCGATGTCCCATTGGAATCGTTGCAGCGGAGAATATCTCAGCAATCGAATTTTCTTTGGATCAATTCTAATATGCAAGATCTGAACCAAAAAGTGGGCCTGGAAACACCAGAATATGATATTGTGACCGTCAGGAATGCAAGTGGGGCAACAAAACGCATTGCATTGCTTGGTCTTTTGACGAATGATCCTGGCTTGTATCGACCGGGTGCCTTTGGCAACGCGAAGATTCAATCTGTGGTGGAGACGACAAAACGGCTAGTAGATAGACTGAAGGATGATGTCGATTTCATTCTTCCATTGACACATCAGTCCATGGAAGAAGATCGGGGTTTTGCACGAGAGTTTGGCGGTGACAAGTTTCCTATCATCATTGGCGGACACGACCACAATGTCTTTGACGAAGTTATCAATAATGCTAGAATAGTGAAGACCGGACAGGATGCCCATAATACGAATATCATTGACATCAAATGGGCTTTTGCAGAGGAGAAACATCCAACAGTATCCGTGGAAATGGTGCCAACAACATCCTTTCCAGAAAACGCCGAACTACGGTCGAGGGTGGAAGGTCACTGGAAACTTATCACAGAACTTGAAAGAGCGAAGCTTTTTTGCATCCATCAATGGACCGACGGCGAGGAGTTTTCAACCAAGAACAACCGATTGGGCCCAAGTCACGGAAGTACGGCCCTGGTGACTATGCTGCGCATGGGATTACAGGCACAGTGTTGCATCTTAAACGCGGGATCGATCCGGGGCAACGCAACGTATCCTACGCATACATTTTTCACCTGGTCGGATCTCAAGGCTGAAATTCCTTTCACAACGTCTTTGATCACTCTATGGGTTCCAGGGAGTGTACTTGAAGCAACTATTCGGCTATCAAGGCAGTACAGTCGGCAAAATCCCCCAGTGGCCAACGGTTGCTACCTCCATACTTGCAACAATATCGAATACAACGACGAGACAGAAAGTATTGAGAAAATTCTCGGAGCCCCCATGAATACGCATCAGTTGTACTTGACGGGGATGGATGTACAATTCTTGGAGGGAATCGACAACCACGAACCATTGCTCGAATGGGCCGCCGCCAATCGAATTCATTGGGATGCCGAAGCCGGAAAACCTGCAAAAATGGTTCTTGTCGAACTTTTCTCTGCTCTTCTTTGGCTGCATTTGGGTTCCTTTGAAGTAATGGATTCTGATGGTGATGGCATGTTGCGGCGAGACGAAGTCAAGGCATCGGTTTCCAAGCATTTCGGAGATTCTTCCATCGCTGACTTGGTCACGGACAACGTTCTTGCAATTGCTGACATGGATGGAAGCGGAACCATATCTCCCCTTGAAATGATCATGGTACATTTGATGGCCGCAGATTTCATAAAGCCTCATTACGTCGAAAATGACGATGAAAAACTGGAAGAAGCGATGAAGGATACCGTTGCCCACGTCTTGAACGAAGATATCGATAGCGAGCGTGTTTTGAACATGGTGGAGCGTATCCGACACAAGCTCTACCTTAGCGAGCATGGAAAGCTTCGAAGGACATCCCACCTGGAGACCTTGGGAAGTCTCCGAAGAAGGTCGCTTTTACTATAGATAGAACACTACAACAATTAGGAACACCCTTGACCATAGGGCGTTTTAAAATCGCGCTCATGATACCATCCATTAGCTCCATATTTGATGCCTTTGATAACCGGCAGCGCTTCGTGGTGTGTACGGCGATCCTTTTCGCTTGGCTTGTCATTGAGCACCGAAGGCCATAGAAGGGCCCGCCCCCGCCGCGCTTCGACTGTGATGTCCAAGTCAGTGAAGCGAGTGCCTCCTCCTTCTTCCACGGTATTTAGATATAAAAAGACGGTCAACATGCGAACGCCTTGTGATCTTTCAGTGTGAAAGTTGACGTAGTCATGATGATGGCGATAGAACTGTCCTTCTTCGTATTTCAAAAGCTGCCAGTACTCCGAATTTGGTTCCGGGATGCCGGTTATGTTCTCCACAACCTTTAGTACACGCTGATGGAATTCATTTCGATAGCATTCTTCGACACACCAGGCATTGGAAGAAGTCCGATCCTTGCTTTCTGCTGCGTCAAAGGTCCCATCGAATTTCCGTGCGCCGACGTCTTTCGATCGTTCGTATCCCAAGACTCTGCCCGCTTCAATCATGGCTTGACACTCCTCAGCAGTGGCTACATTTTCTAGAGTGACAACCCAAGGTCCCTCGGGCGGTTTTGACCAGATGGTGGGTTGAAATGTTTGCACATAGTAGCTGTCGGTGGTGATTCGCTGAAACATTCGATCGAGATCGCCTGGCTGCCAAATGGAAGGAGCGTTCTTGTCGTACGGGCATCTGAGTTCAAAGCTGAGCTGGTCGCAAGTCTGACAGCTGGGCGCACAATTAGACTTCATGAATCCTGGATTCGCCTCACACTCCCCGATCGCCGCCCAAAAGGAGCACAATTCGTTTCGGCATTGACAGTCATTGCGAACGGATTGCAGCGTGCTGTTGCTGTGCACCGTCTTCATGTACGCCTTCGCCTTTTCGAGGTTGTCCAGGGTCTTCTTCCAGTCCTTTCCGGCAACTTGCTGCTTCTGGCCGAAATCAATGTCGATGTAATGGATCTCATGCTCGTAGTCCACATCTGGGGTTTCCGACACATCCACAGCGCATTGCGACTGCCCGTCCGCATTTGAGCAGGTTTGATCGCTCACTTGCTCTTTGGAGGCGGCGGCAAGAGGCCCGACACGTCCAGCGAGCGCCAAAAGGGACACCACGAGAGTAACTGGTGCTGAGTAGTATCGCATCATCGTCTTGGACTGATGTATGGTATGATACCTGCATGTCTCTATTCGAAGAAAAGTGGGAAGGAGAGAGGGCGAGCGACCGATTGAGCAAAAGAAAAAACGGCGAGAAATCATCGAAATATTATGGCATTACTGCGCGGGATACGAACACCCGTCTTGACTAACTGGACTGTAAGACGCCACTTCTTCGGGGAAATAACGACGGCACAAAAGCTCTCCCACGCTGGACGGACGGACGGTCCGCGCGTTGTCTCGCGTTCGCATTTCCATTGTCGGCTGATGGCCGGGCGCGCCATCGAAACCTCCCTCCGACGCCGACTGTGACCGGAAGCGACGAGTGTTCAAATACGGTAAATCTGGTGGTCAAGGATCGCTCTTCACGACGTCATCAGCGTGATGACGCAATCGTATAGGGAAGTGCAACGTTCACTCCCGAACAGCCACGTGCTGACTCCAACGAGGAGAAGGCATGGAGATGGCACTAAGTACGATACAAATCAGAGTACATCAGCTGTCTATCTCGACAGCATACATTTAGTTTACGCACTGTTAGTGCTCATAAGTTTCAGAATCAACACACTGCAACACAACCACAAGTTATTTGAGCTCTTTTTACGATTAGCCAGTACCGGTCATCGTAGATTTCAACACGCTTCCTCTGCGCATAAGAGACATACAAGTTCTTCAACAGTTAATCATCAGCTACAATGGCCGCCAACCTTCAGGTTCCTCCAGTGGTTCCACCAATGATACCACCGATAGTACCGCCTCCGGTCGTGCCACCAGCGGTCCCCCCAGCGGGGCCGCCAGCTCAGCAAAACATCGCTGCGCCAACGTTTGCACTCACGCCAGCTCTCGCACATGCGAATGTGCTTGACTACACGACATCCGAGGGAATGAAGATTTGGTCATCCGCAACTTCCTCAATGTACTCATCCGACGAAGAAGGCTTCGACTGCTCTCCCGAACGAATGAAGGATTTCCTCAACAGGAAAGGCGGACGAGCAGCTATCAACGGATGGGACGACTCCTTCCTAGCAATCCCTGAAGATCCCAACAATCCAATCGGACCAGCATCCAATTTCCTCAATCACTACGGAGAGTACACCCTCGACTACCTGCATCAGTGTGCACAAGTCTACGTCAACGCTCAGAATCGAGCTGCTCAAGACTCCGTGCAAGCGTACAACTGCATCATGAACAGCTTAAATGCATCGGGTCGCAACAAGATAGCAGCATACAAGGACGAGTACACTGTCAGCAACAAGGGCGTGGGAATTCTCCTACTCAAAGTGGTCATACGGGAATCAAGCATCGACACGAACGCAACAACCGCACACATCAGGACTCAACTCTCCTCTCTGGATACCTACCTACCTACCATAGGCAACGACATAGGCAAGCTGAATCTGTACGTAAAAGGACTTGTGGATGCTTTAGCCGCGCGAGGCGAGATCACAAACGACCTTTTGGTAAATTTGTTCAAAGGCTATCACGCCGCAAGCGACAAACGATTCATTGCCTACATCGAGAAGAAAGAAGAGGAATACGAGGATGGAACCACGGCGATCACTCCAAGCACTCTCATGGCATTGGCCAAAAACAAGTACGAGGTGCTAGTCGAAAAGAACCAGTGGAACGCACCATCTTCGGAAGAAGAAAAGATTATGGTGCTCGAGGCCACTCTGAAACGACTCCAAGGTCAACAGAGAACTGCCGGCAAGTCTAGAACGACTGAAAGCAATGACAACAAAGCCGGCAAGGCCAAAGGCAACAACAAGAAGAAGAAGTCCGACATGCCTGCGTGGGTGTCCGTCAAACCCAAAGCTGGGGAACCCACAAACAAGACAGTCGATGGCAAGCAATGGTGGTTCTGCGCCAATCATCAAAAGTGGTGCCGCCATTCGACCGACAAGTGCGAGAAGAAAGGATTGGGAAAGGGAAAGGATGGAGGCAACGCGACAACTTCGAAACCAGCAACGCCGACTACAACGACTAAACAAGAGTCGAAGTTTGCAAAAGCAATGACTGCTCTCGCCGATATCGCCGAAGAAACTGAGGAGTGATTCCTCAATCTGCCGACGAGGTTACAAGATACCCTGGCCGTATGGACATACATTGGCCTGGCGTACTTGATAATCTACATATGGGTGACGGTCTATGCCGACAGCTGCTACTACTACTATCCTAAGAAGCAACGCTTTCGGGCTAAGTTAACTCGCTATTTAGCATATCTACGAGCCTGGAAAATCGCGATTTGGACTAGTTTTAGGCTGCGAATGAAGCACAGTCAACAAAACAAGGAAGTGAGGCGACGACGGGACATCGCCAGCAAGTACCGACGCAACGACATGCCGCTACAATGTCACGTCTGCGGCAGCATCAACTTTGCAGCGCCGCGAACACTACAAGTCTGGCAAGTCCTATTGGCAATGGAGACGATGACGAACAAAGGAGAACGGTTAGCAGTGATCGATACAGACTCGACAACCCTTGGGATCGACAATCGCGCGACGGCTTACCTATCGGGGTTCATCGAGGACTTCCCCGGTGAACTACAGCCAACAAATCGGATCGTGAACGGGTTCATGGGAGCCAAGGCCACGAATGTGTCAACAGGAACAGCAAAAGTAAGGTTAGAAGCCGACGGCGGCGACGTGCACGACTTCACTCTGCACGATTCCTACTACGTACCTGGATGCGGAATACGCCTCTTCAGCCCACAACATTGGGCCCAACAAATGAAAAGACAACATCGCGGCCCAGCCCAATCGACAACCACACACGACCGCGTCATCCTCAGCTCCAAAGACTTCACCAAAACGATCCCACTCGATCCGGTCACCAACGTGGCGACGTGTCGGACCGCCCCCGGATACTCCAAGTTTGCGGCGTTTTGTGCGGAGGCAGGATTCGACGATGACGGCGACGACGTCCTGGCATTCGATGCACAGGTTATCTCCGACGATGAAGATGACGATCCTGCGGATTTCTCGAATATAGGCAACGATAATGTTAGCGACGACGTTAACAACAACATACGCGACGACACAGAAAACTTACTCGGACCAACGCCTGCTCCACCTGCCAATCCTGCGAGGATAGTGGATGAAACAGAGGTTGAGAGAGAGGAAAGGAAGCTCGAGACCGAATTACTGACTTACCATCTGCGCTTCGCCCATGTATCCTTTCGGAAACTACAGATCATGGCGCGATACTCCATCATCCCAAGGCGACTGGCCAAATGTCGCGTTCCCGTATGTGCAGCCTGCATGTTCGGTAAAGCAACAAAGCGTCAGTGGAGGCAGAAGGCACCAATCAACAAGGACGAAGCTTACTTACCAACAAAACCGGGTGAAGTGGTCTCGGTCGACCAAATGAAGTCCCCAACACCGGGGTTCATCGCGCAGATGACAGGTATCTTGACGACGAAGCGATACGTGTATGCAACTGTCTACGTGGACAGCTACTCATCGTTCGGCTACGTCTACCTGCAGAAGACCGCTAGTGCTGACGAGACGATCGAGGGCAAGCATGCATTCGAACGTCTGTGCCAGCAAAACGGTTTCAGAGTCCAACATTATCATGCCGACAATGGAATTTTCAAGGCCAACAAATGGGTGCTTGACTGCCACAAATGCGAGCAAGGTCTCTCATTCGCGGGAGTCAACGCGCATCACCAGAACGGACAGGCGGAAGCTCGAATCAGACGACTACAAGAGCTGACGCGCACACAACTGACCTACGCAAAACGACAATGGCCACAGGAGATCTCGGCGAACCTCTGGCCATACGCCCTCCGAATTGCGAACGATGCAAACAACGCGACACCCAATCTGGCCGACAAACCTGACTACCGCTCCCCAGCGGAGCTCTTCTACAGTACGAAGGTCTCCACCAACGCCAAGCGCTGGCAACACTTCGGTTGTCCAGTGTACGTGTTGGACAGGAACTTGCAACAGAACAAACCGCTCCACAAGTGGGTCAGTAGAGCGAGGGTTGGGGTGTACCTGGGACGATCACCACACCACTCTCGTTCTATTGCGCTGGTGCTGGACATCAAGACGGGACTTGTGTCTCCACAGTTCCACATCAAGATGGACACAATGTTTGACACCATAGCACAACTCTACCAGTCGGTGGAGAGTGCTAGCACACAACAATCGCTATGGCAAATCAAGGCGGGGTTTGTTCAGCAGTCACAAGCGAATGTGACAGCACCCAAGCAGGGCAATGCGACAACCACAGCTTCGAAAAGAAAACAGGTCACTACACAAAACTCTCAGACAAGAGAGGGCACCCAAGTTCCAGAGGGAGCCTACGTGGCACCACCTGAACCACGCACAGTCGACATGTCCCCGAAGACAGACAGGGACAGCGGTTCTCCCACCGTTACAGAAGGGAACACACCCGGGAATGGCAAACAACAGCCATCTACACAACAACACCAGTCTCCACGAATGCAATCAGAATCTGGTACGGCCACCAGGCGATCGCAGAGACGCGTGCAACCTGCGCAACGACTGATAGAAGCAATGACAGCGGAACTCACTACGCAAAGTGATGTTCCTGGCGAAGTGTTCTCCTTCCAGGCGATGTTCCCAAGCGACGGCAGGTCCATCAACGAGGACCTGAACCCACTCTATGCCTACAAAGCCAATGCAGACCCCGACACTCTGTATCTTCACGAGGCTCAGAGGGAGAGCGACTGGGAACAGTTCGGCGAAGCAATGGAACTGGAGATCAAGCAACAGGTCGACATGGGAGTCTACACCATCATGTTACTCACCGACATACCAACGGGGACTACCGTGCTACCTGCAGTGTGGCAACTGCGCCGCAAGCGCGACATAAGGACGGGCGCAATCAAGAAATACAAGGCACGATGCAATATCGACGGTTCTCGAATGCGACACGGCGAGCACTACGATCAGACGTATGCTCCGGTTGCCGGATGGCCCTCGATAAGGCTACTGCTGGCGCTGGTTCTACTCTTCAATTGGCGAACGGTCCAACTCGACTACGTGCTCGCGTACCCACACGCGCCAGCAGACAGGGACCTCTACATGAAGCTACCAAAGGGATTCACCCTCGACGGCGTTGACGACCCAAGCAAGTATTGTCTACGAGTCAACCGCAACCTCTATGGGGGAAAAAGCGCCTCTCGTATATGGTATCAATATCTGAGGAAACGGCTCATCGACAAGTGCCATTTCGTGGTGTCCAAGCACGACGAGTGTGTATTCTACAAGGGCAACATGATCTACGTCCTCTACACCGACGACTCAATCTTAGCCGGTCCTGACCAGGCAGAGATCGAGCGAACGATACAGGAAATGAGAGACGCAAACCTCAACATTACCATTGAGGGAGATCTCACGGACTTTCTCGGAGTCAACATCGATCGGAAAGAAGACGGAACGATACACCTGACGCAACCCAAGCTAATCGAACAGGTGATATCGGACCTACGCATGCAGTATGACAATGTACGAACCAAGGACATCCCCATGGCGTCCAGCAGGCTACTGTCACGTCACCTGAGCTCCACACCACACGACGACTCGTTCCACTACAGGAGTGTCATCGGCAAGCTCAACTACGTCGAGCGCGGATCAAGGCCAGACATCGCATACGCAGTGCACCAGTGTGCACGGTTCTCCATCGACCCAAAGAAAGAACACGGCGATGCAATACGCTGGATCACACGTTACCTGCTCGGCACACGAGACAAAGGAATAATCTTCAAGGCAGATCCTTCGAAGGGATTGGAGGTATTCGTCGACGCCGACTTCGCGGGGAACTGGGACAAGGAACTGGCAGGATTCGACAAGGACACTGCTCGCTCCAGACACGGCTACATCATCTGCTACGCAGGAGTGCCAGTCACATGGAAATCACAGCTACAGCAAGAGATCGCTCTGTCTAGCTGCGAATCGGAGATCACAGGACTCTCGTACGCTTTGCGAGAGGCTATACCGATCATTGAGCTTCTGAGGGAGATGCAAGGACTCGGATTCAATGTGCACTTCGACAAGGCACACATCACTTGCAACGTCTACGAAGACAACATGGGCGCCATTGAGATCGCCCGTACTCCCAAAGCAAGACCAAGAACAAAGCATATCAACAATCGTCTATTTCACTTCTACGACTATGTGGAGAGAGGCGACATCGAGATACATCATATCCGATCCGAAGATCAACCTGCCGATATCCTGACCAAAGCATTAAGCGAGGATCTCTTCGTCAAACACAGACAGGTCATCATGGGATGGTAACACTCGCTCGAGTCAATCCTTGAGAGGGAGTGTTCAAATACGGTAAATCTGGTGGTCAAGGATCGCTCTTCACGACGTCATCAGCGTGATGACGCAATCGTATAGGGAAGTGCAACGTTCACTCCCGAACAGCCACGTGCTGACTCCAACGAGGAGAAGGCATGGAGATGGCACTAAGTACGATACAAATCAGAGTACATCAGCTGTCTATCTCGACAGCATACATTTAGTTTACGCACTGTTAGTGCTCATAAGTTTCAGAATCAACACACTGCAACACAACCACAAGTTATTTGAGCTCTTTTTACGATTAGCCAGTACCGGTCATCGTAGATTTCAACAGACGAGCAACAACCCGAACAGCACCAAGTTTAGGTATTCCTCATTAGAGCAGCTACTACTTGAGAGCCGATTCAATAGATCGCGAAAACAACAACAACTATCATAAAAACATACCCTCTATCCATCAACGACAATATAATGCGGCTCGTCAATAGTGCCGGGCTGCTCTCGTTTCTCGTCCCTAGTTTGCTCCTCTTCCCATGGCAGTTTCGGGGCGCTCTCGGGCTGTCCGGCGAAAGCCAGCAGATCCATGACCCGAACACGTGTGCCGCCAACGACACTGCTTGCACCTCAAATGGTGCTACCGACGCCTATTCCAATGGGAAATATCAACGACCAGCGGAAATCGTAGAGACAATCAATACGGAATATGGCGAGCCGCAAGTCATTCTCAACATTTTCTCCAAAGAAACGCGACGGAACGTGGAAGAAACAAACCGATACATTACAACACACAAATCCTGGAGGTTCACTTGCCAGAATCACCACTATTTGTGTTCGTATTGGGCGGCGACGCAGGAGTGCTCCAAGAATGCCGCATACATGCAGTTAAATTGCGCTCCAAGTTGCCAGGTGTGTCAGGTACCAGAAGAAAATCCACAGGATGCGGCTCAAGCGGCCTTGCTGAATGCGTCAGTAGCTACCAACGAGACGGCCATTCTAGTCGCTACTGCCTTTGGAGCGTCGCAGTATGTACCCACCGTCAATGCGGATCCTGTAGTACAAATAATTGCAAAAGCCACGACCTCCATGGTGGAGGTTTATTCAAACGAAACCTTTGCAGAGGTTCGAAACAACTGTCAAAACAAACACAGCAAGTGTTCCCTGTGGGCTTCCGAGGGCGAGTGTGAAAAGAATCCCGAATACATGACAACCATGTGCGCCCCTTCTTGTTTTACTTGTGAACGAATTGCCTACGACTACCGATGTTCCTTTAACAAAAACGCACCCACTGCGTTGCAGCCACGAGACTTAAACAAGCTGTTTGAGCGGGTGAGTGAGTACTCCCACTTGACACCTTCTGTATTGTCGCGTCCACCTATAGGACCTTGGATTCTGCAATTGGATACCTTTGCTACGCCTGAGGAGTGTGATCGTCTCATTTACTACGGCCAGAAATTGGGATACGGTGCATCGGTAACGGTGGGAAGAATGCAACCCGACGGAACCGTCGAAGCAGTGACAGGTACAGCTGTACGAACATCGGCCACCGCATGGTGCGAAGGAGAATGTGAAAACGACCCGATTGTTCAGTCGTTGTTGCAACGTATCGACGATCTGTTAGAGATTCCACGAAACAATTCCGAGTTTCTGCAGCTGCTTCAGTATCAAAAGGGGCAGTATTATCGCAAACATCATGACTACTTGGATCACCATCAGCATCGACCTCAGGTGCGTTCGTTGTTTTATGTTCTAGAATTTCTGCCTTTTGATAAGATGTTATACGTCTCACTTGTTCTTGGTTTGGTCTCCGTAAGGGCCCGAGAATTCTCACGCTTTTCCTTTACCTCAACGATGAGGATATGCAGGGCGGCGAAACTCGCTTTACAAATCTGAATTTGGATGTCAAGCCCCGTCGTGGTAGAGCAGTCTTATGGCCAAATGTACTGAACGAAGATCCCAACGTCAAAGACTTTCGAACAGAGCACGAAGCTCTTACGGTTGTCAAAGGTGTCAAGGTGAGTAGTAGAGCGTTGTAATTTGACTGGTGCTGGGCTGGTGGTGCTGCTAGCTAGAATCAATTTTGTCTGTGTGAAGGGTGATGTGCGTGTGTGCTATTTTGTGCTCATCCATTGTCTTTTGCTCAACCGCCTTCTAGTTTGGCGCTAACTCGTGGGTTCACCAGCGTGACTACCGGACTCCTCACTATGGCAATTGCGCCTAGTAGCTAGAGCTCGTCAGGAGGAGCGTGCACTGTAATACTTGCACTCGTCCCCATTTTGATATTTCTCAGCAGCATGTTAGACTAGGTACAAAGCAGCGTAAGACCTATCATGGAGATAGCAACTACCTTGTTCTTGCTGACGACCGAACATATACGGCATGGCGCATATCTTGCAATGGATATGTACAAAGTATTCGTTGATGCATTCTTTCTTCTTCCTCCATCTTGCCGCTCGCCAGGAGTACTACGAAACTAACGGTCTAGTAGCAGAAGGCTTCTTCGGATAGCAAAATAGTCACCATGGTACTGGACGAAGTACGTCACGCAGTAAGGCCGACCGAGAACAGTTAAGATGTCGTTAAGTATGTCCGTTGCACGAGTGCTTTGTTAAGATGCGGATGTCGTAGATTACGCTGGGCGTCACGGACTAGTATGCCTGATAGTAAAAAATGAGACGGCCCGACTATCGAATCCCGTAATACATCTCCATGGCTTCGCCGGGCAGTCATGCATCGCAAAAAGATGGGCTCGTGCCCAGCACGTGCCCTCATCATGACATCCTGAGCTTCCATAAATTTTTAATGCTCCTATCGCACATCACATACACCATACACAGAAGGAATTCGTCGAAGGACTGGAAGTCAGACGATCTCAATAACCGATCCTTGATCTGTGATTCCTGTGCCATTTCTTGGTCCGAAATCATAACATGGCGCAAGATGACCCGCTCATCGAGGTTTCGCTGGGCCACATCCTGCTGACCATGGCGCCGCTAGTAGGCGTGGCCTTGCTATCCTGGCACCTCGAACTGGGCCTGGAGAGTTCAATTCTGACGGGCCTCACAAGGGCTTTTGTGCAGCTCAGCGTGTTGAGCTTCATCCTGCAGCCGATCTTCTCATGGGGCGTCCGTTTGTGGTGGGTGGTCTTGGGCTATGTGCTCGTCATGGTTCTGCTGGCGGCATTTGAGTCCACCAATAGATCGAAATATTTCTTTGATGGAATGTTCTGGAGCGTGCTCGTAGTTATGCTGGCAAACGTGTGCTGGGTCTCGATATTCGCTTTTGCAATCATCTTGCAGCCCACGCCAGTCTGGGACCCTCAATATGTAATTCCGATTGCCGGCATGTTGCTGGGAAACTGCATCAACGGTGTCTCGCTTTCCTTAAATGCAATGCTCACGTCGATGGTCGAATCCTCCCGAGAAATTGAACTGCTGCTCAGCTTTGGGGCCACGAGCTACGAGGCTAGTTTCCGCCTGCTTAAGGAGGCTGCTCGATCTGGCACCATTCCGCAACTCAATGGCATGGCAATCATCGGTGCGTAGTTTCGACATTTTTTTTAGTTTGTGAACTAAAGGCGCTCACACTTGTCGCTGGTGTACAGGTCTCATTGCTATACCGGGGATGATGACTGGACAGATATTGGGGGGATCGTCAGTGACTGATGCGGCGAGGTATCAAATTCTCATCACATATTTGATCGCAGCGAGCTCGTTCGGTACCGTTTTCTCCCAGCTCTTCTTTTCGTTGCTTGTTTGCTTTGACGGACGGATGATATTGAGGACTGATAGACTGAGGAAAAGAGAAATCAAATCAAATGCGCTCACCCTGTTATCCGGCATGTGTCATTCCATTGTCACGTGTTGTAGACAATCGAGCAAGAAATTGCGCCGGATGTCTTCCAACTTTGCATTACTAAATGAAGAAGCAAAATATCTTGCACCACAGGGAGAAATGAAGGTATTCATTCCAAGCATCAAGGGCGGAAACAGCAAGAATGACAACGGGAACCACGAATCGACGCTTGTTGTTTCCGAATTGACCTACTCATTCGACACCATGGCGAATCAGATATCGTCGAGTCAGAAGCTGGCTGGGGCACTCGAAGAGGGTGAGAATGGAGCTGCTGAATCAGGGCGCCGTGTTCTTTTCAAAGATTTTTCGCTGCGACTGATCCCCGGTGGAATGGCGTTGGTAGATGGACCATCAGGTATCGGGAAGAGTACCCTTCTTCGTATTTTGGCTGGCTTGACACCCGCAGACAAAGGAATAATCCAGTTATCTGGGAGGCAAATGGCGACGTTTCGTAACATGTCATGGTGGAGAAGCCGCGTGATGTACGTCCCGCAGACGAAGGTCGACATACCTGGCACGCCGATCGATTTGATGAAGAGAATCTCTACTTTTCGTGTCAGGGTTGGCCATGATTCGCCGACCACACCATCGGAACTAAAAGCGACAACGCTCAAACTGGTGTCCGATTGGGGGATGAATTTAGCACAGCTCGAGTCTGAATGGAAGACATTGTCAGGTGGAGAATCTCAGAGGCTACTTTTAGCGCTCGCCCTTGCTTCCCGCCCAAGAGTCATTCTGTTGGATGAAAGCACTTCAGCGATGGATTCAAGATCAAAAGTCAAAGTCGAAACAAGCGTCAGGGAGATCTGCCTTGAGACAGGGATGTGCGCGGTTTGGATTACCCACGATCAAACACAAAAGGAAAGACTGTTCAAGGCTACTTTATCACTCAACGGCAAACACTGAAGCTTGCTACCAATACTTCCCTGTGCGGTCTTCCTTACATAGGTTGCATTCGAAGTTGATGTAACGGACGGTCTGCGTAGGGTCGGGCCGATGACGAAAACGTTGGCCGCCGAGCGCACGAAAAGAACACGGGGTGCCAACCTCGTAGCTAATTGTAAGCCCTCGCTATGCGCTAGCACCACGGGAAGACGCCTGGACGGTATTTGACTTCAATAATGTGAAGATTCCGATGAGGGTGCTAAAAATCGTCATTAAAATTCATTTCGATTCTCTCGCGGTTGACTTGCGGGTATCATTGTGAATAAATCGTTGCTTTCCCGACTTTCGAGCCGTCTCAACTTGCATTGAACGTCTGACTCCCGTGTCCAACTGAAGGATCCGTCAGAATAGAAATTTCATCCTTGTCGCGTGATACGGTATGGTCACCTGCACTCGAAGGCATGTCCGGCAATTCGGTTTTCGGGATGGGCCCAGAAAGGAGGTCCAGGTCGACTGTATTTCTTGATCCATCGGTAGACACCCACGCAGGATGGGTTCCGATGCTCACAGCAGTTTCCTCGAGCATGGAAGAGTCCACGTAAACCGGTCGACGTTTCAATATATGCTCAACCTTCGCCGTCGCCCCCCACTGTAGCAAAGAGAAATTGTAAGAAATGGTAGCAAAGAGAAAATGTAAGAAATGGGAAGCCGTGGATGTAGCATTCATGAAGTCTCAAACTCACTTCGTGGTAGAGATCTCGTGCTTGGCAAATGTATTGCCTGGCCCTAGCATGATCGAACATCGAGAGGAAAAACTCGCCTGCCAGTTCCGACGCGAGAGCGGCATCCTGCACGTAACCCAATTTCATAGCCGCTCCGATTCCCTCATCGTAGGCCCGCGAAATTCTAGCCATATCTGTACAGCTGCAAGCAAGGATGTCGGCCTTCATCACCATACTTTTGTGCAGCGGATTGAGTCCCTTTGTGCGACTTAATTTTTCCATTTCTTTCGAGAGTGCCACTGCCTTCGAGCGATATCGTCCAGCCAGTGCACCCCCTTTGCGGGCACGACCGGAATACACCAATCCTCTGTAGAAAATATTTTTCGTTACGATGAGGTAGGAGGCCTCGTGAGAGAGATACGCTTGCAGACCATCGGACATTTTCTCTGCCAGGTCTAGTTTTCCGAAAAACAGCGCCATTTCAAGGCGGCCAAGATAGCCGAAGCTCGACCGATATGTGTCTGACTTGTTGTCTTGCTCTGGGCTGAAAGTTGCAAGCTCATCCCAATCAGGGCCATTCTCTTCTTTCCCGAGGAAAACTCTTATTGGAAGACGAACTTGTTGAAATATTGGCAAAACGGAGTTGGCTCTGTAAAGCTGAAGCTGCTGAAGAATTTCACGCCCCGACTTTTCTACTGGGTCCAAAGGGTAGCCAGTTGCATAAGCAAAAACGTTAGCGATGACCCAGTTCAGGAAGCCGATTTCAACATTGCCACTCTCCATCCCAGCCTGACAGAGCGATCGGTTAGAGAGGGATGGATGTATCAGTCACTTTAAGGCATTCGTGGATTTACCTGATGAGCAAGATGGCCTGTGGACAGCACGTGGTCCCGCGAACAACTCCAAGCTTCAATGTAGTAGCTGATAACCGTGTACGTCAGCGCCTTTTGAGACTTTGTCTCCATTGCGTCTTCAACTCGGGTGAGTATTTGCCTAGCAAGACGTGCCATTCTCAATGCCCCTTGGTGGTCGCCACATACACTATCAAGAAACAAGCCATATGCTGCAAAGGCGTACGCACTTGCTGCGGAGAGGCCATATTTGAAGGCAATCCGTAGGCTCCTCAGGCAGCAAAACATGTACTCCAGCATGTTCCCGCAGTAGTAGGCACGCAGCTGGGCTTCCGCCAAGAATTGCACAACGGCTTTCTTCCTCTCATTTGTCAGCCGGGGAAACAAGAGGATATCATAATCGGAGTACTTCTTCAGATTTCGCTTGATCAGATAGTTGTCCTTGAGGATGTGCATTGTGCGGTGCCGTTTGGGGACTGCCTTCATTTCCAATAGAGCATTTTGACACAGTTCGTACGCCTCGACGTGCTGGTCTTGCCTTCCTTTCGCAATCGCAAGGGACAAAAATGTCGGTAATCGATCATTCAGATTTTGAGCCATCCTGATCACTTCTCTAGCAAGTTCGTCACCGGAGTCAAAATTCCCAATACAAAGCTCGACATCACAAAGAGCACGGAATATTCGAAGGCTCAAGTCGTATTGCGTAGCCCAATGGTTATCGATTTTTCGAAGATATTTCATGGCTAAGCGTAGGTAGACCGACGCCGGAACATAGGCAGCTACCAAATTCGCCTTTTCTCCGCAACAAAGGTTCAACCTTGCCAGCTGAAGAGGATCCCCGCCACGAATAGAGCATGAATTGAGATGGTCAGCCGCTACAAATAGCATCCAGTCCTCACCCTCATCTTTCGTTGAGAGTATGAATAGTTCGTTTCCGATCATCAGGCGGAGAGTGTCCCGTGACGATCCGGCTTTAACTAGCGAATATGCCGCTTGTTGTATTCTGTCATGGGCAAAACGATACATCCACGAGCCCATGGTATTCAGGAGGAATCCTTCAAGAACAGCAAGGTCAAGTAGCCTGACCAGCTCCTCTCTTGTCAGATCGTTGCCATCAGCGGCCATCAAAACCTGCACCGTGTTTACATGAAAGACGGATCGTGTGTAGGAGGCAAGAACGAGGGCCCTCTGAAGCTTCTCAGGAGCATTTTGAATCTTGCCTGCAACAGCATCGTCCAAAGTATCAGAAAGACCGACATGTATGTCTGCCCCTTCCAAATTCCATTCCCATCGGAAACTGATTACAGAAAAATATAGCAAATTGAGCCTCTCCAACTCTTCCACCATCTGCATCGCGAAGAAAATATTCCCCCGTGTCCTTCCGAAGACGAATTCCGTGAGAGGTTCGCATTCCTCCGCCGAAAGGTTAAGGGAGTCGGAAAGGAAGTGCCCAATATCCCGCATCGATAAGTTGAGTAGGTCTATCCTCTCGACTTCTTTCCCTGGCACTTGTTCCGTTTCTGCGAGTAGTTTGCTGACAGGGTGCTCTTGGTCCATCTCTTCGCCCCGAGCAGCGCCAATGAACATAAAGTTCTTGAGAGACACGTCCTTCAAAAGCGCTCGAAGCAAACTTATCGAGGCTGCATCAGCCCACTGGATATCATCCAGGAACAAAATGAGGGGGCAATCGTCATGGCAAAGCGACTTCAACAGCTTCTGGAAGAGATATTGCAACCTATTCCACGCCATATCTGAGGAGTTGGACGAAGTGAGCGCAGATCCTTCCGCCGTTGTCAATACGCCTTTGATATCTGGAATGACCGACGTCAGAGCTGCTGCATCTGCGCCCAAGGAATCATCGATCGCAGCTTGAATACGTCCCAGTCGCTCCCTTTCCGTTTCCTGCAAAAGGAACCGACATAGGCCATTAAACGCGTCGGTAATCGTAGACAGAGGGTCTGAGTTCTGCATCTCCTCGAATTTGCCAGTCAAAAATAAGAAATCTTTCGCGCTTCCTTCCTTTTTTCTTCTGTCCAGTTCCTCTATGAATCTAGCAACCAACGACGACTTGCCCGCTCCGGAATAACCACAGATAATTGCCACTGGCGACTCTGCGGCCAGCAGAGATTCTTCCGACGACGGGACATTCCGTTGGCTGCAAAGTCGGGCGTACAGGCCGTGCAACGTAGAAAGCTCCTTCTGCCTTCCGTAGAATTTGTCACGAGGAAACGTGACACGGTTGTTGACGCTTCGATCGTCATCCTCGTAACCTTCATCGTAGAAATCCTCCCCATCGGCAATTTCTGTCATGATTCACAGATTCAATCAGAAGTGGGGAGAAAGCTCATATCGGAAGGGCGCAACAATCACCTCTGGACGCTACGTTTTCGCCGCCCTCACTTCAGCTGGATCAAGGTACAAACAGATAAACCCTCCTCGGTTCCGTTCTTTTGTAGACCAGATCTTGGTGCTGCTTGCCCTGCTTGCAACACTGTAATAGACTACCGCGATACAAGTTGTTGTGTCCGCACAGTGCAGTGTGCTTACAACACAAGCAATCTGCCATGTTCGCGCTCCCATGGTTCCACGACGGCACGCTCCGCGAAAGGTGCAATTTGCTGATACGTTTTAAGGCTTTTTTTATTCGACGCTTCATTGACTGATTCATTCGAGCAGAAGTCATCCCAGCTCAATACCGAAAATAGAAACTTGATCCAACTAGTCGTCCAACTGATGGCATAGATGCCCTCATAAAGTGCCTTACTACATTGAGCAGAGTTTCGCCGGGCATCCGGCAAATTGCTTCTTTCTCATTGGTTAGAACACACTGGAAAGGGAGGCATACTTATCGTTATTCCAGGAGGCATATGCGAAAAACTGCACTGCACTCATGCAAAGAACACACGACAACAACGCTTCTCATCGGGAAGGATATGCAACATGATTCTTATCCCATATCTTAACTCCCAGTCGGCCACCTCGCTTTCGCCGATGCAATCCTGCATCGCGCGCTGGCCCCACGCGCTACCGACCTCCACGTGCCACCAACGGCACCACACACTAGCTAGCGCTCCCCTGTAACTTTTACTTTAAATTTAATCCACCATCGTCATTCCTCTGTCCTCACTTGGGTATTGCTTCACTTCTTATTGCTGTATGCAGTTGCTTGCCTTCCGAATGATGTTACTTGGGGAGCAGCCTCTGCCAATTCGACTAGCTTGCGATACGCCCAAAAGCATTTTGGGTGGACAAAAGACTCGACTCAGTGGAAGGAATAGCGCCAACCCCTCTCCGATGCCCCTCAACATGCTACGATACGATACCGTTCAAGGCGAGCTCAATATCTATACTGAAGTTCCGATCATTGGGGGCATGGGTGTGTGAACTTTTCCCGATATTCGAACTAGATTGACAATTACGCTATGGTACCAGTAAGGCGACAAAAGTTAAGGGTTCATGCTGCGACGGCGACGATGAGCAAAAATGGCCAAACATCGCGAGAAGTTTGGGGCAGAAACTATGAAACGGAACCGTGGCCGCAGTCGAATGTTGTGTTTGCCGCCAACTGCCGGGTTTAGGGTTAGGAAGAAAGTAAAGCAAGCGGCCAACAAGTGGTGGGAGTTATCGCGCGGCCGATCGTTCAGAATGGGTAGAGTCCAACCAACTCTGAATGGTCTTATGTCGATGGAAAGCGGTATCGATACTCAAAGTATCTCGGACTGATTCTACTACATGATTGCAAATGCATTATGGCGTGGTCTCAACTATTACCGAATATTCTGCGACTTGGGCCATTTCGAATGTACAACGGAAGAACCCGACCTATCGAAGTTCTCGTTGTGAATAGAAGCCAATGATCAAGGTTTTGTGTCGCCCTATGTCAACCTGCCAGGCAGATATGTTAATTCGATTCGAGGTGAAAGTGACGGGTTTGGTATCTACATGATTAAAGCCATCAACTTTGTTTGATTTATGATTTAATGTTCCAGACAGTCTCCCCCATCGAAGCCACACGCCTCGCTTGCATAGTCCCCACCGTCGCATTCACCATCACCGATCCAATGAGACATGCTAACGCTGCAGTTGGGGTACTGTTCGGACACAAAGCCCGAGTCACAGACTTTGGTGTCGACGTTACAGACCTCCGAAGCACATTCGAAATGTCCACGACAGCGTTCACCAGCTTGTAGGCAGTCACCGCCATCGAAGCCACACTCCACCGTACCATACAACCTGCCGTCGCAACTTCCGTCCCCGATCCATGTTGGATTTTCCACATGACAGTCGGGATAATCTCCGTTCACCGCGTCGCAATCACCACCATCATACCCACATGCTTTTGTATTGTAGACTCCGAAATCACAAGTTCCGTCCCCGATAAAAAACGGCAGATCGACAAGGCAACCAGGATAGGTTTCATTGAATTTGATGCAATCACCGCCATCATAACCGCATTCCTCTGAGTTATAAACATCGTTTACCCCTCCACACCATGGGCATTGACCATCACACATTCCGTCCCCAATCCACGATGCATAATCCACAACGCAGTCCGGATAGATCGGGTTAAGGCAACGCCAGATGGTAGCACCGCATAGCCCAAGGAAAAAGAGCACAAACATCACCCAGAAAGCCTTGGACCTTTGCTGTCGACCTTCTTTCGATCGTCGCAAAAGGCGAACACACAACAATGCAAAGACAGTCCCAGCAAAGAACCATGTCATCACAGCGTATCCAAGCCATTGAAGCTCAGGAAGCGCCACAATGATCGGAATAGCAACCAGGCCAAATAAACACAAGGAGGCAGCGGAGGCTCTTTGTGCGTTTCGTAAGAGTCCCATATCATCCGGTGCAAAATCTTCCACGCTTACGGTTGGGGGGCAGCAGCAGCGCCTTGTCGGTACGAACATTAGAACGGTGGCAATGAAGAGAAGGCAAGCCGCCGGCACCAATCCATTCACAAGTGGATTGTATAGCCGCCCATGAGCCGGTGGCGGATTTACAAACAAGAGGACAAAACTGCTAACATTGCCAAGCGTAGCCAAGACCTCAAAGACCATGGCGAACCATAGAATACGCTGGTACTGTTTCTTCTTGATGATCGTGTCCTCTTCTTCTTGGACGTTAACTTCCTCGGCCGCCATGAGCTCTGGAGCAAGATCGGCTTCCACAAGCGTTTCAGGGGCATTCGTGTCGTAAGTGACATCAAAGGGTGATGGAACAGCAGTCTGCTGCTGCTCTTGGTCGATACGATGTTCTTTTGGTTCGTCTAGTAGAGACAAACATGCCACGTCAACAGGACGTGTTTTGGTTTCCTCGTTGTCCTCTTTTGACACACTCGGCGAATAATGATGTTTCTCTTTTTCTTTTGCCGATGTGGCAGGTTTTCTCCCTCCCGTTTTGTGAATTCTCTTCTTACTTCCAATATGATCATGCTTAACGCCTGGGGCTCTTTCCTCCACGCCCGTTTGATCGGTCTCTTTCGAAATGATCATGTCTTTTCCTCGTTCCTTTAACCCGAGATGTGATCTTCAGATTTTGTGACCCCGCTTACATCATGATATATCACACTTGAACTAGAACTTGGTAGCAATTCACCGCTCACCAGATCCGTCAAAAGATGAAAGCGAAGCAAGAACCCCTGGCACCTATTCGCATTCCATCCATTGCGATTTATGCCATGATGCTCTGTAGAGTACAGATAAGAATAATAGTAGCCTACTCACTAAAAGATGAATGCGAAGCACCTTGGCACCCATTCGCATTTCGTTTCATATTGAAGAAGATGTTTTCGATTTCATGCCCGTTCCCTACATGAATGCGAAGCATCTCATTGCACCTACCCACATTCGACTTACACCGGGCCGATGATCGCGTCTCCAATAGAGAAGGCCGATGTGAAGGGTAGATAGTGAAATCGACGAGGAACGCGAAGCGCCTCTTGCTTGGCAATTCGCATGTGTTCGATTTCATACCAGTTCGTCCCGCCTACATGAATGCGAAGCATCTCATTGCACCCACCCGCATTCGGAATTACACCGGGCTGATGGTCGCGTCTCCATAATAGAGAAGGCCTATGTGGAGAATCATAGTGAAAAGTTATTTATGCCATGCTGCTCGACTTGGAATGCGAAGCACCTCTTGCCACCCATTCGCATTTCGTTTCATTCCGAAAAAGATTTTTCGATTTCATACCCAATAGCTATTCTGGGCCAGTGAGGGGAGTTCCTGAGCACCTCTGCGAAGTAGGATCATGGCGGGGGCACACAATTTAAAAAGAACGCACCTCGTCAACCAACAAAAGAAGCGACGCACCAGCACCAGCGACATGAGCAGTTCAAAATCGAACGAGGTAAGAGGCAGCACGAAGGAAAGCGCCGAAGGCGCTGCACTTGCGTTGACTTTCGCTACCATTAGTGCAGAGAAGACGAACCGCCAAAACCGCAACTTTGATGATTTTGAGGACTTGGTACTAAACCAGAAAGAAAGAAGACAGAATACGAGAAGTCACGACGATCATGGTGTTGTGGGGGTCAAGAAGAGAAGGACAAAGACAGATGATATTAAACTCTCCCGACAGGATGTTCTAGATGAAAGCACTAGTGAAGACGACGACGAGGAAACCAAACCGGGAGCTGTGAAAGTTGGTGGTCCTCGCAGTAGAGGAGATCATCATGAAGTCCACCAAGAACTGCCTAGACGCCCATCCCTTTTTGACGACGACGCGAACGACCCTGTAACGCTTGTGGACGCCGATCTTGCTCCAGAGCGCATGACGGCCGAAGAAGTTCACATTCAAGAAGACGAGGACATGGTCATCAAGAAGAAACAGTACCAGCGTGTTCTATGGTTCGCCGTATTGTTTTATGCCTTGGCTATCATTGGCAATGTTAGCAGTTTTGTCCTCTTGTTTGTAAATCCGCCACCGGCTCAAGGCCAACTGCTCTACCCGCTCATAAACGGATTGACGCCCGCGGCTTGCCTTCTCTTCATTGCAACCGTTCTAATGTTCTTGCCGACAAGGCGCTGCTGCTGCCCCCCAACCGTAAGCGTGGAAGATTTTGCACCGGATGACATGGGACTCTTACGAGTCGCACAAAGAGCTTCCGCTGTCTCCCTGTGTTTATTTTGGCTGGTTGCTATTCCAATAATTATGACGCTTCCCGATCTTCAATGGCTTGGTTATGCTGTGATGACATGGTTCTTTGCTGGGACTGTCTTTGCATTGTTGTGTGTTCGTCTTTTGCGACGATCGAAAGAAGGTCGACAGCAAAGGTCCAAGGCTTTCTGGGTGATGTTTGTGCTCTTTTTCCTTGGGCTTTGTGGTGCTACCATCTGGCGTTGCCTTAACCCAATCTATCCGGACTGCGTTGTGGAGTATGCATCGTGGATTGGGGACGGAATGTGTGATGGCAGTGCCTATAATACAATGGAGTGCGCTTGGGACGGCGGCGACTGTCTCCCGTTCTTTGAAGAGTATCCTGGTTGTATTGTTGAATACCCGTCGTGGATCGGTGATTCAAATTGTGATATCGGAGCCTACAATACAAAAGCATGTGGCTACGATGGTGGTGATTGCGACACCGTGAACGGAGAGTATCCCGACTGTCATGTGGACAATCCATCTTGGATTGGTGATGGAACTTGTGATGGTCGTCTATATGGAACGGTTGAGTGCGGTTTCGATGGTGGTGACTGCCTAGACGCTGGCAGGCCCTGTCGTGGGCACCGAGAATGTGCTTCGGAGATTTGCAATAACGTGACGAAGGTTTGTGACTCGGGCTTTGTATCCGAACAGTACCCCAACTGCAGTGTTGGCATTCCTCAATGGCTCGGGGATGGTGAATGCGACGGTGGGGACTATGCAAGCGAGGCGTGTGGCTTCGATGGGGGGGACTGTTTGCAGCTCGGAGCACCATGTGCGAAGGATGACCAGTGTGCTTCGGGATTCTGCAACGAGGCTACTGGAGCCTGCTACAAGGGAGTCCTTGAAGACTACCCTGATTGTGTCGTCACGTATCCATGGAAGATTGGGAATGGAGAGTGCGACTTTGGTATATATCTAACGGAAGAGTGCGGATATGATGGAGGCGACTGCCATTATTGACAGCAGCCAATGCCTCTCAATGTTTCCGAACCAACTCTTCAATTCAATACATAGTCATTCCTGATTTCTGCATTCATCTATGATCTGGGTGCCCTTTTGTTTGGACGTGCATTATTTGCGCGCACTTGTGCCTTGAATTGTAGCTTGAGGATGTACCTGGTACTATCTCGGCAAAGCACAGTTTGCCGCAATACCAGGTTCGTTTGATACCGTGTCACAGGGATGAATAAGTGCTCTCCATCTTACTTCATATCGCACACCAGCTGCGTGGCAGCTTTCTCTTACTTTCCACTCGTGAATGAGAATTTTGTTTTACTCCCGGGCGGGCGAGAATAGTAGGAGTAAAGGGAACTTAAACTTTTCACCGAAGACTACCGAGCTAGTAGCAACTATGGAGATTGGTAGATGACCGTGGACGGGCGCACCTACAGATGCATTTTCTTCGAAATATGCTGCGCCGCCTGGTCTTGCTCAAACTCTTGCCTTTTCTGAAAAGTCTTCAAGTGTGCGATACAATCCTGCAGCGTTCCTTTCGGATTCATCAGCATCCAATGTAGCTGTTCTTGGTTGTAAATGCCAACTTGTGGTCCCTTCTCCAGGCCTAGCTCCTCAATGAGGTCCTTGCCGTTCAGTAGTGGTTTTTCAATCCAGCATTCTTCGAGCTCGAAACCCTCAACGATTGCCGTATACCAATCCTTCGCTCTCGTTTTCCAATCAGTAGAGCCGCCCTTTTCTCTGCGAGTCAGGGCTACTGCAGTCACGATCAAAAGGGTCACCCAAAACTCCTTAGCATTGCGCAAAATGAGTCCTGCCCGGAGCCGGACTGATGGACTTGATTCTGGCACGCGCTGCAAGAGCTGCGCCATGTCTTCAAGATTTTGAATCATGGCAACGATTCCTAGCACATCCTTGTTTTTGAATTTGATTCCTTCTCGCATCATGAATTCCGCAACATTTCTGACTTTGGACTTGAACTCGTATTGGAGATGCTCGTAGGGAAGCAAGACTGTAGCGAGAAACACAAGCCGGTGATCTATTTGCGTACGGGCTCCTTTTGATACTGAAAAGTCGTCGAGAAGGCCACGAAGGGCAAACAAACACTCTCTTGCTTCTTCCCACGCGATTTGTCGCAAATGAGCCAGATCTTCTTGTGTACCGCCAACATATGGCACTTGTTCCAACCAAGCTTGCCCAATTGTTCCCCTTATTCTAGTTGTGGGAGGAGGGACGCAGAAAACGCCCCCCGCCAAGTGCAAATCGCAAATCAGTTGCAATGCTTTTTGTGGATTAGCATGCTTTCCCGACAGCATTCCTTCAAGTTCCTTCCCGACCCGTTCCCTGCTAACTTTGCGATGCAGCTCCGTGTGGATCTGTGGGTCCATGGAAGCTTTGATAATATCCTGTGACAACTGCATATCGAACCTTACTGCAAATCGTATCGCTCGCAACACCCTGAGTGGGTCGTCATGGAACGTCTGGTAAGCATCCAGTGGAGTGACAACCAGCTTTGTCTCCAGCAAATCCGTCAGCCCTCGCCTCGTCCAGTCTTCTACCTGTTTCGTATGCAGGTTGTAATAAAGCGCATTCATAGTAAAGTCTCTGCGGTATGAATCCTCAATGGGCGTGCCGATGGCTGTGGTGGGTATTCTCGAGTCCTCCGCGTATGTTTCGTGGCGCAGGTTGCAGAAGTCGACTTCGATACCGTGCAGTTTCATGGTTGCCGTCTCCAAATGCTTGGACTGAGCCGGGTTCGCAGCGATGACCCCGATTTTGCCACATTTCTTTTCGGACGAGTCTGTTTCTTCAAAGTCTGCCATGTACTCTTTGACGATATGCGCAAACTCGACGCCCGTGCATGTATCCAAGGCCACGTCTACGTCATGCGTAGCTAGTCCAAGAACTTTGTCTCTAACCCATCCTCCCGCCACTCGAATCTGCACAGCCTTCTTCCTGTCTGGGCTCTTCTGGAGACTCTTGAGGGTTCCTTCCTCGAGAGCCTTGGCGGCTCTGATCAAAGACTCGAACAAATTCGCTTCGTCGTCGTCCAACTCCAACTCGAGAGTTTCGGACGATGGGGAATTCTTCGCTTCGCCCGCTCCCACCACACGGGTCGACCACGTCAGTGGCTCGGAGTCCAGCTCCATTGCAATGCTGTGGAGTGGCTGGGCCATGTTGCTATTATCGTTGATGATCTTGTGTTGCAAGTGCCGGTAGAACTGGTGGCTGCCATGGTCGAGTTGATGGATGTGCGAGGCGTTAAGGTTGATTCGATTCGAATGAATCCATATTACTTCGACAACTTCGACTTCACGAGCTGCCGCCAAAAGGGAGCGACGTGTTCACTCCGCCCGCCAGCTTTTCCCGCCGCGCATGCACGATAAAACGGGGTCATTATTGTTAGTCACATTTAGACTGAGACCTTGGTCTTGCAAGCCCCTTTCGGCATTTCAGTTGTCCATTGTCAAACTACTTCCCGCATCAGCGGTAGCTGAAAGTTTGTGGTGTTGACATGTCGTTGTGGGATAGGGTACAGGCAGGTGCCAAGGCTGCCGGAGATGCCACAAAACTGGTCGCCTCCAAGGGCAAGCTGAAAGCCGACATGCTCATGATCGACCGAGAAATCCAAAACCGCAAGAAAGCCTTCGGCGTGGCCATGTACGATCACGTGTCCCCTCTCAGTCAGTCGCAGGACTTTTATGCCGCATCAGATGAGCTTACATGCATTCTCCGGCCGCATCTCATCAACGCCCAGAAGGAAATTCAGGCATTGGCGGCCAAACGCGTCAAGCTGAAGGAGGCTCTGGCGGCAGCCGAGGCGAGACGAGCTGCTGCGTTTCCCACCAAGGCCGAAGGAGCGGGCGAAAAGTTCATGAACTTTGGAAAAGCTGGTGTCATGCACTCGGCTGAGACGAAGATCAAGGCGGAACTCGCCATAGTCGACAGCCGCATCAAAGGACACAAGCAGAATTTCGGGTTGGAGCTCTACGGTACACTCAGCGAGGCAGAAGATACGCGTGGGTATTTGCCATCCGATCGACAAGTCAGAAGCATTTACGATACCTGTAGGGGAGACATTCAAAAACTGCATTCCAACAAGAAAAAGAAGGAGGAAGAGTTGAAGGCGCTGGGAGGCTCGGTACACGACGAAACGACGCCTTCAGTCGTGCAGAATAACGGATTTCAAAGCAACGCACAGGACGGGTTCTCCGCGCAAAGCAATCCCAGCAGTAGTTACATTGCGCCCACTCGGGGGGGATATACTGACAATGGGCAGGACGATCTTCTCCTCTAGAGAAATAACGGTATCGCACTAGCACAGTACTAAACATGATTATTCCTTCTTTTCACTGTCGCTTCCGTACCACTCCTTTTTAGACGACTGAAACCACCATTTTGTTTGCTTGTTGATGTGCTTTCCGGCGATGTAGCCAGCTTTTTCCTTGCTGCCAAATATTGATATTGATTAGATTGTCACAACTTGGCCAAAATTGCAGCTCACTTGATCCTCTTACCTCTTATCGTATTCTACAGCCCCCTTAACTTCTTTGTCTTTGCCGAACCCAAGCTATCAACGCCGTATTCACGGGATCTGAGTAAAACAGAAGATATCTACAAAACGGACAGGAGGAAACTGCCGTGCAGGTACTTACACTATCGAGATCCTCTTTTGACATGAGTTGATGGTCCATCCGGCATTGAAGGTAATCCCGAGATAGATCCTTGCATTTATGGTGGACGTCCTTGGAACTCTTTAGGCACCCCAGGTAGGTCTTGATGAGCACAGCGCAGGAATAAGTGCAATGCCAAAGACAGATGTGAGTTCGTTGTTATTTACGCGGTTCGAAATGAACGAAACGCTGGAGACGCACCTCCATCTTTTCTCGACATTCTGAATCATGGTCTAGCGGAAAGATCCCTCTTTGTGGCGGTCGCACATATTGTTTGGACGTACTGAAACTCATAGACGACATGGTGGAAAAGTTCATGTTGGATGATGATGATGATGATGATAGCGAGTGAGAAAACGCACCTGCTGCCGCTCAAGCATGGTCGAAGTAATCATTCGCCGATGCGTATATATGTACAGTAAGCACTATGTTACGGGAATGTACATACGTACGTACGTACGTATGCCCGCGCACCGAAGTCACTACGCCACGCCGGCCGGCACGCAGGTCATTTCAAAGAGCACATCAAATTCCCCACCAACATGACGACGGGAAGATCGCCCGCCGCCGAAGAAGCTTTGTGCATGATATCATCATACATTGCTGTCGTTTGAACATCGTCGTGCACATGAACGAGTAAACTCCCCGCTTCCAGCCACTACTGCCAGGAGCCGTGCACGATGGATGAGTTTGACGAGGAAGAAGTGTTCGAAGAGGAAGAGTGGGTCGAGGAGACGATTCATGAGCAGACGCCGGCTAGCGCTCAGAGGCCTTCGCAGCTGGTCGCTGACAGCTCTCACGAGTACGACGAGTTCGTCGAAGAAGAGTTCGAAGAGGAGGTGGAGGAGGTCGAAGAGGTCTACGAAGATGAGGACGCGTTGTCGGACGAGCAGTTTTTGTCCAAGCTCCACACCTCGTTCCAGGAAATGGCGGCAAAGAGCAAGCAGCAGCCGCTGCAGCACCACCAGCAGTCCAGCTTCCGCAGTCTGCGCAGCCATAGAAGCAACTCGCTGGCGTCCATCAAGGAAGAGGACAGATTCGGAGCAGGGGCTTCGAACGTCGCCGGCGACAGCGTCCAGAGTGGCTCCTATTCGGCAGACGACTCCGCCAGTGTCGAGTTTGACCTGGGCAGCTACCAGGATGACTCGTCGGGTTCTTCTCACGACGTTCCGGAGGACTATGAGCAAGCCTGTCGAAACCTCATCGCCATCGTCAAACAGGGCGAGCAGGTGGACGCGGACGACATCATTAGACGCTGCGATTTGCCGAATTTGTACAAAAATCTGAAACAGCAGCACAGGCACATGCGCAAGAAGACGGCACAGGCGCCGCAGGAATCGGCGGATTCGCCCTGGGAACCATTCGACAAACAAGATTCAGCCTTTATAGGAACTTCATTTCAATTCTCGTCGCCGCACTCTGAACCCAAGGGTGCATCTGCAGATTGGGCGTTTGATGACGATCAGGATCCGTGGGGTTTCGACCAACCGCCTAAATCAGCCACGACCAACGACATGAATTTCATGGACGCGAACCGGCTTCCGCGATACTCGCAAATGCACACGGATCCACCAACACAGGTGTCAGATGAAGAATTCGAAGATGAAAACGACCTCGCAGCCTCCGATCAATCGGGCGACGACGGAGAACAAGAAACGCCGCAGATTGAAAAATGGCTAGAAAGAGATGCCGACGACCCGGAAGACTACGAGGATGCTTGCCGAAAGCTCATCGCCATTTTGTACCAGGATGACGAGGACCATGATCCAGACACCATGATTCGCCGCTCAGTACCGCGGGACCTTTATCGATATCTTAAAAATCAGTATTGGTTCCTGGAACACACGGGGCTCATCAAAGAAAAGGTAGTCAAAAGTGAGCAGGCGGCTGACGCGAACGCAAAAGTACCGAAACTTGAAGAAATGATACAAAACATCAAGCGACCTGTACGCGAATCAAAGGAGTCTGACAGTACTCCATCGGCGGCTAAAGTGGCACAACATGCATCGCTCCAGAGTGCCGAGGACGCCAGCAACGAGGTAGACGAGCCAATGAATGACGAAATCGTGGAAGACTTCGACGAGGAACCGGAACAATACAAGTCGCTGGAGGATTCCGAAGACGTGGGCGCCGATGAGGACCAGGACGCCAGCAACGAGGTAGACGAGCCAATGAATGACGAAATCGTGGAAGACTTCGACGAGGAACCGGAACAATACAAGTCGCTGGAGGATTCCGAAGACGTGGGCGCCGATGAGGATGAGGACGCCAGCAACGAGGTAGACGAGCCAATGAATGACGAAATTGTGGAAGACTTCGACGAGGAACCGGAACAATACAAGTCGCTGGAGGATTCCGAAGACGCGGGCGCCGATGAGGATGAGGACGCCAGCAACGAGGTAGACGAACCAATGAATGACGAAATTGTGGAAGACTTCGACGAGGAATCGGAACAATACAAATCGCTTGAGGACCAGGACGCCTGCAACGAAGTAGACGAGCCAGTGAATGATGAACTCGAGGAAGTCTTCGAAGACGAACCGGAACAATACATATCGTCTGAGGATACCGACAACGTTCATGCGGATGTTGAGATCAGTGCCGAACACGCCCCACCGACGAATGATGATTTCGTGGAAGCCCTTGAAGAACCACCTGGACAATATCCATCGTTTGATGATACCGAAGACATTTCTGCTGATGGTAACAATAGCGACGGGGTACACGAGCATATGAATGATGTACCAGGCGAAGCCTCAGAAGAAGAACCAAGACAATACGCATCGCTTGAAACCGGCGTTCACGCCGAATCGGAGATTGGTGGCGTGGTGAACGAGACCATGATGAATAAATCAGGCAGACCCTCCGAAGAACCCAAGTTGGAAAAATGGTTGGAACGCAACGCGGATGATCCGGAGGACTATGTGCTTGCATGTCGTAAACTGGCCACCGTGCTATATAAGGACGACGAGGAACGGGACATTGATACCATGCTAAGGAGAACGGCCCCCCCAGATCTCTATCGGTATCTAAAGAATGAATACTGGTACCATGTTCATCAAGGCAATTTGAATGAAAATGATATCCACACGATCCAGTTGCAAGAGGAGACAAAAGAACCCGATGAGAAACGTCGATCACACCATACTTTGGAGAGGCGCCTTTCGCAACGAGTCATGCAGGAAGCTCCAGCAGCATTGCAGCAAAGTGCTTCCCAGCCGATAAGCCAATCCAATGCCAGTGTCACTAGTGCAATAACGAACCCGGTATCTGCTGATGTCTTTGGTAAGGAGGCTCCAGCGACGTGGATTGAAGGCTTGATTGATGAAACTTCCAGTCATCGATATTCAATAAAAGGCAGCACGTCAAACTCTACAAGCATTGAGTCCAACGATACAACAAGGGACACCTCACGAGGAAGCGGGTCGTGGAATCACCTGGATACTGAGTCGGGCGATGAATCCTCTGTCGAATCTGGCCAGAAGCAGTCTTGGTCCAAAATCCACCACCAGTCGTCGGACAAAGACTCAGCTAGAGAAGCAACACGCTCATTACTTGAGGCTACGTCAGAGCACGATGACGTGGAAGAGGGTGACTATGCTTCCCATGAAGACGATCATTCGATATCCGATGCAGAGTCGGAGGCACAGGATGAAGGTTTCGATCACGGCGAGGCAATCTCCAATGTCAGCGTGAAGCGGCATAGCATGCAGTCGGATGATTCTGAAAACAAACGGCTACGATATTCTGAAAATATGCAGCAAGAAGCTGTAACAGAAAAAAACAAGAAGATCGACGAGGCATCCAGGAAAGGAAATCAAGCATTGGTATCGCCTGGCTCGAAACCGATGTCACTCCTATCATTTTCGGACAGGACACAAGAAAGTTCCTTGGACGAGATTATTGAGGACGAAATGCTACTCATGCTTAAGCGAGCTGAAGAGGAGCTCGGTGAGTCCTTTGACGATGAAACGATGGATATTCTCATAATGGCAGCAAAGGAGGTCGCCTACTGCAAAATGTATTACGACGTCTTCAATGACAAATATATATACCTCCCACCGGTTGCCAAGACCATTATGGATTATTCTTTGCTCGACATAGTGGAATCTACATACGACGAAGAATCCGATGGATTTCCAATCGAGTTTTCTGCGGTTTTGCGGTCTGTTGCGGCTCAGCACCTCGAGTCTTTGGATCTTGATTTGGAATATATGGAAAAGCTTGCGGTCAGATTAAATTCGGAAGTTGCATTCGAATCGACCATTGCCTACGAGGACGTCGTCGATGATAGTACAGCTCAATGTCAGACTAGCATCGACCAGTTCGTCGAAACCGGGCAGTCGGAAGCCTGCCATTCCTCAAACGAAAAAGCTCCAATGAGCACAAATCAAAAGCCAGTAGTCTCTGACACTACCCAGGTCGAACTAAAAGCAACGGACGTTTCTTACGTTGCACACGGGTTAGATGTTGACATTCGCGATGGTGATGATGTACCCGAAAACGACGAGGTCGACACGCCACACGTTGCTCAAGGTGTGGGGCATCTCATCAATGCAACGGAAAAATCGAAAAGCACGGAGTCGTCTCCAGGAGATTCGAATTGGTTGCAAGAAATGGCTCAAATGCTCGAATTCAAGCGAAGAGTCGACAAAGCCAAGCTCTCCAAGGAGATGGACGAGCTCCATCAAATGAGGAGTGATTTTGAGATGGCTGTTGCGAATGAAAAGCGACGACTCAGTGATGATCGTCGCCTCAAAGTGATCGAAATCGAGGAATCTGCGAAGGTTCTAGCTGTCAAGTACAATGCTGACACCAAAGATGCCGAGATCGAACTACGGAACCTTCTATCCGCACGAGAAGCTGACATGAATCAGATTGCTACGAAGATCCAAGAGGCTCAAGACCGCATCGAGAGAGAAACGAGGGCTCTGGGGAAGGAAACGCTCGTCCACGAAGAAAGGCTGTTGCAATTGCAACAGCACTTACAGGATCGGGTCATCACGGCCCGAAACAAGCTCGAAACTGAGAGGCAGCTTTCAGAGGAAGCGTTGAGAGATGACCCGATGGATGAGCAACAGAACACCGGGGGATTTCTTGGTATGTTTGGCGCGAGGCAGAAGGCGCAAGATTTATTAGAAAAGGAGAGGGTCAAGCAAGCGAGATTCATGCAGTGGAAATTGAGGGAAATGGAGCTAGAAAAGGAAATAAGTGATTTGGAGGAACAGCAACAAAGCTTGAAAAACGAGCAACGAACGATCGAGTCAGCGAAGGAAGAAAACCAGGCTGCTCTCAAAGGGCTTTTCATGTCCCTTGAGGAGCAGTTATTTGATCACGAAGAAGAGCAACGAGCTTTAGATGAATGGTATCGAAATGAAGAAGTACGACTGTCCGCTACGAAGGAAGAACTTGATTCAGCTTATGCGGAGAATCTTGCCCGGATCACCGAAAAGAAGAATGAGGTCGAACGCGATTTTAACGACGGTCTCATGAAACTAACAGAGGAGGCACAACGCCAGAAGCGGATTCTTCTCGAAGCAGAAGAAAAGTTCAATGCAAACGCAACGGCCCTCAAAGACAAGTGGCTTCGAGAGGAGGCGGCCTTGCTTGAGTCAGCAACTGCTCAACAGGCGGCAGTGCAGGGTAACGATGCGACCGCGCAAGGGGCGTGTTTGAAAGACGAGGAGGTAGTTCGTGTGAAGGACGAGGAGAAAGGGGATCAATTGCGGTCTGGGATAGAGGCCCACCTGAACGCTGCAGGGGAGGATCATCTGGACGTGGAAGAAGCTAACGCATTGAAAATAGCCAAAGAACAGGCAGCAGCATTGAAAATTGACGAAGAAGCGGCGGCTACTGCTTCCAAGGCGAAAGCTGAAGAAGAAGCTCGATTGAAGGCCGAAGAGGAGGCTGCTGTAAATGCACGCGCGGGAGAGGAAGCTCGATTGAAGGCCGAAGAGGAGGCTAATGCAAAGGCACGCGTGGAAGAAGAAGCTCGATTGAAGGCCGAAGAGGAGGCTGCTGCAAGGGCACGCGCGGAAGAAGATGCTCGATTGAAGGCCGAAGAGGCTGCTGCCGCTGCCGAGGCGAAAGTTGAAGAAGAAGCTCGATTGAAGGCCGAAGAGGAGGCTGCTGCAAAGGCACTCGCGGAAGAGGCAGCTCGGCTGAAGGCCGAAGAGGCTGCTGCCGCTGCCGAGGCGAAAGCTGAAGAAGAAGCTCGATTGAAGGCCGAAGAGGAGGCTGCTGCAAAGGCACTCGCGGAAGAGGCAGCTCGGCTGAAGGTCGAGGAAGAGGCAGCAGCATTGAAGATAGCCGAAGAAGAGGCTGCTGCTGCCGCGGCGAAAGCTGAAGAAGAAGCTCGATTAAAGGCCGAAGAGGAGGCTGCTGCAAGGGCACGCGCGGAAGAAGATGCTCGATTGAAGGCCGAAGAGGCTGCTGCCGCTGCCGCTGCCGAGGCGAAAGTTGAAGAAGAAGCTCGATTGAAGGCCGAAGAGGAGGTTTCTGCAAAGGCACTCGCGGAAGAGGCAGCTCGGCTGAAGGCCGAAGAGGCTGCTGCCGCTGCCGAGGCGAAAGCTGAAGAAGAAGCTCGATTGAAGGCCGAAGAGGAGGCTGCTGCAAAGGCACTCGCGGAAGAGGCAGCTCGGCTGAAGGTCGAGGAAGAGGCAGCAGCATTGAAGATAGCCGAAGAAGAGGCTGCTGCTGCCGCGGCGAAAGCTGAAGAAGAAGCTCGATTAAAGGCCGAAGAGGAGGCTGCTGCAAGGGCACGCATGGAAGAAGATGCTCGGTTGAAGGCTGAGGAAGAGGCAGCAGCATTGAAAATAGCCGAAGAAGAGGCCGCTACTGCCGCGGCAAAAGCTGAAGAAGAAGCCCGATTGAAGGCCGAAGAGGAGGCTGCTGCAAAGGCACGCGCGGAAGAGGCGGCTCGGTTGAAGGCCGAGGTGGAGGCAGCAGCAATGAAAACAGCGGAAGAAGAGGCTGCTTCTGCCAAGGCGGAAGCTGAAGAAGAAGCTCGATTGAAGGCAGAAGAGGAGGCTGCTGCAAAGGCACGCGCGGAAGAGGCAGCTCGGTTGAAGGCCGAGGAGGAGGCAGCAGCAATGAAAACAGCGGAAGAAGATGCTGCTTCTGCCAAGGCGATAGCTGAAGAAGAAGCTCGATTGAAGGCCGAAGAAGAGGCTGCTGTAAAGGCACGCGCGGAAGAAGAAGCTCGATTAAAGGCCGAAGAGGAGGCTGCTGCAAAGGCACGCGCGGAAGAGGAAGCTCGGTTGACGGCCGAGGAAGAAGCTGCAGCATTGAAAATTGCCGAAGAAGAGGCTGCTGCTGCCAAATCGAAAGCTGAAGAAGAAGCTCGATTAATGGCTGAATCGGAGGCTGCAGCACATGAATGTGCGGAAGAGGAATCTCGGCTGAAGTCCGAGGAAGAAGCTGTATCATTGAAAATAGCCGAAGAAGAGGCTGCTGCCGTAAAGGCGAAAGTGGTACTAGAAGAGGACGTTCGAATGACGGCTGAAAGAGAAACCGCGATAGCCAATGAAATCATACGGGCAGATGAAGAGGCGAAAGAAGAAGGAGCTTCTGCGAAGGCAATTTCTGGTGAAGAAGCCAGAAATAAAGCTGAAGAGGAAGTTCGACTCAAGGTTGAGGAAACAACAGCATCGGCGACAGCTGAAGTGGAGGCACTTTTGAAGTTTGATACAAGTGCACCTTCCGAACAACAATCTTTGCACGATAATCGTGCATGCGACAGAGTTAATAGCAAGGAACTTTCAAGTCAGAGCACAAACCCCATCGGCCTTGAGGCCTCACCCAAACGCAAGCAGACTCGCGGTGGTGGACTGGGAGGTCGTCTCATAAAGGAGGCACAGATGTTCGTACTAGAGTCCAGCACGAAATCTTTCAGTGAGAGCTTTACCGACTTGGGCGCGACTTCCGAGTTCGAGGTGAACGAAGGGCTAGTAGGAGAGCCCTCTGCAGGTGTGATTTCTGAAGGTTCTTACGCAGGCATGGGAATAGGAACACAACATCCGCGTGTTCTTGTTTTGTTGTCGAGTACTCCTACTACCAGGGCGCAGGAAGTAAACCAAGAAAAGTCGCTTGTCATTCTTCGGGCCCTTGGATTGGAACCTGAGTGCATCGACGGTGCTGATCCGAATAGGCGAGATTTTCGCGAAGACTTATTGCGGAAAGGTGGAAAGCGTGGCGCTTATCCTCAATTTTATGTCACGAACAATAAACAGGAACAAGTGTTTTTTGGTGACTTCGACGCCCTTGAGTCCGCCAATGAAAATGGCGAGGTTCTTAAACGTTTTTCGGAGTCCTGGCATTCTCCCAAGCCTTCAAGCACGCAGACCGACCCCCGTGGTTTGCAAGGGCAGTCTATCGTTAATCATGAACATTCTATGAAGCATACGTCGGCCAGCGTTGTTCAAAAGAGGGATGAAAGTCCAGAATTGAACAAATCATTTGCGACCCATGTTGGTGGGGGCAGCGCTGTTCGGCCTACAAATCCACTTAGCAAGGATCAAGAAAAGTCCAACGCTGGACTGGTTCAGAAGTCCATTACTTTGTTCAGTGACACCAAAGGGAAATCGTCGCTGCAGGCTGAGCAACGTGTAGAACAAGCAACAAATGTGCAAAATAAAGAAGAGGCCGCTGTAGAATCCTCATCTGCTGGGGCACGAGGACTAGCCTGGTGGAGACAGAATGGCAAGCGTATGGTTGATGAAAAGTTGGCCGCGAAAGGCAACAGTAGCTCGGGTACTTCTGAAGGTATCCATGAAAAACAGGGAGAGGACAATACGGGGGGCAGTCTTGCCGAGAAACGGAGACTCATCGCGGAGCGAAGAAAACGAGCCCTCAGCACCAGGGCGAGCCTTTCAAGCATCGCCAAGAATGACAATATTGCCACTACCGCGGAGGTCACGCAACATGCGATATCAGAGCGCGCAAATTCCGAGGAGACAACCAGCGCTACATCAGCTGAGTCACGAAAGCTTAAGGAAAGTCCTGCATTCCTGGGCAGGCTCCAGGGAAAGAGTGGGCCCTTGGGGTCCGCTCGTGCCCTTTCGTGGGCCAAAGAAGCTGGCGGCCAAGAGAGCGCTCAGAATCGATTGGAATTTTGGAAACAAAATGACAAGCGCACGGACGACGATGGAAAGGAGAGCCAATCCTTGGAGGAAAAGCGGCGAAAAGCAGCCGAGGCTCGAGCGAGGGCGATTGCGGCGAGAAATGGCAGCCGACAGCTCGGGGCATCGCCCGCGAAGCCCGCTCAGACCACACAGCGTGTGACCGTTGAACCCACAAAGTCAGTCGAAGATAGCAACAGAGTCCAAGACGTAGACGAGGTGTCCCAAGGTATCCAGAAAATCTCTCAAGAGGAAGGCAGAATCGAAACGTCGGCGAAGGGTGGCATAGAGGCAAAAAAGGCAGAGCGGCTAGCCGAGGCTCAGCGCTTGGCTGAGAAAAGTGCTCGTGCAAGGGAAGCCAGGCTGGAGAAGGAAGCGGAACTGGCGGACGAAACGCGTCAAGTGAGATTGAGAGGCATGACGAGCCAAAATATTCCGGAAGCGTTGGATTCGTCAGGATTGGATGCTAGCGTATCTGAACTTCAGGAGGAAGTTTCACCCAGCAACAAAGTTAAATCGGCGCTCGTTCCGCAGATGGTCCGGGAGGCTGATCGTCTGTCAGGCTTCATCCGTCGCTACGAGAAGAAGCTTGAAACAGTGTGCAAGTCGTTGCTCTCAGTTGCACAACAGTATGAAAGCGATGATGAAGCCGAGACCGCAAAAGGTTTCCCACTTCACCAAATGTACGACTTTGTCGTTGGGAGGGATTGGTTCCGACGCAACTCCACAAATGAGGACAGGCCTTCTTTTATATTGTGGGCAACTGAACTTAATTCAAACTACGGGCTGGTTAGCACAGAGGATCCATCGGAGAACGGCATATTGAAATTGTCGCCCCTAGGACTGGCTTTCTTGGCGATGGACGGTCCCACAGAGGGTGACCTCGGCAGATTCCTATCCTCGCTCCGGGGTTCGGACGAACCTTTATCGCTGTCAAACGTACGTCGGCACTGGGCAGATGTTGTGCGTCTCTCGGGTGACGTACAGAGCAGGCGAGTCGAAAAGAAGCTGAACGAGTTGGTTAAGTTTGGACTGCAAGCTCATATAATTGAAATCGTGGGGGAGAGTTAGATATCATCGTGGGAAAAAAGATCGCTCCGAAAGGTAACCGGAGCCTAAATGATTAAGACACCTATTCATGAACTCTTGCGAAAAATAGAATGGGCTATCCAAAGGACAAAGATCGTAGCGACAGCGCCTGGACTGACACCCGAATGGCCCCACCCCACTTATCTCACCCTTCCCGTTGGTATAATACGAGTACCTCTACTCGTAGTAGTCAGAGTCGCATTAGCGGCAAGGCTGGTTGTATGTAGATTCAGGCCTTGCGCAAGCCCGCGCTTGTGCCTTACCAAGCGTGAATGACTTTGTATGATGATACGCATTCCAGGTACATAATACGTGAATAAAATTATTGTGTCTCGCCGCGTGCTGCGTTCCATCATGATGAGATTAGTGTCTTTGAATTGATTGAGGTCCAGCACGAAAGAGTACTGGTATGAGCCTCTGGGCCGACGGTTGATTCACTCCAAGGCGACGCCAGAAACTTGTGAACAAGTATTTGACAATTGAATCATTGCCACAATGGAGGAGGAGTACTATGAAGAGGAGGTACTGGAGGAGAGTGATGATTGGTTATCAGAGATTCGTTCTAGTTTACAGGATGAGTTCCTCAAACGACGGGCCGAAAAAGAGGCCATGGCAGCCAAAGGAAAGAACGGTGAGGTAATTCAGATTAATGAGAGTGGGCATGATTCCGTGGTAGAGTACGAAGAAGAGATAATAACTGGGTCATTTGTCAGGGAATCGATGCAGAGTCAAGTGACTGTGGACGAGATCGTATACGAATCCCAGGAGGAAGAAGAATCGGCAGACAACGACGACGAGGACCATGATGGAGGACAGGGAGACGAAGGATACTTAAAATCAATACATTCAGAATTTCATAAACTCTTCCTGGAAAGAAAAGCCGAGAAGGCAAAGGCAGCTGCTGCCAGTGCCTCGATCCCCGCAATTGACCGGACGAGTACCATTGAAGAAATCGTCGAAGAACATGATGATGAGTACGAGGAGCAAGTAATTGAAAGATGGGTTTTCGGGGGCGTAGCACCCGAACCAGAGGATCTGAAGGAGGCCTGTAGGGCTCTTATTCCAATTGTTTACAAGGGCGAGAACGTAGATCCTGAAACGATGATCAGGCGAACTCCGTTGCCCGAGCTGTACAGATATCTCAAGCAACACTATGACTATAAGAAGGAGGTCAAGCAGGACCTTACCGACCAAGAGACCCAAGCGGGGGAGGCGCAAACGACGCTCGAGAGTCTGTTTAAGAAGCGTGCGGGGGGAGATCCAGTTCTGTTTGGAGGCAAAGTCGGCGACTTGAATGATGGCGCGACCTTGACATCAGTGGGAGACGTGGCAAAGGAATCGGTCGATAAGTGTCAACATCTCTCCCACGACAATAAACGCATACTTGATGAGGGTGAAGTTATAGTTGAGGAAACCGTGTACGAATCTGAAGAGGAGGAGCAGGGAGAGGCCTCGACAGAAGAACTTGGCGAGGATGGCTACTTAAAATCAATACATTCAGAATTTCATAAACTCTTCCTGGAAAGAAAAGCCGAGAAGGCAAAGGCAGCCGCTGCCAGTGCCTCGATCCCTGCAATTGACCGGACGAGTACCATTGAAGAAATCGTCGAAGAACATGATGATGAGTACGAGGAGCAAGTAATTGAAAGATGGGTTTTCGGGGGCGTAGCACCCGAACCAGAGGATCTGGAGGAGGCCTGTAGGGCTCTTATTCCAATTGTTTACAAGGGCGAGAACGTAGATCCTGAAACGATGATCAGGCGAACTCCGTTGCCCGAGCTGTACAGATATCTCAAGCAGCACTATGACTATAAGAAGGAGGTCAAGCAGGACCTTACCGACCAAGAGACCCAAGCGGGGGAGGCACAAACGACGCTCGAGAGTCTGTTTAAGAAGCGTGCGGGGGGAGATCCAGTTCTGTTTGGAGGCAAAACCTCCGACTTGAAGGACAGCAGTCCACAGGGGGAATTTGCGAAGAAAACAACGACTGTCAACGAAAATGCAGGAAGAGGTCAGCGAGACTCGATAGTCTACGAGGAGGTTTTTCTTGAATCCACAACGGATCTCGACGCGTCTGGCGCGTTACTCATGGGGGAGAGCGAGCGAAGTTTCGAGGAAATCGTTGAACGATCATACTCAGAGGAAATGGTTGAGATCGAAGAAACAATACACGAAGAAGACGATCCTCAGGGTTCTGATCTGGATGAGGATGAAGCTTATATAGTTGAAGAAACAATACGCGAGGAATCAGACGAGAGCGTGGTCGAAGAAGAAATGTAGGATTGTAATTAAGTGACCGGTTGATTTTCGGGGAGAGAGGAGCCAAAATCCAATGGCTCTACCTAGAGAGTCATCAGACGTATCCATTTCCTCCCGTAGGTTCCATGCTTATCGTCCTCCTATCATGATGCCTCCCCTCCGAAGCCTCCCTGTGTGTCGGCAATCGTAACCGCCTCCCATTCCCCGTCAGAGATTTGGAAAACCACATGCAATTCCGATTCGTTCTTGATTTCATCTTCGTATTTCTCGAGCTTGTCATCATCGTTGAGGATAGTGTTGTTAAGAAGTAAACGCATCTGCGATGCCTTGTACTCCTTGTTTGCAAGTGCCACTTGTTGCTTCAAAAATCCAAACGTATCTTCTGCGGGCTGGCACATGATGAAGTAGGTTTGGTTTTGTCTCTTCACTCGCAGGTAACTGCACGACAACACGAGTATTCCAGATCAGTGAGCTGAAAGCTGAATTTCCTATCAAACTGACCTAATAATCATCGTGACTTACATCGGGGCACTCATGGTAACAGTTGCAGCACTCAAAAATGACAACGCTCCAAAACAGGTTTGTTCAGCAAAGTAGAGAGAAATGCAGTGTGTACAGCCAGAATTAAATGTTGTTACGACGGACGCGGCTGATGTCATCTCATAGTGAGATCGATATTTCTTTCGAGAGATTTTCTGCGAGAAGAATTTTTGGGTCGTATTAGTCTTCTTGTGCAACTCTCATCTATCCCATTTTAGATCCACTTGAGGCCCTCGACGTTATGCTGAATGAATGAATCATCACAACACTCCTCTCGTCCCTAGTACTTTTAATGAGCTATTTGAACACCATGATGATTTATACGGCTACCAGCATTTGGATCAAAAGGCTAAGATCTATTGTCATCCCCCGAGCCATCGGAACTCTCTGACCTACTTCTTGAGCGGCGAGACTTGCGGGACCGTTTCCGAGAGTCTCTATCATCTTGTCGTTTTCTTTTTTTCTTCCGGGATCGCTCTTCCCTCTCCTTGTCTCTACGTTCGTCCTCCTCCCGACGGCGATCGTGCTCTGCGTCTTCTTCCAACGATCGAATTAGACATGCGGGGACCGGTTTGACGTGCATGAAGTTGCAGAATCCACCCCTGGCACAGTTTTCCTCGTCAAAGTCACGGCAACGAGCCTGCATGATTGAAAGGATCGTACAGTGAAACAATGTGAGAATTCGGTTCGAAAAGGGCGAGTCCCTTTGTCTAAAGTCTCATGTCGTACCTCTTGGAAATTTTGAACCGGACTGAACTCCACTTCCATCTTTCTTCCATCGTAGTATCTCCCATTCATCACCTGCAACGCATCCGACGCGTCTTCTTCGTCAGTAAACTTGCAATATACATGACCGATCATATGATCCCCTGTGCGTTGCGAAGCGGAACGTCAGTCTCGAGCGTTTGGGATGCCCGGTGTAGCAATAAACTCAAGTATCTCACCTAGATTATCGCAAACATGCAAAGCATCAATTCTACCAAATTTTGAAAACTCCATGTATAAGTCTTCATAAAAGACGAAGAAGTCTTCAAGCGCCTTTTCCTGGTCGATCACAGCCTGGCCTGCCGTGGCAGCCTGCTGCAGCTCGGCAAGACGTTGAGGATGGCGGTAAAGGTGCTGAAAGAGCGTTACGACAGGAGGATATGGCGACACAGGTAGTGAGTGAAGCAGAGCAGTGAATATGGTTTCGACAGCTCGAAATCCACAACAATTTTACCTTAATCAACAACGTTGGGCTGAACGCTGGTTTGTGATGAAGTCGAGAGCAACGATCCGAGTGCCGGCAAGCACCGATCTTGTAGTAGAAGGGACAATTGACCTTATCTTCTTCAGTGCCGTGGATACGTGCCAGATGTTTCGCCATTTTGCCTATTCAGACAGTGCTGCCGAGAATAAATGGTAGCTCTCATTGATCCTTGCTGCTGGTTTGGAATTCGACATGAAGTCTCTCGCCGCCGTGCCTTCGTATAATGATACCAAATAATATATTTAAGGTAATATTTTGTATTATATTTTCTTAGTCTATAAAAAAGATTGAAAGATTTTATTTTTAAGACTCATTTATCCATTTATGAGAGGAAGAAAGGCCAGACGTGATGTTTGGCGGCAGAAACGGACGACACAGCCTCTCTTTCTCTCCTCCCCATCATTCAGCAGAGGCGTGCCGCCGTCCACAGACGAGATACACTCGCTGCGACGAAGATGGGGAGATCGCACATTGTACAATAGAGGAAAGCAAAAGCGTCACTTTATAGGAATACCCCGAAGATGTTAGCACTGGCTTCCACTCGAGCGGCGAAGGTTATCAGGAAGGCCCTGCGGCCGCGGCGTGCCTTTTCCGCCTCGGCAGAGACTCCCTCGTTTTCCGTTTACGAGTATCCCACGCGGACGGAAGCCCCAGAGATCAGCGTCACCAAAGCAAAGGACATCACTCCCGACCAGATCGAGCGATCGACCCCGGGAAAGCTCCGCTTGCCATCAGATCCCTTTGATGATCGGTCAGAGCTCACACCAGAACAACGGAAGAAACTTAAAAGCGAAACGAAAAACTCGTTGGATTCCCTCAAACTCAACAGCTTGCCGATTACACGGGCTGTGCCCCCGTTCATACCGCCAAATGTCCCCTCCACCGAGTTAGAAGCTCCCGAGACATGCATCACAACATTGGAGAATGGCGTTAGGGTCGTATCTCAAGTGAGTCGGTACACTTGGAGCACAACTCCAAAACAAATTCCTCGCCCTTGTTTCTGACACTTCTGAATACTGCGTCTTAACCATCGTTTGCTACAGGAAACCTACGGCCAGATGAGCACAATTGGTGTGTAGCAAATTATGTTATGTGGTGTCATGCTGCGTAAATCTCAGATAACACTGACACTTGCGCTCCCTCTTCTACTAAAGGCGTTCTGAGTAACGTTGGCAGTCGGCACGAAAGTAAAACTGGTATCGTTCACATGTTGGAGACTCTGGCATTCGGAAATACCAGGCATTTGAGTGGGTTAAAAATCACGGAACTTCTACAGGATTGGGGTGCTACGAGATTCGTCAGTCATTCGAGGGAACAAACATTGCACTGTATAGATATTTTGAGACCAAATGTCAGACTTGGGATGGGGTTGCTAGCAGAAGTTGTGTTGGAGCCAAAAATCTCAGAATCAATTGACGATTTCTATCATGCGCTCGATGTCATGGCATTTCAAGCGCAGGAACAGCTTCCTCAGCTTGTCCTTGGAGAGGCACTGCAAGTTGCCGCCTACGGGATGGATCAGCAGCTGGGGAAACTTCATTTTGCAACCCCGGAAACAATCCCGATGCTTTCACCGCCACTTGTGGAGTCATTTTATAATGACTGTATCCGTTATAACCCGCAGGGAATGGTTGTTGCTGGGGCGGGAATATCTCACGATACCCTTGTTGACCTTGCCAATGAATTCTTTGGACACGTACCCCAGCAATCCGCCCCGACCACAGTCCCTAGCATTTACAGAGGGGGGTCGCACCAGATTGTGAAATCAGAGCAGTCTTCAATCTACGCTCCAACACTACCGTCGGAAGAATTCTGCCACGTTGCTTTGGCATTCCCCGTAGGCGGCTGGCACCACGCAGATATGGTCGTCGCATGCGTCCTGCAGATGCTGCTCGGCGGAGGAAGCTCATTCTCGGCTGGTGGCCCCGGCAAAGGAATGTATTCTCGGATGTATCAGCAAGTCCTTAATAGGTACGGATTTCTAGAGTCAGCAGAAGCTTTCACTAGCTTTGCTGACGAAGGTGGACTTTTCGGAGTCAGCGCAAGTACATCAGTTCCAACGCGGATCACGGACCTAGTCACCATTCTCGGAGACCAGCTAGCTCGCCTTGCCGTGCAACAAGTTAGCGAAGTGGAGCTTGCCAGAGCGCGCAATATGCTTAAGTGCAATGTTCTGACCCAGCTTGAGTCTCGTCTCATTCTCTTCGAGGATATGGGCCGTCAGGTGTTGACGTATGGGAAACGTGAGGATGCCGATACAACGTGTGCAAAAATTGACGCCGTTTCGGCGGAGGACATTCAAAGGTTGGTGCAAGAGATGTTGAAGGCCAACCCAACATTGGCTGCCACGGGGAGTCACTTGGACAACGTCCCCGCGCACGACGAGGTAGCTAGATGGTTCCGGTAGTTTGCTGAACTGGCCGATGCATAGCGTTGCCACTCAATGGACTCATGGCATTGGTAGTTTCGTCAGAGCAAGTCAACGGGATAGTGTGTTGTCTAATCACTAGCCTAATCCTGTTCAGTTCAAAACGAGAACACTATACTTGCATCAGGGTGTGTGATAATACGACAGAACCTCGGGCCGAGCTCGAAGCAGAAAGTAGGTGTTCGTAGCATTTTCCTGCGGTGAGAGGGCGCTGGTCAAGAAGGGGTAATACCCATTCATGAGATCCCTAGTGTTTACCGCGCGCGGTTCCCCTTTCATCAAAAGTGCCAAACAGTGGGGCATCGTGTCCATTCCCTCTGCCGCAATGTCGATAGGAAGACGGCCCTGGTTGTCTTTTGTGGAACAGATCGAATACATGGATGAGATTGATAGCTCGCAAAGGAAGTTGCCGGTGCGGTCTGATTTGCGACTTACCTGTCATGCGGGGAGCCCGAGGATTGGCCCGCATTAATGCTTCAAGGGCATCCGCGTCGACCTGACCATTCCAGGCAGCGACGTGGAGAGGTGTTCTTCCAAATTTGTCTCGCTTCAGAATCTGATCAGGGAATTTCTTGAGGGCCTTTTCCATCAATTTTAGTGACTTGGTGCACCCGTGCTCTATAAAAGCATGCAAGTCTCGGCCCTCGTTCTGTAAGCGGCAAATCCATTCATGCAACACATCCCACAATTCGTCCGCAAACTCCACCTCCAAGCTATCCAAAAGTAGCCGCAGTGGTGTTCTTCCTCTCTTGTCCCTGCAGAAAACGCCCCCGCATCGTTCTAGGTTTGCCTCTCTGTCGCTTAATATTCGTAATAGATCGGGATTCAGCTGCTGCCGTTTCAATGCATGATGCAAGGGAATGCCACCCCATGGACCGGATCTACAAAGCAAGGCTTTTGGGTAACACCGAATCAGCTGCCTTGCAGCTTCAGAATTAGTTGACATGTGCAAAGGCAGGCGTCCGAGTTCGTCGCTCAACGATGCCTGTTCTGGACACCGCTTGATAAGGAGGCTCACCGTGTCAGGATCATGGCATGCAGCATGAAGAATTGTTTCCCCTGTAAGCGAGATTTGATCCTTTGCATCCTCGTCATGTGTGAGCATAAGTTCTACAACATCCACCGGCGCCGAACGTCTGATAGCACGCAACAATAAACTAGGCTCTGCGCCGTGGCAATACATGCTGCATTGATCTGGGCAACTACGAATGCATTCTCGGACTAATGCCCAATCTACTACTTCCGCCTCGAGGATGCGAGGAAGCAAAAGGGCAGGTGGGTTGCTCGCTGCCTCATCCATCGAATGAGTACCTCCCATTGTATTTGAACTATAGACGGCAGATAGATGTGTCTCCAGCCCTCAACCAATACACCAGCATCGCTTGAGAATTCGCAGACAGCACTGCAATTTCTGCTGGGAGGAGGCAGCAGGACGCCAGTTCAACTACAGCAACGAGTTCTGCTATCGGATCGGAGTTGGTGGGCCAAATTGCCGGTCCAAAGTGTTGGACCCGTGATGCTATCGAAAATATCACATGATTCCAAGCAGGCACACCACGAAGAAAGTGTGACGTATTCTCCCGAGCGCGGAGAAGGCCTCCCGAGCGATCAGACCTTTATACCAGAAGAGTCGAATCTTTGGATGAATCTACTGAAAATCCAGAGTTTTGAAGAGGCAGCACTTTCTGCGAGGGCACATCAGTTTTGACACCCCAGTTGTTCCGGCAATCAGAACGACTCTCACTCTATCGGTATTGCCGCGACGAGAATGAGCGCGTGCAAGTTGCAGCATCTATCGAGTGCAACCAAGAGCAAGGTGCTTCGAGTGCTATCGTACATATTCGTCAAGTTCTTGCCACGAGGTGAAAGAAGATAGGAGAAGCCAGGGTTTTTTATTTGCTTCTTCTCGCGCAGCAGCCGGTCTGCTGCATTCATCATGTTCCTGGTGATAGTACATAGTACGGTAGCATGGCAGCACATGTTGGCAGAGAAGAACGGGATAGTCGATTTCTCGTCCAATTGCTCGAAATTAAATTAATTAGAATTTATATACCAATAAAATAACCAATTTTGTGCTGGTTCTCCTGTAGTGAAGTGGTTATCACTCTTGACTTTGAATCAAGCATCCGAGGTTCGAATCCTCGCAGGAGAATAATGTTTTGCAATTTTTAGTCTGTCCTCCAATTGCCTAGTAACTATTAATACCGTTCTAAACCAAACAACGAAGAACAGAACCAACATTTCCATGTTGTGAAGATGCGACTTTGTGCTTAGTTCTTGTTTGATTTGCTCTGGCGGTGATCCTTCGTTAATAATTAAGGGCCCTCTACCAGTTGACGGTTTTTGGCGCGTCGGCGGACAAGACAGAAAAGCCACCGTAAATGGCTCGATGACCACTTACTTGCAGGGAATCAAATGCCAGCCTTCCCAACCAACGGAAATGTCGGGATGCCGGTGGAGCGTCTGGTCCACTCATAGTGGGATCACTCGGTTCGGGTGAAGCCACCCATCGGAGTAAAGAATGAGGTGCAGATTTGTAAAAGGTGCTACTAATTCGCTATGAGTCGAATGGCCCAACCATCCCCGAATTGGTTAGCTCTGTAATCTTCGCTGAGTCAGCACTCTCTGCGTTAAGTAATGAGCCAGAAGAGAAGGAAAGTTGGGAACTTCCTTGTACGAGGGAAAATAATTGACATCCACCACCAGCCACTCCCCTTTTTCTTGCGATACCAGAATGTCGAAACCGAATAGTTCCAGGCCAAACGCCTGGCGTAAGCCTTCCACAAGAGGGCTAACTTCTTCGGCCGTGATCGGCGACCCAGTACCAGGGGCAGAGCGGTCTGCGTTGTCGGCGTCCAGGTGCCTATCCGCAAATATATTATCAGACGGATCCTTCAATGAAATCCCAAAATCCTGTATTCTAGGGTACGGCCTTTGAGAGTCGAATTTCACGAAAGCAGGAACGTTTTCCAGCTTGTCTGTTGGCGGTAAATTCGGTAATGATGGCCGTTCGTATACGTAGACGTTTTTGCCCAAGACGTAGACTTTGTAAAGCGTGGCGTCGTGATTAACATATTCTTGGATAATGCATCCCGGGGTAAGGTTCGCGACAGCATGACTTTTCAAAATAATTGTCATGAAATGAGACTCTTTCGTGCCAGCAGCCACCAAAGGCTTCACAATGAGAGGCGCGGTCATGCATCTGTCCATCAATTGTTGTGGGATCTCATCTAGCTTGAGACTTGAGTCCACAACCACGAACTTTGGTGCCCTGACACGCACACCACTTGCAGACCTCAACGTCCCTAGGGACTTTTGAAGAACTTTGGCGATATCTGATCTGCTCATTAGCGTCTGAACATTAGAAGGATCGTCAACCAGGCAGCACCCTGGGTTGACACACTCCTGGTATCTCTTGAGTGATAGCACCCGCTGCAGTGCTGCTTCATTGTTTTGATCATTGAGAGAGCACGTGAGGATATCTTCTGTAAGTTTGTGAAGGATCAGATCGAAATGCCCTCCGTGTTGCTCTTCCAAGGGAATATCGGGGTCCAACGGTACAAAGGAAATCCTGACAGGCGATCTTGTGCCCGAGTGCTTGTTTGAAGAATTGACTGTCGTGGTTGTCGTGGGTGTCGACACCGTTGTCTCACTCATCGAGGCCGCGGAAGAGCACGACGAGCGAAAATATCTGACGATGTGCTTCAGGTTGGTTTCACTAGAGTTTCCAAGCGAGATAATCGTGGACGGTTGGTGTGCAGACGCTGGCTCCAAGTCTCTTAAAGCCGCCCTTGTCAAGGTCACCGTCACGGTTTCTGGATCGCAGTGATTCCAGCTCGCCTTGATACTTTTCCCAACGTGGGACACTTGCTCGATGTCCGTGAACTCTTCGACTTCCTGTATCACGGGAACTCGGCTGGCTTCTGCCATTACCATTCCCATGGATTTCATTTTCTTGGGTCCAAACGCGTACGCCACCACTATGGGGTCGTGTTGCCACTGATTCGACCTGCAACTATGGTTGTCATAGTCGTTGTCGTTATCGGGATCATTGTTTCCCGCCACGCTGTCCTGGTCTTCCCAGATGCAGGGATTCGCCGGGTTCGTTTCGTCCGTTTCAGGCATTGTTTAGGTGCAGGGAACACTAACGCTTCAGCTTTTCATAACATTGTCATGTTAGTCAACGCTTGTATCTACTTGGAGACAGATAAAGAGTGGGGCCGCGCTCAATGACAGGGACAACCCATGGATAGAGGTCGTCAACTCCAAACTCTAGAGACTTTCCGTGAGCAACAATTACATGTCCTCCCATTTTGGGTGCAGGACAGCCAATGGTGCCGACGCCGAGGCCGCCGACCACCCCACAGACACTATTTGCGCTGGCTCGAGATTGAATTAGCTATGCTTTATGAGTATAAACATACATAAGTGGATTAGAGACTCTGCCGTTCGCGCACTTACATTTTACTTTGGTCGCCACGTTCTCCCCATAGAGGTTTCTCCGTCTTTCATGCCGACGTGAAGTTTCACACGAAAGAAATATCCAAAGGCGTTTCTAGGAGAATTTTGATTAGAAGCCTACTTAAAGTATATGCGTCAGCAAGCAGCGAATTGACCCGTTTTGAAGCATCAAGCGTCTGGTCACCTCCCCTATTATTTTCCACCATTTAGCTTCTTCAACTGTAATTGAGAAAAAAGTGAAAGAAGAGAAGTGATGGAGAGACGATTTTTATTGCGAAAATGATGAGAAAACGCAATCGAGATGACAAAATCCGGAGATAAGAATGTTATTTATCCGACCGTCAATTTGGTCGTAGAATCGAAACCGACTCTAAGTGAAAAATATCAAAAAGTCCGATCACCTTAAGGGCTCTACGTGGCGGTGGCGGGAGGTGGAGGATTTCAAAATCATCACAAAACAAACGCAACCCCCTTTCGGAACAATCTCGGCCTACGGGTAGTAATAGCATAATCTCGACTCAATTGTTCTCATCAAACAAATACAGAAAGGATGAACCAAAGCGCTATCGAACTCAACAATCGCGGAGTCCAAGAGCTGGAACGAGGCGACTCGGTGTCGGCCTTCCAGTCCCTGTCGAAGGCCGCCAACATTACGATGCTCCTGATCGAAAATCACCGTCACATTTCAACAGGAGCCCAAGCTTTTCAGTTTCACTGGAGAAATTATGATCATTCGTCTTCGATAAGAAAAGAAGGATGCGCTTTTCTTTTCTTGAGGGCGCTCACTATTTCATCACCTTGCTCCATCGAGGAAGTAAACGACCTGTGTCCGTGCGGATTTGCATGGGCTATATGGTTTAACCTTGCTCTGAGCTGTAGTATTTTGGGGACAAGGCTGGGAGAAAAAGGACGGCTGTTTATGGAAATGGCGCATGATCTATATGGGAAGGTGCAACAGCGAGTTGACAGCGAGCCACCGAGCAGGCATTGGCAGATGTTAGCCATGGCCATCTCCAACAATCAAGCCTGCATATTTTCGGAGTTGTCGATGCAGCAGGCGTCCTTGGAATGCCTTCAACGCTTGGCGATGACTTTATCGTCTTGTGAAGAGATTGAAGTGGAGGACCGTGGCGATTTCTGTTTAAACTTGCAAATACTTGGGAGTCAAACGATTGCTGCGGCGGCATGAGGACGTGCGCAGCTCTTATGTTCATAATGTTAATAGCGACATCATCTGCGAAGGGTACATGATTATCGGCCGAGCATCTAGTTGTTTAGTCTACGCTGGCTACTATGACGCGTAATTGTCCCGATGTTTGGTCCACGTGCGCTTCTCTGTGCTACACAGTGGAAATCCTTTCGTCTAGGGACTTTCTCCCGGGCGGTTGGCCTTCATTGCGTCCTTCAGCGCCGCCTTTGTCGATCGCTTGACGGCTCGATCTATCGGAATGGGTCTAAGAATGGCGCTTTTTGTCCATTGGAAGAGCGCGAGCGCAATGATAAGGCTCTTATATTTCTGCAGAAGTCTGGAAATTCGCCGCAGAATGCGTGCTGCATAAATTGCACCCTTCGTGGTCACCACCGTTCTTTTTATTGTTCTGGGAGTAATGCCGTGGCAAATACCCTCGATCCGATCCAGGTAACTTTCTGGAATCGAAATACCGGCCAACGAAGCATACTGCTGCAACTGGACTTTGTCTGTCGCCTGAAGGAACGTTGAGATGGAAGTATGTGTTTTCTCATCCTCGAGACGCTTCACCATAGAATTGAACAACGACTTTGCGACCCCTCCCTCGCCTGCAGCATTGCCCGAAGTCAAAGCATCGAAGATTCCATTCTTTCCAAAGCCATTTGCACCAAATAAAGAGCTCATCGGACTCGTTCCTGATTGAACAGGTGCAGAGCTTTTGGAAAGTAACGACTCGAAAAGCGCAGCACTGGGACTGGTGGGAGAGGTCGGCCATTCTCCGCTCGCCGAATCTCCTTCTGAGGTCGCCAATGAGGAGCTCCCGCGCATCAAACGGCCATAGAGCGCCACGGCCTTTCTATCCCCCAAGAATGCCGCTGATCTCGCGTCTTGAAGAGCTCCGATCTGATCATCTAGGGCCAGTTTGGCCTTGGCGCGGCGATGATATGCCCTGGCCCGCACTGCCGACGAGTGAGCACCCGATTCTTCCAGAACATCGGTACATGCCTCCAAACATTTCGTATAATCTTCCGACTTGAGATGGCAAAGAGCTTGATGCAATCTGCACGTAGCATGTTCCTCTGAGGCTCCACGTGGATCCTCGCTGTACAGCGCATCTGCAGCCTTCCGAAATATTTCTGCTGCAGCAACAAAATCTCCCTTGTCGTGAGCTTCTTTACCTTGCAACCTTAGTTCCGCTGCGAGTCCAGTTGTCGTCCGGGCGTCTGAGTCGATGGAAGAGGGGCCGGAGCGCACCGAGTCGCCCGATTCATCTTCTTCGACCGCGTCGCGTGGATCTTTCCCCTCCACTATCGAGCCGCCTTGCGATATATCTTCAAGGGCCGAGCTGTTGGATGAGCACACCACTGATTGCGATCCGTCTGCTTGTTTCTCAGGACGCGCCCCACCTCGCGGCTGGAATCGAAGGATTTTCTTCGACGAACTATCCGATCCAACATCTGAAAAGCCCCTGTTGTTAGCAGCGGTGAATCCAGTAGCCCTGTCGACGGCACCAAGGGTGTTCTTGTTGCACCAAACAAAAAACACTATAACTCCAGCAGGAATGAAGCTCTTTCTTTTGAACGTCATGGTCCAGCAACCACAAATAATGCTATTGAGCTACAGGTTTACCCCGCCATCAAATTGAAAGTGAACCAAAGATCGGACAATGCGGAGGCTACTGCATGTCGGACAGAGGCTAAATGCGTTGTGGCCAAAAACCGCTGGGTCTCTGATGTGTTGTTCCAATGAGTCGTATCGTCCATACTTCGTCCCGAGCGCTTACTAAAAAGGGAGTTGTGCATGCTCGAACTACTAGAGCAAGTTCTTCTTCTACACATAGTTGGCAGCTCAAAGTACTACCAACATTTTCATACAACATATTGCTGCCCCCTTGACTTCCCATAAAATCTCTACTACTATTAAAGCAGCAAAAAAGGGTGTTTATCCATGTTGCAGCTACCTGGACGATTGGAAAGGAATGATGATATCTTGCCAAATTGCTGGAACGATAAATGGCAAACTGGACAGCCATTTGAGTCTCACAGCTCATCTTACTTTTCACCCACCAGGGATCATCAGTGCTAGCCTACACATGTACAGAGATGAGGAACAAACTGAGCTTTGTGCTTTCATCCCTCATCAATTTCATTGGGTGAGTTTAACAGGGACTTGGGCTGCTGCCAAGATACTCAAAGTAGAGCAAGGTTTTCTTCTACACATAGTTGGCAGCTCAAAGAAGTACTCAACATTTTCATACAACTAATTGCTTTCTTGAGAAGAAGAAGAGTGCACGCCTAGTTTAGTACTATTTTTTTGGCCATTTCCGTGTGATGTGGGTCATCGTATCTTTTCTTGTCCTTTTTTCATCATTGGCGGAGCTTGAAAGGCTTGTATGTGTCTTTCATGATGTCGAGTTGGTTTCGCCAGTCATTGTGATTTTTTGCGATTGTCATCCAGTGTTGGAGTTCGTTGCTCATTCCCAATTCGTGGGTGAGGAGAGTGTGGGCAGATCCACGTCTGACCGGGCGTGGGTTGGGCATCCACGTGACAAGAATTTTGCAGGGGTTTCAAGTTTCGGTCATACTTGCGAGTTTCTCAAGCCATCTTGCTTGCCTGAGCTCCATGCTCTGTGAGAGGGAGTAGCAGCCGAGCTCCTCCCAGACGTCTGCATTTCGAATTCGGTTGTCTTTCACGGCATAGATGGAGATGCCAAGCATTAATCTGAGGAATCGGTGGTGGCAAGTTTTGAGCTTTCTTCGGTCAGACACTTTTAGTGCCCAGCTTTTGCAGCCGAAGAGGAGAATATTGAGAACGGTGGCTTCATATGCTCGGATCCTGAGCTTGTGGTCGAGCTCTCACGGCAAATGCTCCTGTTGCTTTTTAAATTTGTTTTTTAATATCTGTGGTGTCTTCAAGTTTGTCGTCAAAGTAATTTGGCCATCACCGCAAATGCTCCTGTTGCTTTTTAAATTTGTTTTTTAGTATCTGTGGTGTCTTCAAGTTTGTCGTCAAAGGTGGTTCCCAAATATTTAAACTGGCAGCAGAAGCCAAAGTACTCGTGGTCGTTGAGCATGATGTCGTTGGTTTCATCTGGTTCGGGCTTGTGGTTTGCTGCGGGGATAAAGAGAGCTTTGGTCTTTGAGTCCTTGTTATTTCTTTTGTCTCTGCAGTGTATGGTAAGTCCAAATCGTCGGAAGTGCGTCTGGATCAGTCGCAATGCCTTCTCTAAATCCTCTCTGTTGAGCAGAATAAAGGGGGCGTTGTTGACGTAATAAGAGTTAAAAATGGTGAACTTCTTCCCAGGGTTCCATCTTTTTTTCGCATCTTCATCAATGTGGCTGGTTGGTGGTGACCGTAGAGTCCCACGGCAAGTTCATAAATTGCTCGCCATGGGTTTCTTGGGTCTTGTTTCATTCATTCGGCCTCGTTGAGTCGGTTGCACAGCCATTCTTTCTTTGCTTCTGCTTTCGCTTGGGAGAATGCACGTTGAGATTGCTTGTATTGTTCACGTTTTGCCATAATCTCTCCACTCTCTCTCATAGACTCTCAAAGTGTTTAAGGGCTGTATTGCTGGATCTGACCTTGACTTGGGCATTCTTTTGCAGGAGAGCACCAAATACTAGGGTTGTCTGGTGGAAATGAGGCTTGATTTTCTGCTGGATATTGTTGCCAATATCATATAATTTGTTGCAAAGGTAGACCACCATGGGTTTACGACAGTTACCACCAATGTGCTTCTCCCTTTCATTAAACATGAGTGGTTGTTCATTGTTTGGTCTTTTGATCCACCACCACCATTGCACAATTCACCAGAACAGGTCTTTGCTGATCACCTCTTTTGAATTGATGTTGGGCCTCAGTCCTCCAACTGCATTACACTTCGGGGGTCACGGCATGGTGGGTACCATCCCCGAACCTCTGTATGTTGCCTTCTTGAGCCATAGACTCCGATTGTTTCTTAAGTTCTATAAATCCATGAGCTATCATTATCATCATTGGTCCATTCCTTGAGGGAGCTTGGATTTAAGATCCTGCTGTATGAGCTCTATGATGTTAGAAAGTCTCTTGTACTACAGAGAAAATCACAGCCATTGCAATCCAAACGCCTTGTACATCCTTTTCAGAATCCTGTGGAAAACCCAATGTGGAACAATGTTCGTATGATACCGTGAAAAAATGCAATGTGTATGCAATACCCTAGACTCAGTACAAAGCACAAGCTGGTACAAGACCTTCTTGTTGTTTCCCATGGGGGTATGATGGAAGACCCCTCTGAAAAGACAACGTCGACATGAAGCCACAAAATCATGTTGGATATCTCACAGATTTATACTGCTCTCGTGCTAGCTACTGTAGCTACTCTCGGGCTTTGCCCACTGTTACAGTGTATACAACTGCATACATGCTGTCCAGTAAATTCTGAATTGGCTGAAAGATTGACAAGATTGCAGTAGATACTAGTACCAGTGAAAAAACTCGGTTCCATCATTTGTGCTTATGTGAAGCGGACTACTGTCATATAAAGCTACTTCAACTCTATATTTACAAACTAGTATTATACAAATAGTTGGAATGCATAACATTCCATGCATTCGATCAGCTGTGCAAGTAGTGTAGCAGGCTTAAATGTGCAATTTCGCTCGTGTAATAGGAAATCTTGGATGCTGGCACTTGAACAAGAAGAATAACAACAATGCTGGACTTTCATTCAATCCAGGGTCAAAATAGTGGCTGCTGCTGCTGCTGCTGCTGTTGGCTGCTGCTGTTGGTGGCCGATTTGAAAGCAGCGCTGGCAACAGTAGCAGCAGCAGGTTGGATCCCTGCTGGCTTGCAACTCCACATCTTGAAAATCCAAAACGATAGAACGAACGGCAACTGCCATCATTACTGACAACGCTGTCCTTCTCACCTTGCAGATGAATCCTTCTTGGATTTTGTGCTGCAGTGGTGGCTTCAACAAGTTCGGAGGGATCTTGCTCATTCTTGTGCCTCTCGGCATTTCCATCATTCCCTGCTGATTGTTGAGAGGGATGTGCAGTTTGCCATCATGTGGCAATCTTGCAAAGATTTGCTGTAGTCATGAGACGGCAACAGCAAGATGTATCACTATCAGATGGCGGGGATTCTTTGCATGTTTGCGGTGTGTCGTTTGCATTTGGCATACTCAAGTGCACGGTTGTATTTTCTTTCAACTCATTTTGTAATTTTTCTAAATTCTAGGAGTTTCATCAGCTGGCACAGTGGCTCCTTGCCACGTTGTCCCATTTAAGACTTATTGAGAGGTTACTTGCAGCTGCTGTAACTGGCCAGGCAATAGGAATACACAATAACAACCTAATTTTGCAGCCTGCTCAGCATTTACGCAGGTAAGTCTCTTCTCTGACACATTCGTCTTACATGTTAAATTCTTTCACGTCATGTAAAAGATTGTATTTTATGATGATTGGATATGAATAACAAAGCACTAAATGAATAGTAGCGTTAAGTAATTTTTCTCGATTCCATGTCAGTTAATCGATTGAATAGATTGTTTGCGAACTCGATGCCGCTTTTCGTATAATGATTAACCATAAATAACTGTGAGTGGTATTTTCAGTAATTTATTCTCCATCCCAAAGGCCTAAAAAATGGTTGGCCGCTGATACGATTGTCGATTTCAAAATCACAACATCGCGATTGGAACCTCATATTTGGCGAGCCATTCGGTGCATAGAACACCAACCAGGCAATGGAAAAAGCATTCACCAATAACCCGCGCTTCAGACTGTCTAATGGACTTGCTTTGGAGTTCGAATCCAGAGCTAATAATTCAGACTTTTTGGTACCTCTAGATGTCAACTTCTTGAATGATTATTGCCATATGAATGTGCTGCACGTTGCATGTGAAGACAGAATTTCGAAAGATGGATCAACTCCCGAATTTGCTGTTAGAGATTAAGAGTCGTAGTGACTGCAACCAGAAAAGCCATTCGTTAAGAAACGAGTGCCAATGCTCCAGCAACTTCAATACTTGGAAAATGGTGGATAACAAAACGATGCAAAGGCTGACGAACACAGCGAGACGCTTTTGTATCATGTGTTGAGTAGGGAGCTCAAACCTTTTTAAGTGCGGGGAATGCGACGTTGACGACGTCAGATACTAAAACAACTGAAACTCCGGTCTTGAGTCACAGTGGTCATCAAGAAACACATTTCATAAACACGACGATACGCAAAACCTTGTTCTTTAATCTTCGCTTATTACAGGAATCAATTCAAGCTCGCCGCGAATACCTCTTGAACGAAACCTCGCTAACAAAAAGGACTGATTGAAAGCCTTGTAAACATATAATGTTTGTCGCAGCGTGTGGTTATTAAACTACCTTTAGATCGCCTTGTGCCCAGCGACATGATCAGTCGACGAGCAGCGAGTTGGCTGTAGTGCAAGTTACGTAGGCCTGAATATTGTCAAACATTCGATTCTTGGGCTCCTTTTATACCAAAAAATTTCTTGCCACATCTTGGTAGCTTTGTTTTCAACCAGACGAGGATGCCCATCTATCTTCTTGTCAGACAATAAGAGTGGGCAAGAAAATGCTAACCCGACAATCAATTGGAGCACGACCACATAACCGCCATCTTACACAATTTCATTTTACACCAATGCTGATTCTACTGTATCTTAAATTACACAAAGATGATAACCTGTGCGCTGGAAATCATGATCCTCCCTTTCCTCATCAACCTAGTAGCTAAAAGCTTACCAGATGATGATTCCTTGAAAATGAGAATGTACAAGCTTTTCATGCATTTTTGAATGGCGGTGTGAACTTTCACTGTCTGATGAGAAGCAAAGTGTGGGTTTTAGAGTGTGTGTATGTGTGCCTAAATTAGCGTACTATTTATCCAACCTGCATTTTCGTGTGAGTGTGAGTGTGCTCGCTTTTGGCGGGAAATGAATTTCCTCTATTGTTTAGCGAAATTAGAACGGTTTTAAGAAAGAGTCCGGTGCCAATCCGAGCTCATTTTGAGTTCCAACCCAAACGATGACCACTGTCGCACCAAGCTATTTTACCTGCGACTCTTGGCCTGTGGCTGGAAGCCCCAGTCCCTGCGCCCACTTTTTGCCAAAGCAATCAAGAAAACCCGAAGCCATGATAGGCCAGCCCTCGACCAACCAAAGGATGATGATCCCCGTATTTTCTTCCATATGCAGTACCACCCTCAAGATCCTCCATCTTCCACTTTGCAACGATGCTGGAAACAATTCTTGGCTCGACCGCCATATTCGAAACCCCTACTGGCCTATCGTAACCACACCAATGCTCTACTTGGTCTAGACCGAATGATCATGGCCTGCAAACGACCACCAAATCTTGGCAACCTCCTCTCTTACCGGAAGCGCAAGCCCAGTGCAAATGGCCCCTGAATGGCACCATGGGCAGGTAGACGGGGTTGTCTGGTCCATGTTGAGCACAAAACGTTCCTCATTTGGGGTGCTCACACTCAGCTTCATGCTGTCCAACCAATGCCTGACTACGCAATACTGATGAGAAAGGGACCAATTCATGAAGGTGACATTCTTCAATTTGCAAGCCTTCACCACAAGATGCTTGCAAAATGACAGTGGAACTCCAGCATCTTACCTCATGATATCTTCCGCAACTGAGGCGTCCAGGCCTACTTTGGTTTGAGGACCTTGAAGTGCCTTCTTCGACTTATCATCCTCATCCACAGGGACTCACCATCGAAAAGCCTTTAATTGGCGCCTTGCACAATAACAAGACTTGGGCAAGATATTTTTAAGGAGCATTGAATTATAAAAAATGAGTTTGCAATTTTGATGGGCACCAACATTCCAGATGTGATTTTTGAATTGCAACAGAACAAACACTTGTTCTCTCTCTTGATGATCAGAGGGATCTCATTCTTATTTGGCTTAAAACACCCTTTGGTGCCTTGGAAAATTTTGGTGGAGTTTTGTCCCCAAACTGTACCAGAATTGGCGGGATTCCAGGTTCTGATTCCATTGGAGTTAAGTTGTATATACCATGCTGAATGTGGGGTACCATTTGGTGGGTTTCATGGAAGTACCTTTGCCAGAGGACTTGATTCTGGCTGACTGTGCTACTAGTAGGTAGTAGCCATTACTAGTTTACTAGTATCCTGGGCAAAATGGCAAGATGACTCCTCTCTATCATCAATAAGAAGGTAGCTTTTAACTGGATAGTGCATATTCTTCACATTTTCTGTAATGTGTCGATGGCATCATCAATCGCTAGTACTAGTAGCAATTACCAACAACTAACTAACTAACTCAGTGATTACGTATGGTTACAGGACTGTTCTAGATAGTCCCATACGTGCCTCCAAGGCTTTCTCTTCGTCTTCTTTTAACCTGTGGGGCGCACTGCAACAGGGAAGTACGAAGTGGCATCTCGTAGATTGCCACACATGTGAATTTTAAACACAGTTGGTGATCATAGCGGGAGGCTTTTTTCCACGCAGGAAGGATCAGCCTTAGAACCTGATACCCGCTTATGGTCCCGACGAAAGGACAATATAGAAGCGTTGCACTTGGTCTCGAGATTGTCATGCATTCATGACAATCCCTAGAGCAGTGCAGTGTGTAGTAGCAGAGGACGGGCCCGGGATGGGTCCGTCGTACTAGTGGGGGGGCTCGGGTCTGCCACTCTACTAGTGCTGTCAACATTCATTGTTTCGGATTCCAGGCTCGCGATGCGAGCTAGTGCAGTGGAGCGTAGCCACTGCCGTCGGTGGGGGAGTGATTGATCAAGTAACTTTTCCAAACTCGTACCTTGAAATAGGGCTTGATCAATCACGTGTAGCCGCCGAGGGCCGACATACCACTTGTTGCGGATGCACTGATTTAGAAATTCTTCGTCGGTCGTCCGACTTCCGCCTTGATCGGACTCTTCCTGTAATATTTTGTTGCGATGTTGCCATAGCGAGGAAGAGTATCCCCACATGGCCTTGACTAGTTTTTTGCTCCAGTCACCTTGATGTCGTCGGTTATATCGGGAGGCCTTGAGGAAGTCTCTCTGTGCTAATGACCATTCCGGGGCTATCCTGCCTTTGAGCATGGCTTCCCATCCTATCTGGTGTTGGGTGCGGAGTGCCATCTCAATGGTAGGGTTTGTATGAACCCTGGAGGGCGATCGTCCTTGGGTCCAATCCTCAATGCCCTTAACAATGGCACTGTGGATTTCTGGAGCGGTGTGCCATTGTTGTAATTTGGCATCAAGCTTCTCTCTTGCCTTGGACCGACCCGCTTTGGCCGCCTCGCTCGGGCACTGAAGTACGTGAGTAATATTCTCATTGGGGCCCTGGCAGCATGGACATCGGTCATGATACCAGAATTGGCACCGTTTCATTTGTCGCCCCGTCCCTATCTGTCCTGCCGTGAACTTGGATACCCATTGTCGTTGTACTTTGGATGTAGAGAGGCCGGCTCGTTGGATGGCCTTGTCATCGTATGCGATAGTGTTATTGGGGTTCGTTTGTTTGTTATCCCAATATTGTTGCAGGCGACGGTGGCGAATATAATTGCGAATGGCGTTGTTGATGGATCCCGGTACGTGTGTGCCCGCTAACTTGATGCAAAGAGATTGGTTGGATAATGGTTGGAGCCATCTGTCTTGGCGGCTGGTGGCATGCCATTCTTCCTTGGCCCGTAGGTCGGCACGATCATTCAAGATTGCCCATTGGTCTAAGACTCGCTTCGGGTAGCGATCTCGCTGATGAGCCTCCACATACTTGTAGGTCGTGGTGATAGGTAGCCTTGTCTTGAGGGAGGATGTGTATCGCAGTAGCTCGTAGTGCCGATGATTCGGGTCCGTCTCTTGGCCATTCCACAGAGTCTGTTGTCCTGCAGATTGGCAGTCGCAGGCGATGGTGATGTGGCCTTGCTTGATCTGGTGTTCCATGCAGATAACCTCTAGAGCATATAGAATGCCCGCAATCCCGCCCACTTCACTCCGGAAGGCGCATTGGAGATCATCTTCTCCGGGAGTGATATTGCTGCCTTGTAATCCCTTTTGGTGCAATCTTGGGCGGATTTCAAAGGAGGCCATGCCATGTTGATCTTTGTACGAGCCATCGGTAATAGCTACTGCAGTGCCCTGTCGAATCCCATCGGCGATGTCGGCGAGAGTGTGAGGGGAGGCATGGTGTATCCTATTCACCTCCCACCTTGAGTTTGTCACTTGATGGAGTCGGTGTTGTCCGGGATTGTGATGTTTTCCTCGGAGCATGCCATCCATAATGATTGGATCCAAGATGGTGTCAGTAGGTGGGATACTGTTCCATAATCATGCGAGAATAGGGGCCCTTCCAGGCCTATCTCCAGTTTGTGTTGCTGTATAAGTGCTCGCATGAGCTTTCCCGTGAGCGTTGAGCCTTCGACATGTCTTAGATACATCTTGAGTCTCTCGGCGATGGAGGTATCATAGAGGTTGCGGAATTCTAGCCCTGCCAGAGCCGTTGGGCCGTACAGGACCGCCTGGCTAAAGTGCCTGTTAAGGCCCATCTTGGGGAGGGCCACTTCCAATACCGGTCGCATGATATCGTCACACTCTGTTTCTGTGAGACATAGGACTGCCAGGGGGTATTCCAGCGTTTTGTAAATCGTAGTGAACAGCGCTGTAGCAGCTTCATCGGTGCGAAGGAAGCAGGTTCGAATTTTGTCTGCCCACTTGCGTGCCTTCTTCTTCAATTCGTTCTTGGCTGCCTCATCGCTTCCGTTGGGAGCCAAATGAATCCCCAATGTTTCTGCCTGTTGTGCTGTTAGGCGTTTGAATTGTTTAATGCAACTGCTTGCATCTTTGGCTTTCAGTTCGCCTGGACTCTGTTTGTACTTCCAACTTCCATCTTCCTGCCACTCGAAGTCTATCAGCCAGCAGCAACTTTTTTCGATTACCAGGGCGCCGCCAGTTGCTTTAATCATACCCTCCCATAGTTCGACGCTATTTTGCATGTGTGTCAGAATATCTTGTGCCGTGTCTTCATTGTTTCTGGCCGTTTCGACCAGGTCAGTATCGTCCACATATGCATATCCGACAAGTCGAATGTTCTCCCCATCGATTGCACATTTGAAGAAAGTGCCATACCCTGCTTCCAGTGTGCTGAGTAGCGGAGTGCTGACTACCGCCCAGATAATGGGTCCGGCGCCATTAGTACCTTGATAGACTCCCTATAACGGTACCGCCCATATGTCGCTCTTAAATGTTTTCTCAGATATTCCGTACGCTGTCTTAATGTGGTGTTCCATGTCTGCGATAGTGCCGAGCATGCATACCACTTCGGATTTCGAAACTCCCTGTCCCTGTAGGCAGAGCGAGGCCACTGCATGGGCAATGCGGTCGTAGCAGCTTTTAAGATCGTTGCTGCATAGTGCACCCGGCCATCGCAGTACTCGTAGCATATCAAGCGTTAGCCATTTGTTGAGTGCGCATTCTGTGGCTCTGTGCCCTTTTCTGCTTCCGTATTGTTCTGGAGCAAGGCTGCCATACATCTCAGCCGCCTGAGCAATCCGGCGACTAATGACTTTATTTCTGAAGTTAAAATCTGCTTCCAGGAGGACGATTGTACGCAACTTGTCCGTTCGAAAGCTGTTGGCCTTTTTGGGAATTTCTACGTCGATTCCAGTCTTCCATCGTTTGTATGCGTAGCCTGACTTGAGCGGTATCAAGGCAAAGGCCGCCTTGAAGTCCGCAATTTGGTCATGTTTCGCGCCACCTTTACAGTGACTGAAGGTGAGCCCTGAATGGCCAGCCGCCGTGTTTTCCTTGATTTTCTGCCACCCTCTTTGATAGTCCGGGGTGCTAATGCGTGGTTGCCATGTGTTCCTTGGTATTCTTGCTTTCAGTCCGGCTATGAACGTTCTGGTGTGCTCATCGATGTCTTTTTGCAGCTGGTATGTGCCCGCCAATATATCCTCCACCGCTGGCCCAATACCTAAAGGTCCAACATCTTGATACAGGGAGGTCGTGAAAAAGGGAGTGTCGGTGCATTGCGTAAATCGTCGCCGATTTTCATCTATGCACGCTTGTTCGATGCCTCCCTGATCGGTTACTTCTTCCCATTCGCCATTCGGTCCTGGTGTAGGGGCTTCAACCATGGTAAGAGCGGCCAACTGATTCTTGCCCAGTACTCTTTTTACCTGACGATGCATTGTTCTTGATTTTTCCTGGAGTATGAGATTCTTCAGTTCGGCGCTGGTAGCTTTCCTCCGCATCGTTTGCATTGGGTGTTCCCCTTTGTCGCTTGTGACCGAGTAGTCATCCGGGTTTTCTTCAGGGGCTTCTTGGTCGTCGTGGTGTGCTTGTCTGTCCCAACTGTCAATTCCCAGCTTCCTGTCTGCTCTCGCCTCAGCCAAATCCTCCAGAAAGGTGCGCCTTTTTGTCCCACTTTCTTCTTGTTTGAAAACCTTGTAGTCTTGCATTGCCCGTCTTTGGCATGCCATTATTTCCTCCAGTGGAAGCTTTCGGAGGTCCCTCAACTTCGTGGGACATTGGGCAGCTTTTATCAAGCGTTGTAGTACCTTGGATCCAATGCGGGTGCCTCGCTTCTCTGCAGCAAGGGCCTGCCAGAGCTTTAGGCGATTGACCCAAAATTTGTACTCGGGGGAAAATGGCACGCCTCCCATACACGTTCTTCTGCATCTCCAATCTGCGTACCGAATACCCTCCATCTTGAGCTTGTCGATTCTTTCAGCTTCTTGTTGGAGATCTTCTGGTAGTGGATATGTTGCCCTTTTTCCAATTGAAAGGTGCGTCTGTACAAATCATGTTTACACAAGAATTCGTCGTAGAGCCGATTGAATCTCTCAACCACTCTTGGGTCGTTGCATTTCATTCGTCGACCGGCTACTGTAGGCAGCGGAGGCATCGAGTGTCCGAATACATCAGTGAGGCGCAGGTCAAGCCACAAGCATCGGTGATCCGTGCGGTTCCTTGTCTTTCCCGTGGCTTTTTCATAGGTGCACCCTTGGACTCCTCCGGAGAACTCCGTGTAGCCAGACGCAACTGGTTCTTGATAGAAAATAAGGTAGACGAGCGACGGACGGACGGTCCGCGCATGACGTCAGTAGTGTGTTAGTCAAGTTAGTCTTTCGCTCCGAGTGGTCGGACGACGCGCGCACGCGCGCATGGCAACGAGGAATGATGCTCGAAGATGAGTGACCGCCGTCGGCGGCAGACGTAGATAACTCACAATATTTAGAATCACTTACGTGAACGTATTGTCACCCAAACACCCCAAAAGCTAAGTATATCGAGCGCCTCTAGCGTAGAGAGGCATAGTTGTAGTTGTTGTTGGTTCTCCTGCGTCGAACGAGGAGAATCGCCAGCATTGTTGAGCAAGCGCCGCCACATCTGTTGATTGTCGTCGCGTTTGCCGTCGCGTTTCATAGAGTCCCCTACGGATTCTTGTCAGATTAACAGTCGCAGTTTCGCCCCGCTGAGACTGCGTTTATCGTTTGTTACTTGTGACTGATACGCCCTGTATCAGTCCACCTGAGCCCCGTCGCCGGAGCCCCCGATCGTCATCGTCGTCGTCGTCGACGGCGTGTTTTCCTGGTTTGTCGATTGCGTAGGGCGCCGTAGATCCCCTACCGAGATTTGGTTTCCCGCGTTTTTTACGCGTTGTTAGGCCCCTTTTGTCCGATTCGCCGAAACTTCGGTTGGTTGCTGTGTTGTCGGCTTGTCTGTCGACTGTAGTCTAGAGTAGCCGCGCGAACCGCGCACCCGCGAAACAACTCTCTCCCACCTGCCGACGGACGGCCGAGCTCGAAGGCGCACCACACCGATTCGAGAAGAGCTCGTTAAACAAAAGTGGCATCAGGTATCGGTAGCCTGCATACTGGTATCGTACTGAACGTGCAGGCCCAAGCCCCGAGTGGCATTTGGATTGCTTGCCTTACGACAGTACGTTACACAGTGCGGTCCAATACCGGGAGAAGGAACCTCCTTTATAAAACCCCCTAGTCGACTGTACATTCTCTTGTGTGAGTGTACACTAGACAGGGACGACAGCGTCCACGCGCTCAGTGTATACATTGGAGAGTGTATCCTGGCTGTGGTAAGAGGGTCACCGTGGAGAGCGATCTGCCTGGCAAAGCAGCGTGCCTCGTGACTAAAGCCCGACGTAACATCGGCAGCCACCCAGCGCAGGACAGATAGCTGCTCGCTGTTTTAGAGGCGGTTCCAAATATTCGCGCTAAACTGCGTTGGTTGATAGGCCAGTGGGCGACGTACTGCCAGCTCTTGTACTACGTGTACCGATAAGAGTGTGCTTATAAAGCCCTATCTCAGACCAATTGCCGGACAGTGCACGGAGTAGGACACCCTTCTGTCCGAAGTACCTGTTGCGAGCTTGCTGTATCGTTCGGCAAGGCCTTCGTTCGCTTCAGGTGACGTGTTGTCATTGGTATACAGTTTCAGTGCGTCTTACTGAGGTTGTGAGAGTGATAAGGCCTGATTTAATCAGCTCTTTCCCCTTAAGTGCGTAATCCGAACCCTTCCAAAGTCCGGGTTACTGCGCTATAATACTTTTATCTGAGAGTTCCTAGCGTTCTCTCTCTTTGACCTGTTCTCTAGAAAGCTTTAAATCTAAGAGTCATTATGGCCGACGATTCCACCGCCGGCATGGCATCGTTGCCCATCCAATTGGATGACCCATCTGGGATTGACACCTCGCTCGCTGGTATGCAGGTTGGCATTGGCATCGACGCAAGCTCAGCCGGAACGCCACGTAGCGCCGGCAGCACCGTTGTGCATATGCCCAGCCCCCCTGCGAACAGTGTGAATAGCACCCCTGCGCCTAGCACCACGTCACCGCATCACCCCAATGTCACGTCGCGTAGCCGAGCGGCGTATGACCACGTCATGGGTATCATAGGTGTTAAGCCCAATCATTGGGTGTACCGTGCACTCGTGGAACAGGGTATCTGTTCTCTCGCCGACCTGTTCGCCCTATGCAGGAATGACTTCGCGAACCTGTCCTTCGTCGACGATAATGCAACTGTACACGTACCCAAGCTCGTTGATATTAACCGCTTAATGCGGGCGAAGGGTTTCGCCGTCCACAAGATGGCCGATGGTGCACACATGACTAACGCCGCCTGGCTGGCGACGACCCCGCTCGAGTACGAGGACTGGCTTGCTTCCCCCGCTTACGTATATTGGGGTAACAATGCACACGAGATGGCACAGAGGGCTATGCACCCCCCGAATGACCCGAACGCACGTGCCCGTGCATATTACGCCTCCGTAGTTAACTTTCAGCGCGGTATGAAGCGTGACATGAATGTGTACCCTAAGTTGAAGCTTGTAGAGAACTTCCAAGACTGGGATCGGCAGATGCAGATTCATGCCCGAGCCCAAGGCGTTTACAACGTCATTGCGGATGAGCGCGACCATATCCGCCCTGTCACTGACGAAGACCGTGCTCTCTTCAAGGAGCAGGAGGTCTACGTTATGGCTGTACTGAATAACTGTGTGCTTACTAATTATGGTAGAACCCTAATTACTACGTATGGCGAACGTTCCTCCGCCCGCCTTCTGTACCTCGACTTGAAGAAGGAGGCGACCACATCTGTCGCGGCGCGCCAACAGGCCAATGCGCTGATGAAATGGTTATCAGCCACCAGACTGACTGCCGATTGGCCGGATACCACGCACACGTTCGTCCTGTACTGGCACGCTCGCTACGAGGACTACCAGCGTCTCTCACCGCCCGACATGCGCATGCCCGAACACCTCGCCGTCAACCTGCTCCAGTGCGCCGTAGAAGGCGTACCACGCCTCAACCAGGTTCGCGTGACGAGCGAGACGTACCATGTACACGCCTCGCTCCACATCGGCCAGCTCGTCGACCCGAATGACGTTACTGCGCCCACGCGTTCCCTCCCGTACGAGACGTACCGGCAGCTCCTGCTCGCCGCCTGTGAGCAGTATGACCAGGAACGCGCCATGCACGGACACCGCGCCGCCAGCAAGCGTCGCACCGCACGCGTCTACGCCACGGATGTCACCTACGACGACCCCGAGCCTATTTACGGGGAGGTCTACGACGTCGCCGACGACGCGCCTGCCTTCGAGGCCTTTAAGGTCTCGATTAACACCCCGATCACTGAGCTCCAGCGCTACCAGGCCTACCAGGCGCGCCTCCAGGCTTCCACGTGGCATGCACTTTCGCCCGACGGACAGCGCGCATGGGACACACTGACAGACGCTGATAAGGAGGTGATTATCGCCAACCAATCAGCCGCCAGTCGTGGGTCCGGGTCCAGTCGTACCCCAGGACGCCCGTCCGGCCGTCCACCCGATCGCGACCGGCGCGCTTCCCGCCCGCCCACCCCGCGCACCGCCATGTATGCCTCGTCGTATCCGCCTGGCAATACGGGGAGCGATGATGATACTGATGATATTGCGGCAGCGGAAGACGGGCAGACCGACGACACGGTAACGGCTATGTCTATCCAACAGAAGAAGCCGAAATCGCCTGCCAACCTCTCTAACATGATGTCCCCAAGCAAGGCACGCCCTAGTAATAGTAGTCGTAAGGTTAATACTTGCAAGATTACCTATACTGTTTCTAAGGTTCAACGGAAGACCAACGGACAAGCACTGGTCGACCGTGGTGCGAACGGCGGCATAGCAGGGAACGACATGCGCGTCATCCACATACAGCCGTACCGATCTGTCAAGGTAGAAGGCGTGGGTAAGCACCAACTAGTCGACATACCTGTAGTTACCGCCGCCGGCGTCCTTAGTACTACCGACGGGGAGGTCATAGGTATCTTCCATCAGTACGCGCACATCAACAGAGGACCTAGTATTCTGTCCGCCGTACAGATGGAGGCCTATAAGCAACAGGTAGACGATAAGTCCTCTAAGGTTTCTGGCATCAAGCAACGTATTACTACTGTAGATGGCTACGCCATTCCGATTAGTCTACGCAACGGTCTGCCGTACGTCCACCTGCGCCCGCCCAGTGATACCGAGCTGGCCACGCTTCCACATGTTATCATGACTAGTGACGTCGACTGGGACCCCACCGTCCTAGACGATGACGGGGAGGACCCGGACGACACGCGTCCATGTGTGAAGTCAACGGCCGAGCATGCCATCCACGACGGTTTCGACGAGTATGGTAACTACGTAGATGAAGACTATTACGTTATCTCAACCGCTATACTCCACGAGGACGCCCTGCTGCGGGAGTTCTCCAATCGTTATGTAGTATCGGCAGCCAACCTCTACCGGGACTACTCGATCATTGACAAGGCACCTCTCCCTGACCATCTCATGTACGTCGATACACATGAACCTTTCGACGACTCCGAGAACCCGGGAGATCCCGAACCCGAAGCCGCGAAATCCCCGCACCCGGATACTGGCGACCCAGACGTTGAAGTCAATAAGTCCGGTGGTCGCGCAGTGAAGCCCGAAGAACCCGACTATGAGAGCAAAAGGCCCCTCTTCGCATGGTTGCCTTCCGAGGTCGTTAAACATACCTTCCAGAATTCAACTCAGTATGCCCGAATGCCGGTAGGTACACACTTAAAGCGTACTTTTAAATCCCCGTTCCCCGCTTTGAATGTACGTAGACGCGAAGAACCAGTGGCAACGGACACTGTCTACTCCGACACGCCAGCTGTTGATAACGGCGCCACGCAGGCACAGTTCTTCGTCGGCGTTCACACGGGCGTATGTGATGTGTTCCCGCTCCGCAACGAACGGCAGTTCAAGAAGGTTCTCGCGGACATCATCCGTATTCGCGGCGCGCCGACCAAACTGATTAGTGACTCAGCTAACTTAGAGACTAGTCAGGGCGTTAAAGACATACTTAGAGCCGTATGCACGCAGGACTGGCAGAGCGAACCGCACCAGCAGCAGCAGAACGCGGCCGAGCGTAGGTACCAAACCGTCAAGCGGCTGACCAACACGGTATTGGACAGGACCGGCGCGCCGGCGTACTGTTGGCTACTGGCGCTCACGTATGTCTGCTTCGTCCTCAACCACACGGCGTGTAAGGGGCACGGCTGGAACATCCCGATGCGCCTGCTCACGGGAGTCACCCCTGACATAAGCCCGCTCCTGCGCTTCCGCTTCTACGAGCCCGTCTACTATGCCGTGAACGAGCCTGCCTTCCCGTCCGAGAGCCGGGAGGCCCGTGGACGATTCGTGGGAATCGCGGACAATGTAGGACACGCCATGACGTATCGTATACTAACAGACGATACTCTAAAGGTAATTGATAGATCCTTAGTTAGATCTGCTGAAGACCCTCTAGCCCTCAATATACGCGCCGACGACGCGGCTAGGGGACCAGAGCAAGTAGTTAGATCTAGGTCCGATGAGTCCGACGGTGGCCCCGACGACGGTCACACCGTCGAGGCTGACGCTGTAAAGCCGTCGCTGTCGCTTATCGACTACGCGGACTTTATCGGACGGTCGTTCCTGCTCGACAAGGACGAGAACGGGGAGGTCCATCGGGCGACCGTTACCGAAGTCGTCGACTCCATCGACCGCCACCACTATGACCTCGAGCACGAACAGAAGCCTGTCATGTTCAAGCTTCGTATCGGCCAATCAGAAAAGGAGGAGCTGATGACGTATGACCAGGTCATTTCGCACATTGAGCGAGAGCTCGAAGGGAATGTTCTCTGGAGGTACAAGGGTATTGTATCGCACGAGGGACCTCTCACCGCGAGCGACCCAAGGTACAAGGGCTCTATGTACAACGTCATGGTCGAATGGGAGAACGGGGAGATCACTAGCGAACCCCTTACGACGATGGCTGCGGACGATCCGATCCCCCTAGTAGAGTACGGCATTAAGAATAACCTACTAGAGTTACCTGGTTGGAAGCGTTTTCGCAACCTCGCTAAGCGGCAGAAGAAGCTCTACCGCATGGCGAATCAGGCGAAACTCCGCTCGTTCAACAACGCCCCTAAGTATAAGTACGGGTTCCAGATCCCACGGAACTACAAGGAAGCCGTCTGGCTCGACAAGATGAACCGGAACTCGAAGTGGGCAGACGCTACTAAACTAGAGCTCGCACAGTTGGACGAATACCAGACCTTCCAGGACGTAGGCAGGACTGTACCGACTGGTTATAAGAAGATTCGTGTACACCTCGTCTTCGACGTGAAGCACGACGGACGGCACAAGGCCCGCCTAGTCGCCGACGGACACCTGACGGACATACCTGTGGATAGTGTGTACTCTGGAGTGGTTTCGTTGAGAGGGATTCGTATGATCACGTTTCTCTCCGAACTCAACGGACTTCAACTTTGGGCTACTGACATAGGTAATGCTTACTTAGAGGCCAAGACCAAAGAACGTGTCTGCATTCTAGCGGGACCCGAATTCGGGCCCGAAGTTGAAGGGCACATATTGGTCATCAAGAAGGCCTTATATGGACTCAGGACCAGCGGATTACGATGGCACGAAAGATTCGCCGAGTGTCTCCGAAACGAAGGGTTCTTTCCATGCAAGGCGGAACCGGACATATGGATGCGGAAGAATGGTGACGTCTACGAGTACATAGGAGTATATGTGGACGACCTCGCGATGGCGATGCTGGACCCTAAGTCCTTCACTGAACGACTAATGGAGACCTACAAGTTCAAGTTGAAGGGAACTGGACCCATAAGCTTTCATCTCGGATGCGACTTTGTCCGCGATTCCGATGGCGTACTGTGCCTCAAGCCCAAGAAGTACATCTCGCGCATGGTCGACACGTACAAGGACCTCTTCGGGCACATGCCGAAGCGTCGCGTACGTTCCCCGCTTGAGAAGAATGACCATCCGGAGCTCGACACTACGCGCCTATGTAATGATAAGGAAACTAAAGACTACCAGTCTGTCGTAGGTTCTCTACAGTGGGCCGTGTCTCTCGGACGTATAGACGTTACGACGGCCGTTATGACCCTGTCGCGCTTCCGTGCGCTTCCTCGGATCGGGCATTTGGATAGGGCGAAGCGTGTCGTCGCGTACCTCGCGAACATGTCCGGCGCGTGCATCCGTATCCGCACACATATGCCCGACTACTCAGGAATACCAGAGGTAGAGTACGATTGGACGACGTCCGTCTACGGAGACATCGAAGAGATGATCCCCTACGACGCCCCCGAACCCCTAGGGAACTACGTACTATTGTCCCACTATGTAGACGCGAACTTGTACCACGACATGCTAACTGGTCGTTCGGTCACTGGGATACTCCACTTCCTTAACGCCACTCCGATCGACTGGTTCTCCAAGCGCCAGGCGACCGTCGAGACAGCGACCTACGGATCGGAGTTCGTCGCCGCGAGAACATGTGTAGAACAAGTAATGGACCTACGTAACACGTTGCGTTATTTAGGTGTCCCAATCCTTGGTAAGAGCTACATGTTCGGCGATAACGAGTCGGTGGTTAACAGCTCTGCTAAGCCCCATGCTAAGCTACATAAACGGCACACTGCACTTAGCTTCCACCGCGTTCGCGAGGCTATTGCAGCGGGCATAGTTGGATTTTATCACATGCCTGGGCCTGAGAACCCCGCTGACATCCTCTCTAAGCATTGGGGATACCAGCAGATTTGGGCACAGCTCAAGCCACTTATGTTCTTCGCTGGTGACGTCGCCAATATGGGAGAAGTAGAATTTGAGGGAGAAGAAGAAGAGGAAGAGGATTTGGAGGAAGATGGAAAGGAGGGCACCACCCCGAGCGCGAAAGAGGGGAGTGATAGAAAATAAGGTAGACGAGCGACGGACGGACGGTCCGCGCATGACGTCAGTAGTGTGTTAGTCAAGTTAGTCTTTCGCTCCGAGTGGTCGGACGACGCGCGCACGCGCGCATGGCAACGAGGAATGATGCTCGAAGATGAGTGACCGCCGTCGGCGGCAGACGTAGATAACTCACAATATTTAGAATCACTTACGTGAACGTATTGTCACCCAAACACCCCAAAAGCTAAGTATATCGAGCGCCTCTAGCGTAGAGAGGCATAGTTGTAGTTGTTGTTGGTTCTCCTGCGTCGAACGAGGAGAATCGCCAGCATTGTTGAGCAAGCGACGCCACATCTGTTGATTGTCGTCGCGTTTGCCGTCGCGTTTCATAGAGTCCCCTACGGATTCTTGTCAGTTCTATCGCCCAGGAGGCGAATATTCCATCGATCGGTTTTGTTTTGCCTTTCTTTGGCTTGTGCTTATTGCATGTGCTTGGTGCCTCTGATTCCCCATGCGCTTCTGTGATGACTTCTCGGAGGCCGCATAACTCAGCCCATTGTTTGATGTTCTGGACCCGTATATCCTCGTTGCAGTCCATGTACACTATGACCTGTTCTCCATTGTCGTGCCATTGCGCAACTTCCTTGGCCAGATTGATCAGTATCTGTCACCTTGGTTCCTTGTGCCCCTCACCCTTCTTATTGAACAGGTCGCGATGTTGCCTGTATGCCGTGTATAGTCCCGGTCCTCCTTTTTTGTCACATGGACGATAAGCTGTTACAACGCGCAGTTGTCGATTCTGTTTTCCCCGATAGAGCTGCCACACCCAGCGACCTAACCCTGATGGGTCCTTGCCTCTTCCGATTTCTCGCAATGCTGCAGCCTCCCAGCTGATCTGTGCGGTTCCTCCCCATTGTTTGCGGTGTGTTCCCTGTTGGTGCGTGTTGTTGCCGCACACTATCCGGCTTCTTCCCGTTTCCCAATATCCCCTTGTTCTTTCGTGGAGGTGGAGGTGCTGGGGGGTATTTTTCCAATTGATACCAACTTCCGGGAAGCCAAATATATCGAACTGATATTCGTCAATGAAGTCTCTCAGGCTATCATCAGTGATGTCCTTGCACATTGCTGAGAGTCTCCCAAAGTTCTGGAATCCTAATCGCAGAATGCCGTTCTGCTTTCCGCTTGTTTCTCTGTTTAGTAATATTTCGCCGTAGTAACCGCCCGAATGGTTACCGACTGGATTTCGGCGTTTGTTTTTGTTTCTTGACGGCCTTGTCCCACCAGCCTGGGACTTGGCTGTCCCTGCTTGATTACAAGCCCGGAGCCGCCTTCAGGTGACCCTGAGGGCGGCTACTATGGCTTGAGTTGCGCGAAGGTTGGCTCACCTCCGCACTGCCGTGGTTGCGTTCCCCGTTAGGGGTATCTGTTGCCGATGTTGGCAATTGCGAGGCCGTCTCGATACAGCCTGCTAAATTTTTGACGACATCTTCAAGGCTTTGCATCTGCACAAGGAACGTATCCTTGGTTCCTGCTGTGATGCTCGAAAGATCAGATTGCGGGGTGGGTGGACGCTTCACGAACTTTTTGTTTTTTGGTCGGTGTGCCTTCTTCTGCGGCTTTGCGCTTGCCTTTCTTGCTGCGAAAGGTCGAGACTGAGTCGTCATCCTGCGTTCTCTCCCGCTGGTAAATGATCTTTGTCATTTCTGGTTCGTCTTCCACCTCTTCTCCGAATTCCATGTCTGAATCGTTATTGAGTATATGATCGATCGCTTCATCTGCCTTGGAGGTCATGGTCATGGTCGTAGGGTCCCAGATCATTTGTGCATTTTCCATGATAGCGTCCGGCTTGAAGTGAGCATACATGGTCTCTTTGCTAACCTCTGGGAACTGCCACATCAATCGGGCGATCATCCCTTTGATCATCGCTTGAGCCAGATCTTCCTTACTCGGGTGGTACTGAAAGATATATCCTCTCTTGTGCCATGCCAGATCGATCGAGGTAAAGATCGGCGTCCTCTTGCCTTTCTGATCTTCGTTTTTCCATTTCATCATGATATGCCGGAGGGAGTGCCCGCCTCCGAATGCGATTGCGTCTGGACAATCCATGTCAATTGCGATACCTTCATTGGTGGTGGTGAGAACTTGTTTGCACCACCCATTCTGCCTATTGAGTAGTTTGGCAAATTTTCTCTTGGCCACGGAGTCTGTGAGTCTCTGAAAGAGTGGGACTATCCTCAGCTTGGTCCCATGCGGGAATCTTGTAGCCTTGGATGAGTAGTACTTGCCAAACACGGCCGCAACTTTCTCTTTATCTTGTTGTGCGCATTCGATATGGAGTGCTCTTGGGTCCTTGCTCATGTCTCTCTTGGTGTCAAATTTGGTGCCATCGTTGATTCGTTCCCATCTCGCAGCCACTGTGCTATCGCACAACTTGGTCCAGACTTCTCCCCAAAAATTAACATCCATGTATCTTGTAGAATAGAGCATCCAACCAACTGTCTCCACGCTTGCTGCCTGAATGCATGCGACTTTGATTGACTCGTTTCGCTGTTTGTGGTACCATGTGACATTACTCAAAAGGTAGGTTTCCGTGCCTTCCCATTCCGCATGGACTTTAAGGTATAGACGCTGCGGTTCAAACGAGGGCCGCATTCCCTTAAAGAAGGACTTCAATTCTTCCATATCCTTTGGGAAGTGCTGAAGGTCATGCAGTATGGTCTGGTGTCCATCTTCTACCTTGTGGAGCTTGAAGGAGGGTATGACGCTGTGCATTCCCTCCATCCACTTTTTGCACATGAGAATCGAAGCCTGAACCGCAGCGCCCGGGGTGGTGTCGGTTGGTTTGAGTCCTAGCAATTGGAGATCCAAAAACTTCTTACTAATCGGCTTGTCCTTGGTGTTCGTGACGGCTTGGTTGGTTTTCTCATTTTTTCCTTTCTCAGTGGCTACGCTGTCCTCATCGTCCGACAGCATCCCGTTGTTGTCACGCTTGCCTTGGGTATTGTCTGGGCCTTTGTCGCCCTTGTTCGAGCCTTGTTCCGTCTCCTGGGTCAGCATTCTTTCCTGTTCGACCTTGCCGCTTGCCGCCGTTTCGTCGTCACTGTCCTCTGGAAGTCCAAATTGCTTTTTATAGGGGTTCCTGTTCATTTTCTTGGTGACCTGCTTCCATTCCTCTTCAATTTCTTCCTCGTCTCCTTCAATCTGCATCTCTTTGATCTTCGATTCGATGACTTGCTGGCTTTGTTCACCCTGCTTGATGATCTCCTCGACACCATCTGCTTTTTTGGTTTCTACTTCCATCTCGATTTCTTCCTCTTCGGCTTCCTCATCTTCTTCCTCTTCTTCGTTGCTATCCCATGTAGTTTGGCGTGCCTGAGACTGATCACCTCTTCGCCTTTGGGTGTCTTCTGAACCTTGTGCATCAATCCGATGGCATGGAGGCAGCCGAAGCATGCACGATCGGCCTTCTTGTGTGGTTTCTTCCGATTGGTAGCGTCTACTCCCACATCGCATCCTGGGTGTGCACAAAACCCGCACACCATGCATCTATGGGCCCATTGGGTTTCCACATCCTCCTTCGCCTCTTTGCACCAGTTTCCTGCGGCACACAAGGTCTTAACCTGTCCCACCGAGGCCATCATTGGCGTCATATCTTCCGGTCCTCCCTTGATCTTCCCTATTTCCTTAGCAAATTTGCAGTTCGTCTTCGTTCCTTTCATGATTGCTCCCAGAGCGTCCTCCTTCTCCATATCCGTCATGGTTCTATCCTTATGTTGCACCTCAGCCTTACGGTTGTTGTGCGAAGTTATCATTTTTGTGTCGGTCATTGTCATTTTTCTTACGTAGGTTTCCTACTAGGTTTTTACGTAGCTTGTGTTTTCTTGTGTTACCTTGTGTACTACGCGCTACATACGCGTTTTCGACTTCCCGAGTTCCGAAAAAGTAATTACCAACAACTAGAGAGTACTATTCACCACATACAAGCAGTGAAAAGTCAGTGCTATCCATTTAGCAGCTACCTGGATGATTGGAAAGGAATGATCTCCCCAAATTGCAGGAGCGATAAATGGCTACCTGGACACCAGCCAGCTGAGACGCAGGACTCATCCAACTTTTCACCTAGGAGGGATCATCAGCACTGGTCTGCACACCTACAGAGATGATGAAACCAAGCTTTGTGCTTGCATCCCTGATCAATTTCATTGACTGAGTTTAGGAGGGAAGAGTTGGGTACTAGTATCAAGAAGAACAACACCCAGCCACCACCCCAAACAAACAGCATGACAAGAACAAGAAGACCCACCAGCAGCAACAATGTCAGCCCTAGGGGCTCCTCCTGCTGCTGGTGGTTCCTTACCAGCGAAGAAGCACATGGTGCCAAAGAGACAGCCACCAGCAGCACCACCAGGAGCCACGATGACTCAGCACGAAGAGGAGGAGTCCCGCCCACCACCGCCAGCAGCACAGCAATAGTACTAGAATGGAGCACTAAGAACCAACCCCACCCTTCAGCATTTTTATTGTTGCTCCTTAGCTACACTTATACATAGGAGATCATTGCAAGGGAAAATAGAGGGATGATGGCCAAAGGTGCCACCAGTTGTTACGATAGTAGTGGTGGACAGAACCTAAGGCATCAATCCGACTGGCGGCTCGACTCACGTGACTTGCGACTGGGAGGACGTCAGGGCATCAATTACCTAGTCGGAGTATGCATACCAGATAAGAAGAGTCATCGCCGGCGGCCGCGCGGGTCACACCACAACATCGGACGCAGCGGGAGAGGCACTTTTCTCACACACATGCGTTTTTGCAGCGGTTTGATTCCACAAATGTTTGTTCCCAGAGAACATCGATTCCTTCCGCTTACCTTCAAAAGACAACGTTGATACAGTTCGACGTGGAAGATTCCCATTAATAGCAGTCTGACGCCACAGAAGTTCGAGCGAGATGCCTAGTTTTGCATATCCATCACCTTTCCAATTTGGAGAAACAAGTGCCGCTGAAAGTTCAAGTAGAGCGCCTCCACGAGACCGTCGAGCCCCGGGACGAGCGAAAAGCAACGATGAGAACTTCTTCACAGCGAACCCTTCATTAACGAAACCGCAGCGCGGAATGGGACCAAAGACAAAGTCTGGACGAGTGCTTCCGAAGCCTATGCCTGCACCTCATCGCGGCGGAAATCAGCAAGCTGCCCGAGTAGGTCGAAGCCCGCCGGAACATCGTGGTGTTGGAAAGACTCAGAGCTCCAACCTTGAACAAATGCAGGCCGGAGCTCGAACGCGAGCGTCTAGCTTACCAAGAAAGCCTCAAGCAGTGAAACATACCGAACCAGATGACTACATGGAAAGTGGGAAGAAACCCTCGTCGCTCAAAAATTTTCTTCTCAGCCCCGCACGGAACAAGCCACGAAGCGGAAAGGGTGGTGAGCTTCAAGCGAGTTTGCATTCAGCCCCTGACTTGGATTCAGTAAATCGTAAAAAGACGGGTCCGATCAAACAACTCTTGGCAACCCCCCTCCGCAAGGCTCCCATTACCAAGTCAAAGAGTGCCGATTTGGAATTTATGGCGGTCGACAGTGCAGACCTGGCCGAACCAGAAGATCGGGAAGGATCAGCCAAGGCCAAGAGTCGGTCAAAGGGCAGCAGTTCCAGGAGAAGACGACAAGCTGATAAAGACGAAGATAGTTCCTCGAAGAAGGACAAGCCAAAAACGTTCAAGCAGCTGTTGGGTAAGAAGCAGCCGCCGGAAAGGAGTAAAAGCGAGGACCTCGTCGACTTACGAAACACTCGAAGCAAATCGCCACCACGTGCCCGTAGTCCTCTTCGTCGCCCAGCTTCCCCAGAGCGAGAGCTTTCGCTCTCTCCGGAGCAGCCAAAGAAGCCCGCTTCTTTGCTTACGAATCTCCTGGACAGCTTGTATGATAATTACATGGACCCCAAGGCCAACAAAGATGACAGCGAAGAGTTTGAAAACCTTCATGCCAGTGTTTCTAGGTTCGACATGAGTATTTCAAGCCTTTTTTAACCGTTACCAATGTGGCATCTGACATGACAGCTGCCATTCGCTTTAGAAAGTCCATGCAAAAAATGTGCTCTAAAGACTTAATTGAGAATAAAGTAATGACTGGTAAAGTAGCCAGTTCCAATGAGGACCAGGACCATTACTTGTCCTGTAGGGGCCATGCACCGCATAGGATGGACCGGAAAGCATGACTCTATCATAGACCGCAAGAGAAATTACTTCTTCCCAAACATGGCTTGCATAATCATCTTCTTGTGAGTCGGGGGCGCAGGCGGCGTTTCTTCGTAACTTGGGTCTCGAAGGATTTCCGTGTCTGCCATGACTCGCTGATCATTGTTGTCGGCGACAGAAATGCTGGGCTTAACATCATCGGTAGAGAGACCAATTTCCGGGGTTGCTCGCTTCAATCTTCGGAGACGTAAATGTGAAAGTTTTGGAAGCTTTTTCTTAATAGTAGGAAACAGGCAGCCAGCAGCAAGGATGACGGCAGCAGCGACCAACATGATGGTTCCCCAGGCAGCCAGACGCTTTGATTCCGCAACCTGCAAGGTGTATTGCTCGAAAGGATCAGATCTCTTTGACTTTGTAACGCCTCGGTTGAAATTCTCTTGGTAGAACTGGAGCTTGCTGTAAGGATCCGGGCATTCCCCGTCCGGCGACCAGTAGTTCTGGTAAAAGCAGGCCTGGGAGTAGGCCAGAAGTTCTAGTGGTGTTCCAGAGACGGTGTAGTTGTATCCGTTCCAGTTGGATTTTGAACTGGCGTCGAAGATTTTCACGCACTGTGCGCTCTGCATTGCTTGGTTCAAGTACTGCATGTTGTCCGATACCCCAGTGACGTACTTGGGGTTGCACTCTTGTGTTGAGTACTGGTGCACCGCGAAACCGTTGCTGTAGTCGCACCCAACGCCGTAATACCCCTGACACTCGGAGGAATACCCCGAGAAGTCGTACTGGTTGAAAGCCGATACCCCAGCGTAGGCCATGGCGTAGACGAATTCGGAGAATCCCGTCCGGGTGTAGAAGGAGTTGATGAAGGTGTTGGCGTTGCAGCCGCTGAACGACTCCCCTTTCAGCGACCCATAGAGAGAGTAGGCGACATTTGCGCCGAAAGGAGGAACCTTCCCCATGTACCAATAGTCGTTCTCGTCGACAGACCCTTCCTCCTCTTCATCCCCGTAGTTCATCCAGGTCCAGGCGCAGTGCTGGAATTCGACGTACAGCGTCTGAAACTGACTCAAATCTTCCAGGACGTTGTCCGCGTCTTTCCAGTACATTTTCTGGTAGACGTTCGGGTTGCCAGAGCCTGGCTTGTAGTATGAATCATCCTTGGCGCCTTGTGCCGCGGTAAGAAGCACCGAGGACGCAAGAGCGACGGATGCAATCCTTTGCATCATGGTCTACTTGTGTTGTGCTGGGACCGACAGAACAGTCGGCGACTACTACGCTTCGAAATTGTGGAGTGTGCTAGCTTCCCAGCCGACCGACCACACGATCGGCATGCATCCGATAATTGAACCATTCAAATAGAGCCCGAATCCCACCATTTCGTCTAAGTAATGGTTTAGAATTCTGCAAAACTCAATTCTCACGTTCACGGACATGCGCCTCAACGCTCTATTATGGGACCGGGCGATTCATATATTATACGAGACTGTATATATATCATACCGCATCATCGGATTTATCACTATCGCAGGCTCGGATTCGAAATAGCCAATTCTCTAACAAAATTCTTCGATGCACGCGAAGGTCTCCTCGGGAAGGTGCTAGCCGAGGACCCAGAGCTCACGGTAATTAGGGATTTCCGAGCCTGTATCGCTAAATGAATGTGGATTCACCGTCATGCCCCCCAAGATTGGAAATTGAATTTGAGTGGAGGCCACAAATTGTTTGTTTGTTTGCTTGCTACCGGTAGCTTTGCATAGCTTGCGGACACCTCGACACTTCCACCACACCGAAGATCTCGCAACGTCGCATCTTCTTCCAATCTACATTGCACCAGGTCGACATCGGTCATTGCTCAAGACAGCTGATCTGTGCTCTCTCGCTGTGGCATTTCATTTTCTGCAAGTCTAAATCAACATGACGGCAAAGCGTCTTTCAGCATTGCTCTTGACGCTGGCGAGTGCCGGCACAGTCCTGGGATACAACAAAAAATACGGTACCTCGAGCGGGTCGTCGTCGTCCTCCTCCTCCTACTCGTCTTCCTCCTCTTCGTCGTCGTCGTCGTCGTCGTCCTCGTCGTATGCAAGCAGCTCCAGCAACGCCTATGGTGTCAACTTTTTCGCCGAGTCGGCAAACACTTATTACGATGGATACCAGCAGGCGTGGCGCTATTTAGGGTGGTACGTGGACTGCGGATCTCCTTCCGACCGCTACAACGATGGCCACAGCCACGACTCGCATGATAATAATAACAAGCGATATCAGGGAAACATGTACTGCCAACGATACTTGATGTGGGCTGCCGTAAGTTTTCCAGTTCAGTTGTGCTGCTAGTCTCATCTCTCGCCATTCTCACATCACATCATCTCTTCCCCTAGTACGTCGATCCAAACTATTCGGGGGGCGGCATCGGAGAGTACTCTTTCTACGACTACTCGTCGCAGTCCTGGGACGAGACAGCGTGCAACTCGCACGGAAACGGACGCTGCGTTCCCATGGATTGCCACGACATGGACACAACGACTTGGGAACTACTTGGTGTCTTCAAGGAGGCTGTTTACTTTGGTAATGACGCCTTCTTCGAACAGCTTTTTAAGCACGAAGGAGTCTGCGTGTGGAACGACGAGGATCTGTACGACTTCATGTCCGAGGCGCGTCAGGGCTCTTGGTCGGAAGGCTGCATTCGCACAAAAACCATGAACGACGACGGATCAGATTACTTGTACATCGACCTCAAGCCAACCTACAACGGCAACATGACCTATGCGCTCTATACTGACTACATTTGCAAGTCAGAATACGATGGACTCAACGTTGCTGTTGATAGCGTTGCCAAAAGCATGGGCCTCCTCTACGGCGACTATTTGGATCAGTGGAACGACGCTTTGGAAATTTACAAAGTCTGCCAACCCTGTCGCGCCTACAATCTCCAATACTCGTACTCGTCAAGCAAATCCAGCTATAGTTCCAGCAGCTACATGAACAGGTACTCCAAGTATTCAAACGGGAAATACCAGTACTACTCTTCGTCTGCCAGTTCCAACTACGGGTCAAGCTCTGGATACAATAAGTACAACAGTTACGCGTACTATGCCAGTCAGCACCAAAACAACGGGGGTGGGAATGATGGATACAATAGGTATGGGAACGGACGAAAGCTGGCGGACGATGACGACTATTACGATCCCAACGAGGGATACTTCGAGTGCGACGACGACGCTGACTACACGAACGTTAACCAGTGCATGAAGTTCCGAACGCATGCTGAGCTCGAGGTGGCGACTTGGGAAGACCTGGTTGCCGCCACCAACCAAGGAGGTATTCTGCAAATTAATGTCTCTGGAACCATTTTTGGTTCGGAGCGTATCTCAAGAGAACAGCAGAAATATATTGACAATGTCCGACGGCAGGAAGTGGCGCAGGCAAAGGCTGAAAAGGCCGCAGCAAAAGAAGCCGTCAAACTTTCTGAGCAGAAGAGGAGTGACGCTTTCCGTTACATGATAACTGGCGCCATTGCGCTGGCATTCGCCGTCTTGGTAACCGGAAAGAGGCTATTCTCCCAACATGATTCGACGGAAGGAATGGCGGAACCACTTTTCAATCAAAGGGCTGTCGCTGCATAGACAGCTGAATAGGGGAAGACAACCGGAACGCCAAGATACCGTGTTTTTTACCTGTATACTTTGGACTTGTAGACAACGAATATTAATGCATTTTTCAAAAACAGCAAAGCTTGTCTGAGTGCGTATCGAGTTGTTGTATCTATCTACAATAGCCCGGGACATGCCCTTATTTAACTTCTCGCTATCGAACTCAATTACCCCAAGTCGACTTCATCACCTATCGTACTAGGTAAATTTCCAGATAGTAGTAAATTTCCAGGTAGGATTAGGGTCGTAGTAGTAAATTTCCAGGTACTCTTCACCAATGCATCATGTATGTTACTATTCACATGCAGTTTGGCGGCGCAACTTGGCACCTTCCCTCACTTGTTGACCGCGTTGGTGGCGTGCGGGCGTCCCATCTCGGGCATGGATCACATCTATTCCTCGTCGCCTATGGTCCAAACAAAGACGGAATCAAGGAGTCCAGTGTTGGACTGGTTGACCTTTCCAGCAGCGATACCCGAGATATCCGTTGGCCTTTGCTGACAACTGCTGATTCCGCTGAGGAACGAACTTCCATCGAGTGCATGTTTGGCACCAGTGGTGCGTAATCTTAAATCGTGCAATATTTCCTCCATCTCAATCATCTGTTTTTTGTCTTTAATGGCACTCAGCTTCAATTTGGTAATCTCTTCTCGTTGAGCTGCAGTGATGCGCTTGCTAATGGCATTCAAATTCTTCAAATTCTCATTTTCAAGTTTCAACCTTTGGATCTCCTCAGTTGCTTGCAGGTTTTCTTGGATAAGACTGTCACGCTTCCGAATAATCTTTGCAATAACTTCATCCAAATCACCCACATCATCATCGAGGGACGTATCTCTAAGTGATCCTAGCAATGATATCTCGGCGCAAGCGTCACGACTTTCTGTGATCGAATTTCGCTTTGGGTTGATATGGGAGTTTCGTTTTTCAGGAAACAAATGAGCAGAATCAATACTGAGAAGACTGTTATCCATCCCCTTTGATGATGCCACGCCTGCAGGATCACTCGCGCCCAGGGACCCTCTCCTCGCGACCTTTCGCATTACAAATTCTTCGTGCTGACCATCGATCCAAACAGGATAGCAAAGGCCATGCTTAAAATGTTGCCTCAAGAAACTTATTGCTGCATCCATCTCAAAGCGTCCCCTCTATTTTAGCTGGTGTAGAAATATTGTTTCTGTTCCAAGCTACTGTTTGTGTTACCATACACCGGACAGCAGGACTCGAGCTAATAGGGTGTGAATTTCTCAACGCATCCAACGGGCGTGTGGCGCACGAAGCTAAAGAATTGGCAGTTCACCCGGCGCGCAACGGCAGTGCGGGTAGCTATTCGAGCACGTGCTTTTATCCCTCGCTCGTCAAAACCGCAAACACGAGGGCCTCGGAGCACTGAAAATTTTCATGGAAGACGTACGATACACGAATTTAAGCATAAAACGAGTAGTTGGTACTATTAATGTTGGGGAAGAATGGACAGTACAGCCTGATGTGCAGCTACACATAGAAACAGCCAGCTGGTTCAATCCGGAGGGTCCGCATAGATTTGTAAGCAGTAATTGTTGTTCTGAGCTCAAAACCATCGTTTGTCCGAACCAAACATCGCTTCGAATCACAGCAGCGTCTGCATTTTTATTCGACAGCAGCAATACCGTAGATTCATTTTTTAACATTCAAGTTTAAAGATTTTCGATGTCGAGTTATAACTCCATTCAATTTCATCTTGTTGGATTCATCAAAAGTAGGTACTGTGCCACATTCTCTCACCAGTCAAAGACACCATGTTCCAAGGCGTTCTGAACTTGTTGTCGTTCGGTCCGCATTTTGTCAATCTCAAGTCGAAGTTGCTTTCTCTCAGTTCGAAGCATTTTTATTTCACGTTTTGCTTGTTGCAGCTGCAGTAGAAGTGAATCACGTTCTTGTTGAACCATCGATGCTGTCGTTGTGGCTTCTGTTTTCAGTGTGGAAACGTCGTCGTCGCATTTCTTCTTCTTAAATGTTGCTGATTCCGTGGATGGATCATCGGTAGGGAAGGCATCGGCGTAGCTGCAAGTAATACAGTCCCACATGGTCGTTGTTATTATTGTTATTGATGTTGCAGAGTATTATCGCTCCGGTGGAGCCTTGATCTGTTCTCAAACGAAAATGACCAAGAATCTTCTGGTTTTTATTTTATCGTGGTGCTTGCTAAAATTTCGTGGCACGGGGCGGGCTATTCTTTGGTTGGCCTTCAACATATGCCCCAACGCCAGGCGAGGTGCGCAACGCTTTGCGCACAATGTAGGAATGGCGCACCTGTCATTGCTCCTGTTGGAAATTGCACCGACCATGAAGTGTTCTGCGACTTGCACTGCTAGTGAGACGAAAGCGGCATTATTGACAGAAAAATTGCAGTCATGCCATCGCCCAAAAAGCCTGTTACAAGCAATTCTCGATCAAAAATACACGATACGCATAGCCTGTTGAATGTGGCACTGCAACAGCGAACAGCATCATGTTGTCTTCAACTAATCCGCTGTACGAGAAAGAATAGAGCAAACATGAAATCTCGTTACATTTATGCACATTAAATCAACAAGAGTCGTCCATCCAAGGCCAGCTTCGAGTCATTACACTCTAGAATATCGCATGCGGTTTATCACCAGCTTTCATAGTCAAGATCAGAAGTCATCTCCCTCCCCGAATATTTTTCTCGTAGGTCGATAAGCGAAGGTCTAGAACACAGCGGGTACACAAAGGCATCCTTCAAGAAAAGAACTTCTGTCATTGTTGCTTTCATCTGTCACTTGCATGCCCCCCATCGACAATTCTTCTTCAATTATTTTCATTCTTTCTTCAGCCACCCGCAATTGTTGGCGAAGCTGTTCTTGCTCGGCTCGAAGCTGCCTTTCTCGTTCTGCCGCTTCTGCGGCTTCTGCCTGTAACTGCATTCTGATCTGTTCTTCCCCACAGGGATCGCGAAAGAGGTCAGAGACAGCGGAAATGAAATCCGACATGGTAATCTTCGAGAGCGGTTGTGAGGGGATGGCAATACAAAAAAGCAGTACCAAAGATTGTGACGACAGCCGGTCACGGTCCTTTCTAATGTGGTGCTGTCTCGCTCTGGCGTAAGCGGGAGCAATACCAATAATGTCCGTTGGGGCACCAAAATGGTCTTGACGTGCTTTGATTTCGAAGGCGCACTCTTTTGGTCGTCGCAACAACAGTCGCATAGTGCGCACATCTTTTGTCATTATTTTGACTACTTCGACTAACTACCGCTTCTGACCATCATCCGATTTGAAGACTGCAATGGAATTGCGAGGATGCAAGATTTCGAAAGAGATGTTGCAGTCCTATTCACATGCGTTGTGAAAGAATCAACTACGGCAGCCTTGTCATAGAATAAAGATCACGTTCATAACTCTAAGAGATCTAAAGGAGCAGGAGGTCCGAATCAGGCCCAGGTTCCAATGGACACAATCGATGACTTGCGACAGCGGGGAAACCACGAATTTCAGCAAGGAAATGTAAGCCAAACAATGGGTCGCCGGAAAGTTGATCCATTTATCTGGTCACACGCTTCTAATTCTGCCGTTCTGTTCCATTTTCCAAGATCGACAATGCGCTCTCCTTTTACACAGCGGCGATCGAAAAGGCAGTTGAAAACGGTGGGGGTGGCTCAAGTACGGCCTTTAAGAACGAGCTGAATAAGAACCTGTTGAATCGCTCGGCTTGCTACTTTCAACAAGAGGTACGACCTTTCAGTCGGATGATCGTCTCTCCATGTTGCCATTACTTAACGATCTTGATTTAACGCCTCAGGAGCTAGAGTTGGCTAGGGAGGATGCGCACCAAGCGTGGGTTGCCTCGGAAGAATCAAATGTAAAAGGTAACGTGGAAAAGCTGCGGGCGAGTAGGTCTCCGTGCAAAGAAAATGAACACTAACGCTTTGTTCGATTTATGAGCAGCGGCCTATCGGCTTGGGAAAACGTATATCGCTTTGGATGAACCTGTAAAAGCAATTCAAGTTCTGAACACTGCCCTTACTATTCCGGGCTTGCTACCCAAAGAGAACGCCACTTTGCAAGAGCTACTTCAACAGGCACAAGCAAAAGTAGAAGCGCCTGAAGCCCCGCTAGAACGTACCATTAAGGGTGTCAATCGTCCCATTTCAATACGAGAATTCGTCAAGGGAAAAAGCCTTGGAGTGGGAAACTTCAGCGAAATTATTGTCGTCACTCACAAAGTCACCAATGAACAATTTGCGCTCAAGATACTAGAAAAAAAGCAAGCAGCTGATTTGGCGAAGAGGCAACACCCCAACGTTCACAATGAGATTGCTATGGAATGTCGAGTTCTGCTCGAGAGGTTGCCGATACATCCTCGTATCATTACCATGTATCATGCTTTCCAGGATTACTACAATTTGTACTATTTGATGGACCTTCACAATATCAACCAAGATCTGTGGTCGTGCATAAGATACAAAGGTAAATCAAATGGCGGCAGCGACGAGGCGTAACTAACAACAATCTCACTCATTTTTTAAAAAGGTAACATGGTTGGGACACATGTTACCATGACGAAGCGATGGCTGCTACAATTGATTGACGCACTCGAGTGGGTGAGTTTGTTCATATGTTTGGATGATACTAGCGTACACTGAAGATATTTATTTCTCACTGTTTCAAAGATCCACTCCCATGGAATCGTACATCGTGATCTCAAACCCGAGAATATTCTGCTAGACTCACTTAACAGGGTGGTAGTAATCGACTTTGGTACTGGTAGGAAAAATAAATCTATGATTGTCGGTCGCATACCATGGTGGGTTCTCACGTCCGTTGCCATTCTTTCATCGCAGCAAAAGACTTGATCCAAACGGACCTAAATGGTCCAGAATTCGTCGGGTGAGTTGGGCCTGTTTGGTGCTTCGATTCGCTCCACTACTAGTGTGCCTTGTTCGCCTAACGCAGCGGCTTCGGTTCCCAACTACAGGACCCCGGACTTTATGTCACCAGGTAGGAATGATTGCTTAAATTCTGCCCGTTTCCTTGCGCTTCGTCTCACACTTCTTGCATCTCCTTCGGTTTGGAACCAAAGAAGCGGTAACTGGATTTTCCGGGATGCCTGGCGACCAGAAGGGAGAGGAATCACCCAAAGGGGCGAATCATTGCGCGGACTTGTGGGCACTCGGAGCAATCGCGTACATACTTCATACCGGATCGTGCCCATTCTGGAGCCCTTCCCCGTATCTGACGTTTCTAAGAATCAAGAGAGGCCTACTCCCTAGAAATTCCTGGGCGATGCCGGATGACGAAAGTTGGGAGTTTTGTAGCAATTTGATGAAAGTCGACCCTGGACAGAGGTTGGGGGCTGATTGTTATCAAGTCAAGGATGGGAAGGTGATAATTAGGAAAGGGTACGATATTCTACGAAATCATCCATATTTTCAGGGTGTGCACTCTACGAAAGAAGGCCAGTCACATGTCATTCCGTCTCTGCAAGACCTTGCACTGCGAGCCTGCTCAGAATTAGCACAAAAAGATGCCATTAACTTGGACATTTGTGATCAGCACCCACCAGGTGATAAAAGTGGCCATGATTTTTTGCGCCTCTCCGATAGGGAAAGGAAACTCATCTGGCATGTTTTGGACAAATGCAAGGTGTTCAAAGATGGGGACGAAACTCGAGTATTCCAACGTTTCTTCGACAATGACATTGACTTCCTTCGTGCCAAAGTTCGGCCGACTTCACGTGATTTTGTCGGTTTGACCCAGATGAACGATGACGAGTACAAGCCGCAAAGTCAGCGTGGCAGCCAAGATCCTTACGCCAAGAAAGATGAACCAGAACCTGTGAGGTTGGCATTGCTGCGAAATCCATGGCTGACAACGACGGCGGATTTAACACCTGAAACAGAAAAGACCTGGCTAAAAGGATGGAAGAACGCAATTGCTCACGTCAACAAGCTTCGGCCGAGGGCTGTGGTTGCGTGTGCACCTCATATTCCGACCAAATACTGGAAATTTCTCTCGCGAATCCGTGACTCTATTCCTGTTGTCTGGAATGATGGGTCCGTCTACTACACATTTTGGTTAAGTGGTTTTCAATTCATTGTTATTCAGAAGGCGGGTTTTGAATGCCCAAACGGTGATAGCGTTGATGACACTCTGCAGATGAAGTGGCTACGCGAGCAAATGGAACAGTCTCGGATGGCGAAACCGCAGTTATTTTGTTTCTGTGATTGTGATCCACGTGAACTCCATCCTATGGTTTTGAAGCGGTTGGCTCGAGGTAGGGTTCTTTGCCTATTTGGCGTGGCGGGTGAGGAATTGGATTACAAGATGTCCTATGCAGCCAACGAGAAATTGGAAGACGACGCGTCGGTCAAGTCAACAGACAGTAAAGAAGACGACGATGATGCGCACACAATGCGCGTAGTCGCATCCAACAAGAATGGCATTCAATGGTTGAAAGTGGACGAAAAGGAGAAGTGGTCGACCGAATTTGAGAGTATTGACATGCCAGCCAACACTAACTAGACGATCAGCTATTTAGAGCGACGGTTTGAGTGATATAGGTAGAATGCCCTCAACTTCTGGAGGATCTGATTGATCATCTAGTGTGCAGTTACTACTTTGAAATTATTCGAAGAGAGCATTGAAGGACTCATTTTCTTGGCCCGACTTGACGATGTGTACGGGGACTTCCAATGTTCGGGGGTCTTTTTTTGAATATCGGTCCGCCGCTGTCATCGCTGCAATGCGCTCGTGTTGATCAGCCGACTTGCCAATCCACACATAAATTTCCCAGCCGCTATCGATCAAGAAGACGTCGTCGTTGTCAAGATCGGAGCGCTTAAAGCATTTGCACTCCTTGCTCGTCTTTCGGATCGATTGGCCAGTGGCAACCAACTGCAAATCCTTCGATAGATCGCCATCTACCCGAAAAAGAAGAGGTTCGAATTCAACAACTCCTTCATCATCGTGCATATCTTCGGCGATCGTACCCTCACCCAAATAATCCCAAAACTCCTTGTATTCTTCGTCTCCCTGGCCCTGGTCCAAAACAGTCGCGGTACCCATGGTGCACAGATGCTCTGCCCACTGGTTGCTCGAAGCCTTTTCCAGTGGTTTTGCGGACTTTCCGTGCCAGCACCACACGTTTGCCTTTCCCCCAAACAAAATGAAAGAGTCGCCCGCATTGAGAGAACATTTGGAAAGGGGAACCTGTGAGAGAGTCATGAGTTTCTTATTCCCCTTAACTTGAAACAAGACCGGGTGCTCTGGGTCGGGCTCGACATGATTGAATCCACTCTCGATACCTCCATCCAAGTATTCCAAAGTTTCAAAGTATGACCTGAAACTGTCGTCTTCGTGCCCCTGGATTTGGCGATGTTGAACAGGCAGCCCCCCTAGGTAGTCATCAGCTTCAACCATTTTGTAGGCAGCAGTTCCATATTCATCTTGTGAGCTCTCTGCCCCAATCCAGATATGAATGTCGTGACTCAGAGCTTCCGACGTTCCTGCGCGATAGGACTTCATGACGATATAGGAATCGCCTTTGTGGAACTCTCCATATCGTTCTTCTGGCCAAGGCTTGACTTGGAACTTTTCAATGCGCCACACACGTAGCTCAGGCTTCTGACCAATTCCGTCCCATGCTAGCTCCCCGGCAGCAGCCGCCTGCTTAATTTTGTGGTCCAACTCAGAGCCAACTGGTTTTGGCAACAACGAGCTATTGTTAGATGGCGGTGGCCGCGTCATCGTTACACTCAACACTTCCACGAAAACCAGGGCGCCATCGACTTACTCAGGGCAAGGTTTGTGTCCTTCCAGGAAATCTTTTCGACCGGCATGTTTGTTTGATTGAGAGTTTTGGTCACGCTCATTGCGAAATGTGGGGAGGAGGCACGGATTCAGTTCAGATTTACCTTTTCTGGATGACTGCATGCCTTCTTTCGTTTGAGAAGCGTGCATCTTCTGAATCCACGACTCAAATGGCAATCCCGGAAAAAACTCTTCTTCTTCCGAAGAGAAAAGGAAAGAGAGGGAACGGCACGAACCAAAAGTACTCTAGTGTTGGTACGCGCGTCTATCAGCTTGTGTACAGACAACAATAGCTATTCGAGGTGTAATGTCACGATGACCCGATGCGTAAGGACGACATGGAGACCATTTTCTCGTTCATGTCTACTCTCTCGCTTTTTAGAACAAGAAGAATACTACCGGTAGTATTAATAGTAATACTAGTAGTAGTACTACTATTAAAGCAGCGAAAAGTGCACGCTATCCATTTAGCTAGCAGCTACCTAGACGATCGGAAAGGAACGATCTAGTACTAGTATGCGAAGAAGGTTCTTTTCGCGACCCTGAAAATGCAAGCACATGCATAGACTTGCTCAAAGGGATGGTTGGTCAGCAGCAGGTTTCGTCATACAGTAGAACAGCTTTATCTTGCGGCATCATCCCATCGCATGGTCGATCTCTATGTCGTGCCGCGTGGTTCGCCTATTAGTAGTAGTACTAGTATCATGCATACTACTATTAAAGCAGCAGCGAAAAGAAGTGCACGGGCCGCTATCCATTTTGCAGCTACCTGGACCATGGGAAAGGAATGATCTTGCCAAATCGCCAACGCAATAATGGCTACCTGGAAAGGCAGCTGAGTCTCAAGACTCATCCGACTTTTTCACCCATTAGGGATCATGAGCGCTAGTCTGCACACCTACAGAGACCATGAAACCAAGCTTTGTGTTTGCATCCCTCATCAATTTCATTGAGTGAGTTCACGAGGGAGTTTGGCTGCTGCCAAGATGATCAAAGTAGAGCACATTTTTCTTCTAAGCATAGTTGGCAACTCAAAGTACCAAACATTTTCATACAACTCATTGCCTTGCCTTGCCATAAAATCTCAACTTGCATAGACTCTTGAAGTGTTTGAGGGCTGTACTGGATATGATCTTCTCGGATGTGCACTGCCATGTGTCTGGCATAAGTGTTGCTTGGGGCATTCCTTTGCAGGAGAGCCCGGATGCTAGTTCAGTGCTGTTGGAAGCAAGTCTTAATTTTCTGCTGGGTATTGCCAATATAGAATTGGTCACAAAGACCGCAACTCAACTTATAGACCACCATGGACTTACGGCAGTTACCACCAAGGCCAAAAGCTCCACCAGTACAATTGCAATCACAGTCTTTGAAATCCCCACTATCCACGCCTTGAAGGAGCTTGGATCAAAGATCCTGCTGGATGAGCTCCCTGATGTTCGAAAATCTCTTGTACGACATTGAAAAACGCAGCCACTGCAATCCAAATCTCGCACGCATCTGTTTAATAATCCTGTGGATTGGGTATGACCAAAGGAAGGAAAACCCAATGCAGAAAAACACCTTCTGTCTCCAGCTGGATTGTCGAGCTTCACACTGAGTAGCCTCCTTCTTGGCAGCCTTGCAGTTCCAGAATGACGTAAAGCCTCAGCATGGTCCGGATAAAGGCAATCTACATGAGTGTAGCAAGACAACCCAGGAATGCTAGTGAGGGTTGCCAGTTGAGAGGTGATGCCCTAACTTACTGCGCAGAACACATTTGGGGGATGAGTCGATGATGAGTTCAAATACGAAAGGACCTGATTGGGTTTAAGCCCAACTTTGAATCCTAGCCGGTTTGGTTCACGCCAAAACATCAAAATGTCAAGGTAGTGAAACTCCCTTGCTTGAATCAATTGATAACAGGGGCGATGGGGAGTCTAAAGGAGTACCGGGGCTCCAGATCACTCCGGAAAACTTCAGGTTATTGCTGCCTGTTAAATGATTCACTCGTGTTTGAAATCTTCGCAGCCATCGATCCAACATAGCTGTGGTGGTCTTCAGGCCCCCATCAGGAAAGGGAAAATATGGGGGTACCCATATCTATGCCCGGGACCCCCCAAAATAGCCATCACCGTGGGGAGGTCTCCGAACCCATTATTATCCCCCCAAATCTTACTTAACCCCTTAACCAGCAGCTATGGCCCACCCCCCTATCTAACTGCCACACCATTCATTATTTTGCACATCATTCAAAAATGGCAATAACCATTCATACCGTCCTTCCATTGGGCAACCCTTACCCCTCCCTAATCCATAATACAACTTATGAACTACCGGTACCTTACCATTTCTCACAGCACTTTTCATTTTCAATGGCACTCTACTCCCATACTACCGCCCCCCACTACCATTACCCCATCCCCTTACCAGTTCCAAATGGGTTCACATCAACGAAATGCCATTCCCTCTTTATACTCTCTCTGTCACTCACTACGCCCTACCCCAATTAGAAATTCCCAGTCCATTAATGAATTTCCTCAACATTTCTAACAGTTACTCTAAACAGCCATTACGCCTGCCCTTTCCAATTCATCCTCATCTGTTTCAACCAATTGTCCCCCCGTCACCTCAACGACTACTGGATTCCCATCGTCATCCACTATTGGAATTGATAACATCTCTTCCTCCTGCCCCCCCTGCAGATTATCTCGTCTGCGCCTCCCCTGAAGACGATAAAACTGTCATCACAATATATACCATCAAATAGGCACCCAGAAAAGAGTGAGTGCTATTCTTCAAGCAAATAACTTGCTATGAGGTCAGCCAACCATGCTGATTCGAAACCTCCAATAGTAAGACCTTTGGATTCGATTGGGACGTCACCATTGTACTCATAATACTTGTCCTGATAAGTGAGGAGGGTCTGACCCATTCCAAACTTGATCATTTCCAAACATGATGAGACGGTGGCACGCTTTTCTGTAGGGATAACAGCGGTGTTGTGATCAACTGCCTTCTTTACCATTCCAAAACTAATGCTTGCTAGGATGTAATTTGTCAATATGGAGGAAATTGCGTGACTTCTAAAATGCTAAAATAAATCGCACTGCGACAGGCCCATATCCGAGGCCTCTCGCTCTTTCCCGCTCTTTTCCAAGTTTTCCGGGTCCTTTTCAAAATTCAAATATGCCCTATTTAGAGCGATTTTTGACCGGCCAGCGCGAATTGGAATTCAATCATAGAAAGTCGCCGAACACCGCCAAACGGTATTTTCGTCAATATTAGTGCCTATTTTGACGGTTAATTGTGATGAATAGAGAAAATCTTGTCTTGAGTGTCACATTGGACATCCATTCAAAACGACACAATTTAACGCATATGCGTAAAACATCTGTGTAAACTACCATATGCCTTTACGCATCGACGCTATCGTGCGGCTGCCCCACACTTCACCCCACATAAAATGGCGTAAAATACAGTTTTACGCATTACACACATTGCGCCTTGCTCCCGAGCTACCGGGCGGATCTTAGCTCATACATCGCTTTGTGGCATTACCCTGACCCACGGAGTGGTAGCTTATACGAGACCATGCGACACCTACCATGAAACATCAACCAGATCAACTATCACGAATATGCTATAATGCTTAAATTTGTCATTACTCAATGATTCAATCTATTTCTCAAACGCTCCATCATAGCCAAGTAATCAGGATCTGGGATAAATGAAATATCTTCTGGCATAGGTTTCATCAGAAACAAACCGTGTCGCGTTCGTACACGTGAAAGAACCACATAGGCCCAATTGCGGGTACGGCTCCAATCCATTATCACCAAGCTGTCCATCGATTTACCCTGGAGTTTATGCACAGTTGTTGCGTAGTTTAGCACCGCCGGAACATGTTTTAAATCCATTTGCGCTTTCAGGATGCGCCCTTCGAAGGGCATTTGTACTGTCAATTTCTTGTTGGCAGGTAGAAGATCAAAAGTGTCATCCAATCGAAGATCACGCTTTTCGTTGTATTTCAGTTTGATAAGATTCACATCATTGATGTCAACCATATTGACCCAACGTCCATGTACTTTCATTGGTGTCAATTGTGCATCTGGTTTCAAAACGATGTGATCAAACGTGCAGCATGTGCCATTGGCAATGCATTTTGATACATCAATGTTGTCGCTCACCATCAACTCGCAACCTTGGAACAACCCAAGGAACGGATCAACTTTGTAGGATTGTTGTTTGACGTGCGCATCGGAGCAATTTTCCCAAAGGTAGTGTTGCGCTTTTGCATCAAGCTGTATTTTGGAATCACCCCAATTTCCGGAACTCCGAACGATGATTGCGCCATTTGGTATTGGCATGGCTTCGTCTTCATAATGAAACCTCTCCAAGTAGCATCGAAACACGTTTGCGTTAATCGTCGACCTTTTTCGATTGGTGTAAACCGCATATCGAGCAGTAAGATCTTGAGGAATCTCCAAGTCGTTGTTCTCAATATCACGGGTCGCAAGGATTTCTCTTAGTTTTGTCGGGTCACCATCCCGTGCTTGTGCCATTGCTTCCCCAAGCTCTGGATCATCCTTGTAGCGATGCGTACCATCCAGTTCGACCATCACATTCAATGCAAGTTCCCAGATGGGACTTGGCGGTCCTTTGTAAATTGGTGTTCCTCCGAAACCTTCGAGTTGACAAAAGTCCCCAAGAAAAAGAATTGGTATCCTTCCATAAGGATATTCTTGGCATTGAGATTCTCCTTTGCACCGTTCTGAAATCCGAGCCAAATTTCCCATATGAGCAAAAGAAATCTCATCAATGATGTAAAGACGGGTATCCGCTGCTCTTTGAATATCCTCATTTGTAATGTCGCGATCTTTCCATAGTCCAAACAATCGATGTGTGGTGTCGCCCAGAATCTCACTTGCTGCTGCACCCGTCATTGCGCTAACACGAATGGTATCTGACGTGAATTGGTGATCAATATTGGCACTGAAAGCTTTTGCATACGCCAACAAGGATTCAAGAATGCGGGCTATAGCAAAGTCGTTAGTATACGAATCCATTCTTTTCGCAAACCAATCAATCCGGTGAAACAATACTTACATTTTCCGGCACCAGCTGGACCAGTGATGAACATGACCAAAGGTGCGTTGCTTCTATCGCGTCTAGCAATGAGTTCCTTCAGCCCTTCCAAAGCAAGCAAATCACCAAAACCAGTCGCATCATCGTAAAACGTCTTGACATAGGTTGCAGCCAACACTTCAAATGCTCGTTGTTGCTTCTCATCTAGTTTGTCGCGTCTGCCCCATGCAATAATGGAGTCTTTCGATCCCGTGGCGTATTTTGGTTGATTTACTGTTTCGTACGAAGTTCCATCCGTGGACGATACCAACGTGTTTAGGGTCGCCACAGAACAAACAAATCGTCGTTTTGGATCATCAGCATCCGTAGTATTTCTGATGACGGATTGGGGGGGCGGGGCATAAGCAATCACTGTGCGTAAAGGCGTATATTGCGTCGCATCTGGGAAAATCATAATTGCACTTGATACTTCGTCATTGCTGACAAAACTGGGTGCAACTTCGCGATAAGCTCCATTGTTCAATCCATACGATGTTCCGAATAGATCACTCTCTAAATGAAATATCTTCTGGCATAGGTTTCATCAGAAACAAACCGTGTCGCGTTCGTACACGTGAAAGAACCACATAGGCCCAATTGCGGGTACGGCTCCAATCCATTATCACCAAGCTGTCCATCGATTTACCCTGGAGTTTATGCACAGTTGTTGCGTAGTTTAGCACCGCCGGAACATGTTTTAAATCCATTTGCGCTTTCAGGATGCGCCCTTCGAAGGGCATTTGTACTGTCAATTTCTTGTTGGCAGGTAGAAGATCAAAAGTGTCATCCAATCGAAGATCACGCTTTTCGTTGTATTTCAGTTTGATAAGATTCACATCATTGATGTCAACCATATTGACCCAACGTCCATGTACTTTCATTGGTGTCAATTGTGCATCTGGTTTCAAAACGATGTGATCAAACGTGCAGCATGTGCCATTGGCAATGCCTTTTGATACATCAATGTTGTCGCTCACCATCAACTCGCAACCTTGGAACAACCCAAGGAACGAATCAACTTTGTAGGATTGTTGTTTGACGTGCGCATCGGAGCAATTTTCCCAAAGGTAGTGTTGCGCTTTTGCATCAAGCTGTATTTTGGAATCACCCCAATTTCCGGAACTCCGAACGATGATTGCGCCATTTGGTATTGGCATGGCTTCGTCTTCATAATGAAACCTCTCCAAGTAGCATCGAAACACGTTTGCGTTAATCGTCGACCTTTTTCGATTGGTGTAAACCGCATATCGAGCAGTAAGATCTTGAGGAATCTCCAAGTCGTTGTTCTCAATATCACGGGTCGCAAGGATTTCTCTTAGTTTTGTCGGGTCACCATCCCGTGCTTGTGCCATTGCTTCCCCAAGCTCTGGATCATCCTTGTAGCGATGCGTACCATCCAGTTCGACCATCACATTCAATGCAAGTTCCCAGATGGGACTTGGCGGTCCTTTGTAAATTGGTGTTCCTCCGAAACCTTCGAGTTGACAAAAGTCCCCAAGAAAAAGAATTGGTATCCTTCCATAAGGATATTCTTGGCATTGAGATTCTCCTTTGCACCGTTCTGAAATCCGAGCCAAATTTCCCATATGAGCAAAAGAAATCTCATCAATGATGTAAAGACGGGTATCCGCTGCTCTTTGAATATCCTCATTTGTAATGTCGCGATCTTTCCATAGTCCAAACAATCGATGTGTGGTGTCGCCCAGAATCTCACTTGCTGCTGCACCCGTCATTGCGCTAACACGAATGGTATCTGACGTGAATTGGTGATCAATATTGGCACTGAAAGCTTTTGCATACGCCAACAAGGATTCAAGAATGCGGGCTATAGCAAAGTCGTTAGTATACGAATCCATTCTTTTCGCAAACCAATCAATCCGGTGAAACAATACTTACATTTTCCGGCACCAGCTGGACCAGTGATGAACATGACCAAAGGTGCGTTGCTTCTATCGCGTCTAGCAATGAGTTCCTTCAGCCCTTCCAAAGCAAGCAAATCACCAAAACCAGTCGCATCATCGTAAAACGTCTTGACATAGGTTGCAGCCAACACTTCAAATGCTCGTTGTTGCTTCTCATCTAGTTTGTCGCGTCTGCCCCATGCAATAATGGAGTCTTTCGATCCCGTGGCGTATTTTGGTTGATTTACTGTTTCGTACGAAGTTCCATCCGTGGACGATACCAACGTGTTTAGGGTTGCCACAGAACAAACAAATCGTCGTTTTGGATCATCAGCATCCGTAGTATTTCTGATGACGGATTGGGGGGGCGGGGCATAAGCAATCACTGTGCGTAAAGGCGTATATTGCGTCGCATCTGGGAAAATCATAATTGCACTTGATACTTCGTCATTGCTGACAAAACTGGGTGCAACTTCGCGATAAGCTCCATTGTTCAATCCATACGATGTTCCGAATAGATCACTCTCCGCTGCGATTGCATTACGCAGATGGGCTTCGTTCGCCGCGGCATCAAAATCATCGTCACGTGTAATAATGGTGGGTTCTTCTTCTTCTTCCAAGGTGGTTTCATCTAGGTAATCGAACTCGTAGGGAATTGTGAATGTCTTGAATATGGTTTGCAATTCTTTTGACCTCATCCGTGATGATGGATAAGTTAGCTCGAAATGCTTCTTGGTAGGATGCATGTTCTCCCAAAAGTTCTTCAAATTTCCAAAATGGTTTGAACAACAGAAGAAACCGACGGCAGTATGTTTCTCTCTTTTCGTAGTATTGCGAATCAGGGTTCACTGGTGTCGAATCCAACAGCGACCCACCAAGTTCATTGGTACTTGTCAGAAAGGACCAGGGAATGACTCCCACCTTTGGTTTACGGTGCTCAATGATTGCATGGGTACTGCTTAATGGATGGCCCTCATCAAATTCGTATACTTCGTGTGAAACACTTGTTGCGACACTTAGACACAAAACTTCCGTTTGTTGAAAAAACTGGAAGAATGACATGTAGTGAAACCTTTCCCCACGATAGATGTAATGCATTGGTCGTAGATAGAATGCAAGTTTGCCATCTACAAGTCGGAAAACTCCACCAGTCTTTTTCTTCAACATCCAAGACTCTGCTGAATGAACAGGAATGTTCACCGTTTCATGGGAAAAACGAAACCTTGACCCCCGTATCGACAAATAATGTGCCATGGGGGCTGCACATATATGTGCGCGACAATGGGAATAAATGCTTCCCAACATTCTTCTGAATCCCTCTTCATGTGGCGAAATGTCACTCTCCGTTTCTTGCAAACGTTGTTCAATCATCCTTGCCATTGTGTCAGAAACGAGTTTGAAATCGGCGTTATCTTCTTTTTGCGTCGGTTTGACGTTGTAGCTAGTAGTGTAGAAGACTGCCGGTCCATTGATCCCTGCCCTGACATTTGTATTGTAACCTAGGGAGGTTGTCAACAATGGAGAATGAACATTCATGAATACATCCTGTAAACGTCGAGCAGGTTCGTAGATAAACAAACACCGCGGATTGCGACATCCATACAAATCACACCAATCATCGTTTGTTCCTTTTGTCACAAGACGGCTAGAATCGTTGGGTTGCTCAGGCAAGTTGAAGCAACATTCGCATCCTTTCAGAAAACATCTTCTGGCATGAAGGTATCGGTGAATGTTGGAGATGACATTATTCATGAATCCTCGTTTTGCAATGTCATTGTCACTTCGCTCCCACCATCCAACGTCCATTTGATTGTTGAAGACGTAATGATCCAATCTCTTGTTGTCATCTTGATAACTGTAATGATCCGATTGCATAAGATATTGCACTGCTTTTGTCACCACATCATCCAACTTAAGTTTTGCTCCACATTTCTTACAAGTTGCAAGTTGACCTTCGATTTCTTGGCATTTGCGCTTGTGACGCATGGCACGCAATGTCTTCTTGTCAACAGGATCAATTTTGTACTCGTTCTGACGACGGTGACGTACTACCATGTTTCCAGCTTCATCTCGGCGACGCCGCTTGTACATTCGTTGGGAAGAACATTCATCATGAGCAAAAACGGGATAAGTTTGGAAAATTCCATCCTCTAGATCCTCTTCCCGGAATAACTGAGCACTGCATATCCTGTCGCAAAACTCCAAGATGGTTTTTCGTGCTTTACTGCATGTCTTTTTGTCAACACGCATGTCCTGGGCATTTTTCATAAGTTCGGGCCACCCCTGCACAAATAACAAAAAATGACCATGCAATGTTTTACGCCCTTGCTCTTCTGTTGCCAAACACCAAGCTTCCAATTTCCCACATATCCCGATGCCTTTTGACTCTTTTTTCTCGCAGTTCCACTGCAAAAGATGTTCGATGACAGCAGTAATGATACGGTCATATTCTTCAGCACAAAACCCAGGATATTCGGTTCGTATCTGTTGGCGCATTCGAAATCTTTTGAGAATAAGATCGTCCGACATTGTTTCCGCTGCTGATGGTGGCTCGTATTGAAAGCGCGAATCCGGCGGTAATGCGTAAAGCGTGATGCGATAGTTGCGTTCGTCGTCAGGAGTAACGGTAAGGAAAATTGCCGGAAGTCCGAAATGGATGAGATACGCAAAATATTGACTTCGCGCCTCTCGTGCAGCTTCGTTTGTATGCGGCAATTTACTGCAAGTAGCATGAATTGAGTTCAAAAACTGGGCATTCGTCCTTGTTGAGTATTGGGAAGAATCACCTGCACGCACAGCTGCAATTCCGCGTTGCAACTCTTGTATTGTCATTCCTCCAACTGCGTGTGCTAATGTGTTCCCAGATGAGTGCGTAAAGTTCGCCCGCAGACACACGTTTTTGTAAATAGTCTGTTTCATGAGAACATTGAACACGACCAAGTTGAACAAGGGTGTTTGAAATGTGGGGATGCGTAATTGCAACCATTTACGCAGAACGGTTTGTAGCGTCCTCGTAAATGGTCGACGAATTCGTTTAGTTCGGGAAAACGCAGTGATAACTTTGTCTACTGCCGGATCGCAGGGTAATCTGGAGTGCCCATAAGGGAATAACAACGGGAATGCTCGTACAATTCCTTGTCCGTTATGATCTACTAGGATGTTTGCACTTGGACGGGAATGTATGACAGCGTTGTACTTTCCATTTCGAAATCGTTCCATTACAAATTTGCGGAAATCATCTTGAGTTGAAAATCCACCATTGGTTTCCTTAAGTGCATGAGTGTTTGGTAAAACAATTGTCATTTGCAAACGGTTCTCCAATGTTTCGTTCGCTCCAGCAACTGCTTCCTCCCTTTTGTTCAAGTGAGAACCAACTCCAATACAACCGTGTCAGCCATCATCAATGTCAACTTACCAGTCGTGCGCAATGACCTGAGGTACAGGCAGTTCTTCCATGGAGGGAATTTGTATACCATGGTATAGACGATTGTGTTTCTTAAGCCATTTGAAAGCACGTATAACTTTTTTTGCATTGATGGACGTTTGCCGCATGAGCTCTGCCTTTTGAGTCGTTGTAAACGGACCACAGAGAACCACCAGCAGTTGTCCTTGCAATCCGGCATTAGTTAGGTTGGCAATGTGTCCAACTATAGACGCTGAATCATTTTCGTATATTGTATGCCATCCCTGAATATGTTGATGGCAACCCCCAAAAAAGAACCAACGCTGACAGAACGTTCGTGCTGTACTCACAAGTGCCAATTCGATTGTGTTCAAACATGTTAAAACTGGTGGAGGTTCACCAATCATGTAGGCCACTATGATTGCTCCTGGTGGGGGATAGCAATGTGACGGTGGTTTATCGCTGTTACTCTCAAAGTGCTTTTGGCAACTTTTACAGACAGCCACACTAGCCGCTTCAACGTTTATCACTGTTCTTGGTGATAATACATACGGTGCTAGTGTCGGACAATTCTGCACTTTATAATGCTTTACTAATGGAGATGGATAAACGGATGCTATCCTCTCCCGTTGCATTCGACATTGTTTTGCGTATGCCGCTAACTGCTCTATTGGGATGAATTCGCATCTATTTTCCACTGTTGCCATTGTATCGCAAACAGAACAACATAAAGGATGCCGATTACCCATTATATCGACGAATACGCAAGAATGGATAGCATTTTCAAAGTCTCGCACTAATGCTTTTTCTTGTTCATACGACGGGTATTGCGCCATTGTTTAACACACCGGTTTAGTTCAACTATGCCTTTTTAATCCTTCTCCAATGTTTGGCACTACATCTTTGTGTTTGCGCTTACGAATTTTTTGGCGAACGTAGGCGAATGCTCCGTCGCTAAAATCCTGCGCAAATACAGTACTGGCGATAGTTTTACGCCGTCAATCACGCTACCACTATCGCCAAATCACAGGTAACGTCGTCAACGTATTACCATTACGCACATATTCACTATGGCAAGGATCAAACCAATTCCATCTCGCAGAGACACTCAGCACCCTTTGCCCCGAACCCTTTCACGGACGAATCAAAATCTTCTGCGACGTCGTCGAGTAAGACCAGGAACAATTGCACTTCGGGAAATCCGTCATTACCAACGATCAACGAACCTGCTCATACCTAAATTGGCCTTCCAGAGGGTTGTGCGAGATATAACTCGCAATCAACATGGAAAGGAAATGCGTTTCCAAGCAAGAGCAATGTTAGCTCTTCAATATGCTTCGGAGGATCATCTAACGGAGCTGCTTCGTGAAGCCAACAAGTGTGCCAACCATGCCAAACGCGTAACGTTGATGACTAAGGACATGCAGCTTGTGCGCCGCATCAGGGAAAAACGTGCGTAACATCACAGACTCTAAACTAACCATTATGTTACTTTGCCATTCTTTCCTATGTACCATTTAGACATTCTATAACATTTAGTCAATTGTGTAGTAACCAGTGTCAACATCGTCGTTCGAAACGTTTGCATTTGCCACAAACTCGAGCAGCCTATGCTTTGCTTTTCCGGAAATCTCACTTGCAGCTGCACTTGTCGCCGCTATGACTTTAACTTCGTGCAATGAACAGGTACATTCAATACTCTCTACTAAACGTTGTGCACACACCACCAAGGATTCTAGAAGCCGTGCTGTCGCAAGTTTGTTAGGAAATGCAAACTTCTTATTACAACCCAATCTAACGCAACACTTACCTTTTCCTCCACCGGCACAGGACTTCATTAGCATTGTGCAACGTGTATTGCTAGTAGAACAATCAGCGAAAACTTTTTCGAGACCTTGCAAGGCGCTGCAGTCATGAAATGTATTTGCAGCATTCCAATATACTTTGACAGTCGTTGCAGCCAGTACTTCAATTGCTCGTTGGTACTTGTTGTCTGTCTCAGCTGCATCCATTTCGTTGTTGTTCCTATTCATTTTCGTTTGTATGCAATCGACACTGAAAGTCTATGCTAATGTCTTAGAACCAAAGGCGATTTGTATCACCTTAATTTCTGCTTCCTTCGCCAATCGGCGATAAACACTTACGACGCGCAGTAACCAAACGCGTCAGTGGGGTACCGTGCGGCAGCCCCTCCCTTCCCGCACACACCCAATGGCGTAAGCGAGCGTCGGAGTTACGCACGCACCCAATGGCGTAACATGCAATTTTACGCGTTACGCACAGATGTGGGAGCTCAAAAGTTATCCCTCAGCTACCAACCGCGTAAAATACAATTAGGAGCTGGACCATCTCTTTGCTGCATGCAACCACATCAACTCTATCAACTAATACAATTCTTTAACTTTCAAACTTGCATGAATCAATGATTCTAAAGCAAATGCGAAATGGGACTGTCTTTACTTGACGACATGTCATATTCCACTGCATCACCACCTTCCATCTCAGTTTGCATTGCAATTTTGTAACGTCGCGACCTATCAGCATGATACCATTCTTTAATTGCAGGGTCTTCTGATGACGCCGCCAACGCATCCCAACCTTGCGCCTCACGATCCCAAATGAAATCCCAATAAGCACCATCGTTGAATCGGCATGTACCATCCGGGTCCACGTGGAGAAACACGAACTCCATGGAGCGCTTGCGGAACCATTTTATGGTGGAACGCGTCACGGGTCTTTCTGAATCATTCATCAACATTTTCTCGAATCTGTTAAGGACGTAATGATGGCGGTCCCAATCGAATAAAGGTTCGTTATCGACGAATGCACGATACTCCCACCATTCGTTCAAACCCTGCTCAATAATTTCTTGGCGCAAAGTTCGAATATTCTCATGCTCTGTCGCTTTCACCATTTTTAGCCAAATATCATGACGAAGTAATTGGTGTTCCACCAATTGGTACCGAATCATAGAAACCGGGTGTGTAAAGCGGTGCAAAATCAATTCAGCGTCTTCTTCCATTCTCTCCTCCCAATCAACGTTGTCGGGGTCATTATTGCGGTCAAAGTATTCAGGGTGGTTATTTCGGTTGACGTCCATCTTCGTAAATTTTCGCAAAAAGTGCAACTCTCACTTGTGACAATGAACTTTTCGACAATCCGTTCCCGTTGATACTCTGCCTAGTATATCGATATCAACAATCGCCAATTAGCGATAATATCATTTTACGCTTTCTAAAATAATTTTATTCGTATTAGCGACGTCGCGTGCGTAACTAACTATTTTACGCGTAAACACTTTGCGCGCCCAACGGTTCACGTACAAATTTTGATCCAATCACATCCTACGTTAGTGCCAACATTCAATTATTCTCTATACGTCACAGGAATGTTTATTGACCTTACCTATTGTAAATTTAGCGACCACAACCAACCTTTGTATGCAATGCTTCATTGGCGATAATCATGACTTGTCGCTTTACGTGCTTACCCTGGTTTCATTTCCATTTTCACAAGATCACACATTTCTTGCTCTATCCTGAATTGAAAACTACTCATCATGTCGAAGCCTGCGACCCCGCGTAAAGCCAAGGACAAAGAGCCCGTGAAACGGGCAAGCCCTATGAAGTCCAAGAAACCTCTGTTGACCCCTCAGAAGAAATCTAACTTGCGTGTTGTTTGCTACAGCTTTGCGGAAGATATTCCGTTCGAGATCTATTTGTACGAAAAGTCCGACAACGAAGACGGCTACACTGCGGGACTTGCGAAGTATTTGCGACAAGAGTTCGAGGAAAGTCATTCCCTTATCGACGAATGCAACTTCATTCGAACTCTGAACCGCCGTCGCCCTAACACTAACGATGGAGAACTCACTAACCCAGGGGAAAAGTACGCTCGCAAAGTTTTTCTTCGTCAGCCCAGAAGCGACGAAACCACCCCGGAGACTAGGCAAGCTGGACTCAACGCTTTCCGCAGTTTCGTGATGGATTCCCGTTTCTCTAAGTATCCCCCTCAAGACGTCAACGTCGTCGATAAAACGGATTACGCTGCTGATCCTCCCATCTCTATGGACGATTTCCTCATGAATGCGGACATCGACTTCATCGTTCAGCATTGTTTCGATGAAGCGGAGTGGAACGACGCGTTCAAGGAACGTTATCCCGGTCTTGCTGAGACCATGTGGAAGCACGAACACGTCACTGACTTTGCGCGACGCTTGGGCTGGTAGAAACGACATTTCCTCATTAGATACTACCCTTAGGAACCTTAACCTCTATGGAAATTGTGTCATCTTTTCTATTACTACAATAGCAAACACTCTTAACATCAAATAGTCACTAAAGTATTATAATTATAGAATTTTTAGGCAATTCGACGCCTCTTTTTGGTCTGCTTTCCAGCAGCTGGGCGAATGGGGCGGCTTTTCTTTTCCCCAACATCAACTTTCGGCTTGTCAACAGCTGCTTTTTTTTCCTCATCACCTACTCCACCGTCCTTCGCCTTGAAATTCAAAGTGAATCCCTTGGCACTACCCTTTTCCTCATCATCACCGCTATCGTCTTCAAGGGACTCAACGCTTGGACTACTATCACCGCCCTTATACATCAGTTTCTTCGCAGCAGCGGTCTTGGGGCTTGCTTTCCCTTCTTCCATCTCAACATTGTCAACCGCCCCAAGAGTCTTCTTCGTTGCACTGCCGACTGACGATTTCGTAAAAGGGTTAGTTGACAATTAAACACAATATCACAGTTCCCGTTCTACTTACTGACAAAGCTTCCACCCTGCTTCAAATAAGCAACATTCGAATCCATCTTCTGCGCTTTTGCCACGGGTTTCTCCTCAACATTCTCAACCGCGGCAAAAGTCTCCTTGGTTGGACTGCCGACTGACGATTTCGTAAAACGGTTAGTTGACAATTACGCACAATATCCCAGTTCACCCTCAACTTACTGACAAAGGTTGAACCCTTCTGTGCTTTTGCCACGGTCTCCTCTGTGTTTTTCATCACTGCAGAAGTTTGGGTGGGCATTTCCTCCAAAAATTCGAAGCGCCCTGTTTCCTTATCTTTCTTCAATATCCCTTTGTCCTTTTCCAAACTTTGGCACTCTTCATCCTCCTTCAACGCTCCAATTTGGAAACCGCCTGCCATTACCTTTGCCATAATTTTTTCGGATCTCACTGTATCGCCCTCAAAGGCAGCAACCACCTCGCTATGAACAAATTCAAAATGTTAGATAGTTCCAGTACTTCGACACTTCCAACATCAAACTCACTTTTGGAAAATAAACTCCAACATGAACATAATCTTTTCCATCTTTTCCTTAGGGACGTTGGCTTCCAAGACCTTCTCCAACAACGAAACTTTCGTATCCAACTTCTCCACAGATGCCGTCAAAGAATCAACTTTATTCGACATACGAATGAGAACTTCCTTCCATTCGTCATAAATTGTCCCCAATGCGGTAGGGATTTTCTCAACCTTCTCCATCGAACCTTGCACCACCTCTTTCAACTCCAAAATGCCGTTCTTCATTTCCGAAACCATTTGTCCATCCGACAACATCCCGTGTTTTCCCTTTCCAACGACAGCAGGGGCTTTTGAATCAACTCGAAGAGTCTTCTCCTTGTCACATTCTTTCATCCAATTGCGAACTGCAATGTCATACCCAACCTTTGACATGATGGCATTGCCCTTCGACAAAAGCTGCAAACGCACGAAAAAGATCTTGGGATTCTCGTAAAAAGCTTTATCAGATTTCTTCTTTTCGATCCGGTTCATCAACGGGAGCAAAGCACAGTGGACCAACAAGATCGATACTGTTTGAATGCCACGCTGTTGCTCCGGCTTTGGAGGACTTCCTTCATTGCGATGTTTTCCTCGTTTCGCTTGCAGATTATAATTCAAAAAATGCTCCTGATTACTGCAAATTTTGTGCAACTCAACGATTCCTACCAGACTTTGGTCCGGGCAAGCCGATGCCAGCACCAACCCTAGCTGTTTCAACATGGGATAATATTCATCCTCGCTCGAAAGAATTTTAAATGCAGGTTTACTGCAAGAAGTTTAGCAACCTTTCCATGACTCAAAATACATCTCCATCGGTTACTTACATCTGATTATCCAGCGCTGCCTTTGTATCAACCACATTCGAATACGCCAAGTACCAAAGAAACAACATAACCTCCACCCCGGACGTATCTTTCTTTGTATTCTTCGGCAAAGCGATCTCAAACTCATTCCACACGTCATGTGTTTGAAACAATCCAGAATTAAACTCGAAGAGCTCTCCAAAAACTCCTTTGCACGACATATCTGGATCGAGTCTCACATTCTTGTTATCATTTCTAACCGAATTAACCAACAATTTCATCACAATCAAGTCCTGCGCAAAATTAACTTTGGCCTTCTTATTCTCGTTCAAGAGGTAATCTTCAACACTGAATTAGTATTTGTCATACTATTCCCGCATCAATCCTCATTTACTTACCTGTAAAGACCGCAATAGCCGACCAGAAGTTCTGGATTTGCCCCAAACTAGCATCAACCATGTACAGGATATCAACCATCCAAGTGTTCAACATCTGCACAGCTTCCAGCATTCGCCGCTTATCCTCCTGATACTCCGGAAAATCAACGGGATAACTGCCCGAAACCGAAGATTCCTCACGCACTTTCTTTACCGCTTTAATAAGCGCCTCATACTTCGTCGCTTTTGCCATTTCCTCCTCGTGCAGACATGGTACTCCCTTTTTCACAGCCACGTCGGCCAGGAAATCATACTTGCGCGCCCTGTCATACGCTTCCTTTAGCAAATTTTCCGCCTTGTCGCTCATTGCATCCTCCATTGACTTCTCCTCCGGGATCGCATCATTCCCTTCGAAAAACTGCTTCAACAATTCATCAGGGTCCTGCATGGTTTCTTTCAATTTCAAAGCTGCAACAAATCTTTGACTTCTTCTTCCTATCGCAACCTTTGCGCGTTAATACTCGCAAATCTTGGATTTTGCTGCAAACACCTCCTTCTGGCGCAACGACCACTTTTTTTACGCCCTTCGACTTATATATTATTCGTCCTGTATTACCTTCGAATTTTTCTCCTCCAATCACTTCGTTCTGTTGAAGCTCCACACGAAATCTGCTTCCACCGACCCTAAACATCTTCGCCGGCCACACCTTCTACCACCAATACGCCTCCACGTGGCAGCGACATTGACCTCTGTATGGTGGTTACCCTACACGTGGTAGAAACATTTCCCTCACTCTTACTCTACCCTATGCCGTGCCGAACCATACACGGAAGGCCGAGCTCCCTACAAATTTTTAGAAGTTACGCAAAAAATTCTATCACTTCCAAACTTCTAAACTGTCGCGCGCGCGCGCGATCAGTCGCCGTCACCTCGGTGGGATGTCATTCTATGGTATCTCTCTCTACCGCTCGTTATCAAACTGGAAAGCGACGCCGAGACAACGACGCGAGCCGCCTCCATTTCTTCCGGCAGCTCGCTCTAGGAACCGCTACGAGTCTATTGTCTGTCTGTTGGCAATTGACGTGTTTACTAGAAGTGGGTTTCCGCGCGCGGTTCGACCCCTTCGAGTAAATATTTCTCAAAGGGTGGGCGCGGTGGGTTAATCAATCGTAAACTATCTCTCTGCTAGGGTCAGCTTGAAAGCAAGCCTCTCTTCTCAGTTCTTGCTATCGATAGCAAGAAGAAAAAGTTTATGGCTGTTGTCGTTCAACACGTAGTATCGTCCTTTTCTTCTCCTACCTTTCTTCCTTTTAGTAGGTCGGTAGAAAGGTAGTTCGAAATTCGATCCGGGTTCCCCGGTCCGTTCGCCGTTCGTTCTCTCCGCGGTTACTAGTAGCGAGCCGCCTCCATTTCTTCCGGCAGCTCGCTCTAGGAACCGCTACGAGTCTATTGTCTGTCTGTTGGCAATTGACGTGTTTACTAGAAGTGGGTTTCCGCGCGCGGTTCGACCCCTTCGAGTAAATATTTCTCCATCAAGGCCATAGGCAGGGCGGTGGTTGGGGTTAGTGGAGGTGTGCGAGAATTGCAGGGGCAAGTGGATCCGTAGTGTCCGCTTGAGTGTGGAAGTAGCGCATGACTTCGTCAGAGCGCCAGCGACCTACTAGTTTGATCAAGGTGACGTCGACTTGAGCGTTTAGTAGGGCGGTGGCAGCAGTAGCGCGGATGGCGCCAATGGAGACGTCCACGTCGAGGTTGCGGGCCTGCGCGTAAATGCGGAGCAGGGCGGTCATTTGTGCGTCGGTGATCGAGCGGGCCCGGCCCGATGGATCAAAGAAACGATGCAACGGGGTGTCGGCATCCGCATTTTTGGATCTCAAATGTTGCACTCTTCGGATCAGGGCTTGGACTGGGCAACGTTTGGGGTCAGTTGTTGTGGACGCCCAGATGTCCTCTCCCATTACTCCATTCTTTTGGAGTTCGAAGTGAAGGTTGGCCTTTACGGCCTGTGGGAGTTCGTCCAGCGGAATGGTGGTTGCAGGCTTCGTTCTCCCGCCTGGAATTTTGAATGTGACGTCGCGGAGGCGAAAGGGTCGTTGGTCCTTGTGGGTCGTCCGGAGGTACTCGCTGGGCCGAAGCAGCCAGTGGATGCCGATCCATAGCAGGTCGGAGCCCACTTGGTGGTGCAGGCGTTGTGAGGCCCATGCGGCGTCTGTGAGGTCGTCAAGGACGGCTCTTGGAACTGGCTTTTTTCTTCGCGATGGTGGGTCCAATTTCTTCCAGGAGGCGAGTTGTTGGGTGATTCGGTGGTCGATGCGGCCCGCGGTGTTCTTCCTTGGGTCCGGGGACCCCAGTGTGGCCATCGTCTGTGCCACCTGGCGTAGGGCATCTTCCGCTGTTCGAGCGCGGACCGGCTGCCCAGAGGGTGCCGTTCTACCGTCTCGGAAACGGCGCATGAAGATTTGGAGAATTGGGACCGGGTCATTTCTGTTGGCCAGCATGTGGTCGAGGCCGTGCCGGTCGCAAAATTCTGTCCATTGTTCCCAGTGGGTCCGCTGCGCCTGGGAACGTCAAGTAGTGACGCCTCGTTGTACCTCTTCTGCAACAAGGCGGATATCAGCCTCGAGCTCCATTCTTTCGGGACCGGGCAAAGTTTCCAGGAGGTCGCCTGTGGGTAGGTAGAATTAAAATAGGTTAGGAGTGCATCGTCACCGTACCCCCATAGGCGGCTGGCATCGTCGGCCATGCGATTATCGTCTCCAGCGATGTGGTTCCACGTGAAGACGGCTCGGTGCTGTCTAGTTAGGAGAGCAGCTTGCCGTAACAAATAGGCAGCTGGTTTTGTAGTCGTGGTTGAGCCTTTGACTCTCCAGACAACCGCATTAGTATTGTCTGCCAGGCTGTGCAGCGTCTCGCCATAGATATCGCTTTCTTGCGCACGAACGGCTTGGTGCGCAATCGTGGCGGCAGTTTCCAGGTCAGATATCGATATTGTACCTCGGGGTTTTTTGCTAGATACCAAACGTTTTTGAACCGCGATTGGAAAGGGTTGTCTGCACAAGAGGGCCTTCCCGTCGGCGGTGAACCATACGCCTCCCATACCTGTCTTGGCGGCGTCGCTGGCGCCGATGTCTTTTGGCACTCCAGGGACTAGTTCTTCGAGTAACGTGGGCTCAGGATCGACGAGAAGGTCTCGAAAGGTTAGGAGTTGTTCCTTCACCGGTTCCGTCACTCGGACTCGGGCGTCGTCGCCGTTGTGTCGTGCTGCTCTTAGGAGCGAAAATTGACCAAGCGCTCCGGGCATACCTGGGACCAGGCTCTGGAGTTGGCCAGTGAGACTGTCCCATTTTTTGTGACTAACTCGCTTGGAATGGATGGCTTCGTCGATGGCGGCTAGTGCCTTTTGTCGTCGGTGCTCGGCCTTTTGTAGTGTCTTGGATTTGGTCCCAAAATCCCACCCCAAAAATCGCTTCTTTGTTTGCGTCGCCGCATCTCCCTTGTCTAGCTTGCTCTGGGAGATCGGCTCCTTTCGAAAGGGAGGGTCCCGATCGTCATTCGGCCTAAACAATTTATCGATACAATGTAGTACCGTACGACGTTGATTTTGGATCGGGTTGCTCGGGTGGTCCTGGCCTACGCCGCAAAAATCGTCCACGAAAACGTCCACTGTAGCTAGCGGCCTCCGTCGAAGCAGAGGTCGGTGCGACCTGGAGACCTTTCGTTGGGGGTAATCGTCTTCACCGAGCTCGTCGTTCGCTTGGAAGTCCTCCTTTCCAGCTTGGTACTCCAATGGGTGAGGTGGGTAGCGTTTCCCGTTTCGTAATTCGGAATTTGCCAGATCGCATGCTGTTTCTGTGAAAGAGCTGAACCAAGGCGGTGATTCGGTCCATCCCATCGGTAGTGTTAAGGGAAACGCGACCATAGGCTCATCTCCAATTACGCCGGGGGGCAATAACACTCCCAACTTGATAGAGCCCATGTTAGCCACCGGTATACGGTAGAAACCGTCCGATATGTCAATCTTGTAGCCAAACACGGGGCCGAAGGCAGGGTCAGCGAACGCGACGTGATCGGTCAGTCGCTCTTGTGCCTTTCCAAATTGCATTGCCTCTTGTGGCGACTGCTTAAGGGTCTCGTCGTTGAGACCGTAGTAACTGTAGTCTACTATGATGCGGGGTCTCCGCTCTCGTTGCGGTACGACTCCAAGCGGTGATAACCGTAGACCCGGTTCGTTCTTGACCAACCTGTACGGTAGAATCATCCAGAAACCTTTTTTGCAGAAGTCTGTGAATTCTTCCCGTAAGAAATCGGTATGATCTAGTGCGGACCGATGTGGCCCCCGTAGTAAGCGGGAGTCCAGTGTGTCGAGACTCCACGGCGCCGTCTGTACTGTGACGGGTACGCCGTTTCGTCGGATTCTTTCGAGCAGCGGAGCCGCCGGGTGGGGGAGCGTCTTGACCGTACTTTGAATGTCCGACCGGCCGCGCATTTCGTTGCATGCCCGATGCCAGCCATGTTCGGTATACAATAGTGTAGCCCGATCAACATACTCACCTAGTTCATTTACATAGCTACTAATGATAGCTGTGTTCGTGGAGTTAGTGCGTGTATGTTGAGTGGGCGGTCTGCAAGCGGCGGTACCTACCAGCGTAGGTGCTACCGTTCGACCGCCTTCTCACGCACTAGCTCCAGTAGTAGCCGTTCCTCTACTTTCTTCCCTCGCGGCGCGGGTAGCCAGGCCGGCTTCGATCCAGCCCTTGAGAGTGGCCTTGTCTCCCACTGTGAGGGGTGTGTGGCTTGCCGCACGTCCGCAGCCAGTGAAACACTGTCCCCTTACGTGCCACGAGAGACAAGCGACCTTGCCGTTGGACAATCGAGGTGGCTCCGCCTCGGCTGCGCCCGCCGGGGCGATGGCTCGGAGAGACTTCTTAATGGTGCCGAAAGTATCGCCGAGTGCCTTTACTTCGGGGTCGACGGCGTTGTTCTTCGCCTCAGTCTGGGTATTAGGCGAAGGGGGGACCGAGATAACACTGTTGGCCGGCGAGGTGGCCACCGATACGGGATTGGAATGCGTTCCCCCCGCGCGGCCCGGGGCCGGGGTTCCTGGGCCTTGGGCCAGGCCAGAACCGGCTGGACGGTAGGCAGGCGGCAACGTAGGAGGCGTCCATGCCAGGCGTCGTATGTTGCTCTGGAGGTCGAAGAACCTTGGGACATCGACGTGGCCTCTAGGGGTTGCAACACAGCGCTCCCAGTAATCTTGGAGTTCGCTGCGGATGGCGCAGAGGTACTTGACATAAATCAAGCCCTTACCGCCATGATCCCCATCCAGGTCTCCTAGACGATTTTCCACGCCTCTCCATCCCTCCACAATCTCGCGATTGAAGGTTTGGAAGATGGCGGAATTTCTCCCCGCCACCACAGCTAGCAGAACGGCGAAGGCTTCGAGTGTCTTGCGTGTGGCTCTCTCGCTAGTGGGGAAGAGGATAGTCTTGGCCCTCTGTAGCTCTCTTACGTCGCTGAGCTGGGCAGCGTTGGCGCCGCCTTCGAGCAACATCTGTTGCTCTTCCAACAAACGGCGAGCTTGGGTTCCGCGTTCGTCACCGGCGAGGACGAGGAAGGGATTGATACCCCGCTCGGGCACATAGTCCGTGGGGGCGCGAAACTCGAGGCGCTCCAGAGTGCCCCAAATCTCGGTAGTTGCCAGCGGAGTCTCGTAGTGAAGTTCGTTGGCAGTGGTGTCGAAGAGCGCTTGGAGGACGGCTAGCTTCTCGCTCTTGCCGGCGTTCGCCATCGCCCCGTAGAGGCTCGGTAGTTGCTCCTCCGTGTCACAGCGAGTCAAACGCAAGAGTGTCTCGTGGGTGAGCTTCCACTTGGAGCTGGGTTTTTTGGAACTGTCGCTTTCTTCGGTGCGTCCTTGAGGTTGCTGTGCGGCCATGATCTCGGCCCAGATACGCATCATCTCGAGGCTGGTGTCATTTCCAGCGGCGGGGCCACGCTCTCCAGTACTGGGCGCAGGCGCGACCGGGGGTTGATTCCATGCGGGCAGGTCCGACTTCACGACAACAACCAACCGATTCATGAGTTCAGCGTCCATGTTGACCGGCGCAGGTAGCGTGGAGCGTTCTACCCTGACTCGGCCGCCGGCGGTTCCAACAACCCGTAGCCAGTTCTTGATGGGCTCGAAGTCTTCGCGCTGTGCTTCACTCAAGGTTTGGAGATAAGCCTCGAGCTTGACGATCAGCTGTCCCACCTTGACGTCGGAGCAGCAGAGGTGCGCCGCGACTTGTGGAGGCAGGTACATTCCGTGACGGACCCTCACCGTGTCGAAGACACCGGCAGGTGCGTCGTTGGGGACACTTTCCAACGGGTCATCCGCACCATCGTTGCTAGTGTAATGCAACACGTAGTTCGCCCACGGGTGGACCTTGACGTCGCCGGGGAGAACATCGAAGATCTTAGCTGGCAAGTACACGGCTTGGGGGACTTGTGCGCCAACGACATCCATCTTGAACATGACGACCTTGTCATGCCATTCGCGTGCGTTGGGATTCCCGAGTGCTTGGGGAAAGACCATGGCGTGGTGATAGAACACGACAGGTGCGGTGTCCTTCGAGACGGAAACGTACACGTGGGGCATCTCGTCCCAAGTTCGCTTGACTTCATCGTACAAGGCGGCGCCGGTTTTCCAAGTGGTCTCGTCCGCAGTAGCGAACAACTTGTACACTTCGGCTTGCTCCCCAAAACGAGCATGACGCCAGTCGACGTTCTCGTAGAGGGAATGGTAAGTGGTGGGTGCCCCGGCTAGCGAGGCAGCGGCTTCAGCAAAACGGACCATTGCTAGGTTAATCAATCGTAAACTATCTCTCTGCTAGGGTCAGCTTGAAAGCAAGCCTCTCTTCTCAGTTCTTGCTATCGATAGCAAGAAGAAAAAGTTTATGGCTGTTGTCGTTCAACACGTAGTATCGTCCTTTTCTTCTCCTACCTTTCTTCCTTTTAGTAGGTCGGTAGAAAGGTAGTTCGAAATTCGATCCGGGTTCCCCGGTCCGTTCGCCGTTCGTTCTCTCCGCGGTTACTAGTAGTTAGCAATGCAGGCAGCACCGGTACTGGAAGGAAACACTGTGCTGGTCGTGGGACCAAAAAGAGCAGTGCTCGTGGTTGAAGTTGTGTCGTACGAGAAGTATCTTTAGTAATATCGCTCGATGCAGTGCGTTTTCGTGGGCTTTCGGCGGGTGGTTTGTGATTTTGGCGGCAATCGGATGGTTCGGGGTGGTAATCGGATGGTTCGAATAATTTAGCAGTTTGGAAGGGTCCCGAGGACCCTTCCAAACTTCTAAATTTTAGGCCATTTCACTTCTAAAATTTTTCGCAGCTGTGACACGTGACTCGGCTGTGGAACAAGAATCCTGCGCGCTGATTGGCTAAAATTTAGCATTTTAGCATTTTAGAAGTCACGCAATTTCCTCCAATATGTGATACACGCTATGTCCTCCAAGAGCGCAGTTGAATGACGTTAAAAACGTCTAAGTAACCTTATTTTGGACAGTTAGGCACTCCAAATATTGGCATCTCAACGGTGCTATTGATGAGTAGTCCCTGCCATGCTATGATAGTCCTCCACCGCAGCGCGCTCGCGATGTGATTGTTTTGCAAGCCCAATCGAGCCTTTATCGAACCTACAACAACGCACGGATTAACCATGAGAACCTGTCCCGCACGGATCCTTATGTGGCTGATGGCCGGTTTGACCATGGTACACGTGCGCCTTAGTTTATCTGTCTTCTGGCGTGTTGCGCTGACAGGCAACGATGAGAAATTGGAGACGGTGCGAACGGCGCTCCATGGTCAGGATAGAGACAAACACCACCACCACCACCCGCTATTCGATTCAGTGACTCCCCATTATGACCAAATTTATCGGTGGTTCATCCGCCCGGATAATCAAGACTTTCATCAAATTCCCTATCGACAGTTGTGCCATTGGAGAAATCGGAAAATCAGTCAACAACAAGGGTACACCCCCATGGGCCAGTGGCAGCCACAGCTTACACTTGCTGGCAATGTTCCATCGCACAATGCCACTATTCTGCTACAAGTGCAATTCGATTGCTATCGTACAATGAAAGAGTCACCTTTTGGGACTGGCAACTGGGTCCAAATGCTGCTGCTGCTGCGCCACGCAGTTCTGGCTACAGTGATACCCGAAGAGGAAATACCCGTTCAAATGGATGTTCAGCTCACATGTGTAGATGAAACAAGCGAGTCTTCGCATAAAGTCAGTCTGGTTATGCCATGGCTGATGGGTCATTTCTCCTCGAATCAGACAATACGGCTCCTGAAACGTCACTTTTGGAAACATGTTCCAAACGAAGAAATGAACCTTGATTGTCATACGTGGGGATGGGGGGATACGCCAGTGGGATGGATGCTACCTTTTATTCAACAAGATTTGAGGCGCATGGCAATATCACTGATGGGTCTTCCCAACGACACATCGCATCCGGCACATGAGTGGTACCGCCAAAATCAACACACTTGGGCGCCCAGTCATCCCGACCGTTCGTACTACCGCCGACCTGCGCAGTTGGGGCGGGACACCGACAATTTCCCACTCATCCCTAATGTGGAACTGGATGATGTAGTTATTCACTTCCGATGTGGAGACACGATGGTTGCGAAGGAAACGTATTTTCGCTTTCTCAAATTTAAAGAATACGCAAGTCGCATTGATCCCTCTGTCAAGTCCATCGGCATTGTGACACAATCCTTTGGACCATCCGCTGAAGCAGACAGTATAATGGATGAGCAGGCCCGAGCCAGAGATCAAGATGATATTTATCGAGTGAACGTTTGTCGGGCGGTTGTCCACCGCTTTGTCGGGTATCTACAACAAAAATTTCCAGACGCCCGGATTCGTATCCACAACGGAAAATCCGAATCGGTGGCATTGGCTTTTGCACGGCTAATTATGGCCAAGAAACAAGCCTTTGCCTATCCGGACTCGTCATTCTCAGTATATCCCGTCTTGGCAACCTTTGGTACGGGATTCCACATAAAACCAACGCGATCGCCATATAAACAAAATACAATAAAAAATGAATGGCTTGCACACATGCGGCAACCCCTCGCGAAAGTGGATAGTGCCAACATTCAATTTATGAATATCCCCAAAGAGGAGGCTCTGTTTTCTATCGAGACGTTGTACATGAAGGTTCGCAATGAGACTTCCGCCGCCGCGGATATTTTGGAGTGGTTTGCCAATGATACTTTTTCTATTCCTCGAGTACCATATTCGAAACTCAAGATGCTTTTAGATGAATAGAACACAAGGCAAGAAATTAAAAACAACTTCATCATAATGTGTTAGATAGGAGGATTGTTGCGCCACGACGTTACTATGCCAACTACGTACTCGTAGACAACAATTTGTCACCACAAAGTACGACTGGCTCGGGATTCGACTTCATTGACCTTAGTTGAAGTCATTCCAGGTGACATGACAGGCTGTAGTCCACTGAATCAAGAAAGCGCAGAACAACGTGTAATGTAGAACCCCGCCAACGCTGTCACACAATAAAAGAAAACAGACAGTTAACTCATTGATACTTTCCACTGTTGATTGTGCTTTGGATGGTATCCTCATCTTTTCTTTCATAGCTAGAGCAGCACGACGAATCGCTGTTACACGCCAATTTGCATGTATTGGTATTGACAGATTGGATCAGCGATGAGATCGTCCAGCTTTGGATCCAGGAGCCGCAGTGCGATGAACAGTGGCCCTCCTGCTAGCTCTACGGCTACCAGTAGACGTGCTGGAACCAGCCCGACTCGCCAACTTCGAAAGGCTGCGAGTGCCAGTGGCGGCCCTTCGCATGGCGTGAGATTTCGAGGAATTTGGGCCGACGATGATTCCACCAGACCCAAACGGAGAGCTGCCTGGGATGCTGCCCCAGAACCAGAACCGAGCGACGTCGTCATGCCCCCCACACCGTGCCAGAGACAAGTAACAGACGCAGGAGAAAGCGAGTTACTCATGGCGTTGGAGATTTCGAAACGGGGGTTTCGGGAAGCACAGGCAGCCGCGGCACGAGACTTTCGACCGAACATTCGACAACCAAGACGAGCTACGAAAGGAGTTTTGCGAAATAAGGGAGAAATAATTTTGCACACAGCGAAGCATCCACCCGCCACTGACACCACTAATTACAATGGGCCACTTGCGTCGAGGCTCTCAGTTTCCCGAAGCGCTTCTCTGCCGACATTACTGAAAAAAGAAACCGACAGTGCACATACGCGAAAACGCTGGGATGATCCTAGCCATCCACAAACCCAAAATGTTTTATTGCCGCTTCAAATGCCTTCCAGAAAAACATCCAAGGCAGGCGAAGAAAGCGCTCACAGCAGAAGAAGAAACAGATCAGATACCTCAGATTCTACCGTTTCGATTGGACCCATGGCTCCAGCCAAACGAATGGATTCCTGGTCAGAAGCGAGTAGTATCGATGATGATCACCCTCCCAACGACGAAGACGAAGAAGCATCCATTGCATCAGGAGGGCTACTCACCATGCCCTCTCCTTCCAAATCTTGTTCCCTTCTGGAGGACAACGACGAACATGATCTTCAGTACAGTTTACAAACTACCATTGTGCAGTCTGCCATGGGTAAAGATGCCATGATGCAACATTACTATTACAACGGAGGCAAAAGTGGCAACAGCGACTCTCATGTGATAGACCATGCCACCAAAGATCAATGTCCGCGGCCGGGGCTACGATTTCGGAACAGCGATTCTACCGGTCTTCGAAACCTTCCAACTACCAGACTCGCTACTATGGAACGATGGAATCCTCAGTTGGAACATCCAATGTCGCCACCAATTTCCAAGCAAACGACCGTGGCCCAATCGTCGGCGGCAGCATTGTCCCCTCTTATTCCGTCTCCGCCCCGTCGTGTGGCTTCTCCGTTGGTGCCCAAAACACGACGAAAGAGCCAATCGGCGCCACATCTCAAACCGATTCAAATCCACACAAGGCAGAATTATATTTCGCCAAACGGCAGTACGGGCGACGTGACGGCCAAGACCGATGACACAGTCAGTCTATCTTCAGCAGAACAAGAGGCCGATGGGGACGAATTACTAAAGAAATTGGCCCAGCAAAGTTTGGAAATCGCGCAACAGCGTAGACTGGACAGTCGAACCTATACCGAGCCACTAGAGCTGCTCATGCCAAAGGACAGCAAATTCTCAAAGCAAGAACACCCAGCAAGGGCTTGCTATTATGTTCATGATTGTTCCTCGACGGAGGGTGATGATGAAGCGACACAACAAAAGTTACAATTAGAAGACCACGACGAGGATGATGAAGCATTGGCGCTTGTCATGTATGCCGACTCGGTAGGGCGATACTATGAAGAGCTGGTTGCCACTAGCCGGAGTAGCAAGGTTTCATCAGATGACTTCTGGAGACGTTATTTTTTTCGGTGCTCTGAAAAGCGTATCTTGAAAACCTTGCGATACAAAGCGGCAGCGAAACAGCCAGGTAGCCAGGTATCAACGGATGAATCTAGCTAGCTAGCTAGCTAGCTACAAGTAGATTGATAATTGTATTTAATTGTACGAGTATGCTAGTAGTAGTCAGGGCTGCATATGCCAAAAAAGTCTGGGCGATGTATTCGAGGTAAAGGTACGTCGGAAAGGTTCATCGCAAAGGTAGACGGTCGAATGAGTCGATTTTTGTGTTCATGCATGCTGTTATTGTCGATATTGGGTCGTGCATCTCTCATCGGGACGACAATGGGAGAGAAATGTGGTGACTGATGTTGATGCGATGGTAACAAGGCACGTGAACAGTGGTGCGTCAGCCAAACATCGCACTGCAAATCACACACAGTATGGCAACAGTAATAACGACCAGTGAAGATTTGGACCATCAGATCTTGGAATTGAAGAAGCTCGCAGTGGCCAAGAAGCGCGAGGGCGACATCGAAAGCGCCAAACAGGCCTTGCTCGAGTCCAAACGCCTTCAGCTGCAACTGCAGCAGCAGCAGCAGCAGCAGCAGCAAGAAGAGGAAGAAAGAAAGCGAACGAGGGAGGAAGTCCAAGCGCCGCCGCCGTCGTCGCCTGACGATGCTGCGAAGGATGACGATACTTCAGCCGAAAGCAACGCCGACGACGAGTTGCTGGATCAGCTTGACGAAACGACCAGCAATAGTCACGAAGACGATACTGGAACTGCCGCTTTTTCTCTGGCCGAAATGACGGACTTGGAGATGATGACGGAATTCGCCACTGGAGGATTGCCGGTTCCTTCGCTTGAAGATTATCAAGCTAAAATTGAAGACTGCAAACGAGCGGCACTGGCTTTCAAGCAGCAAGACAAGACCAAAGAAGCCCTCCAGCAAATGCGCTACTTGAAGCAGCTGCAAGCGGTGCAGCAGGCTTTAGAAGGCATTTCTGGTGGAGCATCTGCTGCTGGTGCTGGTCAAGCTGGCTCTACGTCATTACTCCACGATGACAACGACACGGAGGAAGACAAGGCACTGATGAGAGAGTTGATGGCGGACGAAGACAACAACGAGCAGGCTGATGCTCTGACGTCGATCGTCGATCATTGTCTCGAACTGGAAGATTTGATCGATATGGATCATTCCGAAATCCGAGATGCCATGGACCTAGGAATGATACTCCCCCCTGTCGAGAAAATGCACCAACAAGTCCAAGAGCAAAAGGCGCAGGCGTTGCGATGCAAGCAATCGGGGGACTTGGAAGGAGCCAAGGTGGCACTTGCCAAATTCAAAACGTGGTCGCAGAAAGTATCCACAATCGAACAAGTCATTCAAGAGCAAGCAGCAAGGTCATCTACTACTACCAGTAGTCCTTATAGGGTTAAAGATGTCGACTTGGAGAAATTGCTACTCGACGAAGAAAAGGCGACATCGGCTCCAAAGGAGGATAACAGCAACAACAAGCCAGCCAATACCGCTCAACACCAACGGCTAAAACCAAAGTCGTCTGAAGAACTTAGGCAAGAGGCGATTCGATTGAGAGACGAAAAAAAGATACCCGAGGCCACTGCAGTTTTGAAATTGTACAAGCAAGCTCTTTCCAGAGAGGCTGAACAAGCAGAACTCGCACAACGGCAAGATACAATCCGACGACTACAAGATGAAGTTCAAAAGGCACAAGAACAGCAAGACTGGTTCATCTTTTTCCAGCGCCTAGTCGACTCGACGAGTGGAACACAGCAACTGCAGGCTTGGTGGCGATACGCCGATTTGTGTTCTAAAGTTGCCGAGCTGATACAAACCAATGGAACCAAGGCTGTCACTATTTCAAACATCAAAGACGACGAAAAGGCGCCTCTTGCGGCGGGCAGATTGAGATTGGTGCCAAAAGAAGATTTGACTCAAATTATCCGAAATGCTATTCCAACGGAGGAACGAGTTGAACTATCCATTCTAGACGTTTTGGAACTGCATACCAACAAAGCCTTTCAAACGGCCTACATGCCCAAAGACTGCCATAAGGCTGGTACTGCCGGAACAGCTAGTACTAGTAGTTTTCCAGAGTGGCTTCAATTGGAAGTTCATGTATCGATTCAACTCCCTCTCAATGAAACCGAAACGGACAAACCCATTGATCTTCATTTTCGTTCCCAGCCCTTCCAACGTGCCCAGTTGCTCAATGGCAAGACCAATAAAGAGACGCAAGTAAAAGTGGACAATGATAATGGCGAAGAGGCGGGAGTACAGCCGTACGAACGTCAAGGTCGAGTCGACTTTTGGTCCCTCAATGGTGGTCCTTTCGCCCAACATGTAACGTTGGCCCGTGGCGATTCCAAATTTGCGAAGGCGGTTATCCGACGAATGGAACGCCGCAAAATTACCATTGCACTAGTCTGTCATGCCCATGCCAATATCTCGGACCACCAAAAGACGGGTTTCAAGGGATGGTTCGGTGGTGGTAGCAGCAACAACAGCAAAAGGCAAGAGGAAACAACTCCACCTGTAAACTTGGGAAAGATCATCTTGGAAACCAAAGATTTGTTGGATCACGGTTGTATTGTAGGCGAGTTTCCTTTGCTTGGAACGGGAAAAAGAAATGTTGGTGGAAAGTTGCGACTGTCCATTCGGACAGGGGTTTCATTTCTCGATGGCAACATTTTTTCTCCTTCCATTTCTAGTGAAAATCCTCTGGATGACCTGCCGCTATACGCTGACGCTCTGAAATTCGCCGTGGTAAGGAAGCCAGATGCCGACGAGACCACCAGCAAGGACCAGTAACCGACCGCGACGGAGTCAAAGCCACAGAAATATTCCAAAGGAGAATCGGGAGACACCGAACATTAATTTCAAGTTCCAAGAAGAATCACAATTGCATTGGTACTACTTCGATTTCCTATTCTAGAATGTCACAAGTGTGACTCTTGGTGTCTTGGAAATCTCACGGGGTAGTTGCCATGAGCAACACTTTTTGCTTGCCATTTTCCGAGGCAGATTCCTTTCAAGCGGCGGGAGCGCAACAGCAACTTCCAAAAAGAATGTCAATGGCGCTGGCGTCTCCTAATTCTGCCGCCCTCTGGTACCATTCACTTGCCTTGTCCATATCTTCCTGCACGCCGCTCCCATCTTCATAGCAAGTTCCAAGATTGAACATGGCGTTGGCGTCTCCCAAATCTGCTGCCGTTTGATACCATTCCACCGCTTGATTCATATCTAGATGTACACCATGTCCATGATGGTAGCAACTTCCAAGCCAATTCATGGCATTGGTATTCCCCAAATTGGCAGCCTTTTGATACCATTCAACTGCTTGATTCATGTCCTGTTGCACACCCCGTCCATTGAAGAAGCAATTTCCAAGATTGAACATTGCTTCTTCAAATCCCAAATCCGCTGCTTTTTGGTACCATTCAACGGCCTTACTCATCTCTGGTTCCACACCATTTCCATTTTCGTAGCAGTCCCCCAGAATGCACATTGCACTGGCCATCCCAGCATCCGCAGCCTTCTGAATCCATTTGGTCCCGGTGTTGTTGTCGGCCTGTTCGTTTGTAGCAGCACTAAGGTGGAAGAAATGCTTAAGACTGCACATGGCTTTCGTACACAACGATTTAGCCACGTTGTTGTTATGCCTTGCAGCCCCCTTGCTCATGGTCCCTTGGTGTAGTTCATTAATCTTAAGGTAGCAAACGCCAAGATCGAGCATCGCTTGAGGATCTCCCAAGTTTGCAGCCTTTCGGTACCAATGCATCGCATTTTTCATGTCTTTTGGAACGCCTTTCCCGTAGAAATAGCAATCACCAAGACTGTTCATGGCTCCGGAATCCCCCTTTTTTGCTGCCTTCCTGTACCATTCAACAGCCTGTCCCATGTCTTGTTGCACGCCACTTCCTTGTTCGTAGCAAACTCCAAGATTCCCCATGGCTTCGGGGGCGCGTGGTGATTCTTCCGTCACCTTTTGATACAATTCCACTACTGCCTTTTGCCACCACTGAGTCGCTTGTCTGGAAGATTTTTGGACGCCGCAACCGTGGTAATAGCACATTCCCAGCAACCACATGCCAGAAGCATCTCCCAATTCTGCGGCTTTTTGAGTCCATTCAACCCCCTTCCTCACATCTTTCCGTGTACCTGATGCCAAGAGGTAACAAGCTCCAAGCCAGGTCATGGCTTCGACATGTCCCAACGCTGCTGCCTTTTCGTACCATTGAACAGCCTTTTTCATGTCTTGTCGCACGCCGTTTCCAAAGAAGTGACACTGTCCAAGATTGGACATGGCGTTGGCATCTCCTGATTTCGCCCCCTTCTTCCATTTTTGTGCTGTCAACGTTTGCACAAAGAAAACCATTCTAAGAGAATTCCGCCGCAACTAAGAGTATTTTGCTTGCAGTATCAGCTGTTTTTCTTATGATCATTTTGTTTTCGATCACAGGAACTCTGTTGTTTTTAATTTGAAACGTGCCATAAACTGTTTCACGTGGAAGCGAGGCCACGCTCTCCGAAAATACTCCCAGCGCCATATCTCGTGTTGTACGCAAAACATCTTTCCACTTGGATAACACGAGCATCGCGCGAGGCGCATTTCTAGGAGTGTGGCCTCGCTCCCAAGCGAAACAGTTTATTTCTACGTTCCGCGTTAAACGCACGGGCGCGATTGGTCTACGACTGAAGTTAAGCTTGTGAGGCACCAAGAGGCGTATCTAAACCACAATTCATCTTGCTCCCCCCCCCCCCACCTACATGATGACGATATCATTGGTGAGGTGCACACAGTAGCAGCTGAGTCGTGATTTTGCAGCAGCTTCTCTAACTTTTTTTACTCTTTCGCTGTTGTTTCATTTTACGCTTTTGCAGCTTGTAGGTTTCATAGTCGTCACTATCATACGGGGTGACTTTGATTCGATGACAACAATGCGCGTGCTCGACGATTTGGTCCTCCAATAATCGCACATATCGTCTCATCAAAGGATGATACCATCGGAGCAGTCGTGACTGAAAGGCATCCAATCGACGCGCCACGCTTTGCTGAGACGATGGGCGCCCGTGAGGTTCTCGAAAAAAGAGTCGATCCAAGGTGGACTCCAGCATGGTCCAATTCTCTAGAATGACAAACGGCAATTCACCGTCGTCTTGTTGCATGTGAAGGGGCTGAAAGGCGTGAGGACAGGAATGTGTTTGATATTCATGATCAAATGCTACAACAGGAATACTTCCTAATGTAGCTGCTTCGTACAAACGAAAACATTCGGGATTGTGACCGCTGGGCGAAAGAGTGAATTGAGATTGGGACAGGATCTTGACATAATCAGTAGGATGAATAGTTTCGCTTGGATTCATGTCTCGATTCCACGTTGGGGCCACATTGATGATGGAATTGGAGGAAAGATTCTTGTGAGATGCTAAATAGTCCGCCAGAACGGTTCGAGAAGGGCTCGTTTCCTGGGTAAAAATGGCGTTGAAGAGATACGAACGTTGGGAAGTTGGAAGGATACGTTGCGTCTTTTGCTTTTTGAAGGCCTTCCAAAAATCGAGTCTCGGACCCAAAGGAATGAATGTTTGATTGGATAATGGGGCTGCGGTATGTTGATTGTAGTAAAAGCGACCTTGGATTTCCGAAATGGCATCCGGCTCGGTGCCGTTACAAAACTCATCATTGACTGCAATAGTGTAGCAGTGGGGAGCATACTTTTTCTGAAAATGTATGACTTGATCTGAAAGGGCCACTAGCACGCAGTATTGTGTTGCTCGAGCTTTGTGTCGGAGTCGGTCGGGATCCGCTCGAAAGTACAAGTATTCATACTTGTAGTGATAGCGTCCGTACAAGGACAATTGATCCGTTTGAAAAAAGCTGAGAAACCATCTTTTATTGTGGGGTTTTTCGTTGATAAAGATGGTAATGGTAATATTGCCGTCGTTTGCTGGTCGTATAGACTCTTCTGCTGGTGCTGCTACTAGTGGTTGTGGTCGGAGCAGTATGGGAGATTCGATTAGCATATTGGGGTCCTCCAAAATTCGATCTACGTGGACGATTTCCATGGAACCCAGCAAGTTCATCGTTGCAATGAAGAGGGATGACAAGGTTAGGCAAACCAGTGGAATGGCTGTGCGACAAACGGCTCGCGTCGGCCGCGGCTGCGAAGTCCTCTGTGGTGGGATCATTCCTCCACTGCCTGGACAAGCAGCCTACTTTTTTGCGAGTACTAAAGCAACAGTCGATCTCGAAACGTCAATTGCAGCGCTGATGTGCTATTTCCATTCAATACGCAATGTTTTGTTGGGTCTGATGATAGACCTTGGAAGTTATTTTACTTCTTCCTGAGACCAGCATGACCGCTCCTTTTACCTTTCTCCTCACATTTTTTGCATCCAACGGCTGGAGAACATCCTTTCGATCATGGCTGAGACGTCGCTGCGACACCAGATGTGTGTTGGGTCGCTTTAGTCATCTAATTTCGGGGAACATCGTACTGTACCACCTCTCGTATCTCACCGTAAGAAACAGTTGAACGAACAAATGAGGGGATGCCAATGGGCGCCACCGAGAGGCGTGCGAAAGGATCAGTGTCCATGCAGCTTTACCTGTTTCGTAGACAGCACTATCAGCCAGCAGAATCACCGGTGTTCCCTGGGAGCTACACCAATGGTAGCTAGATGATCGAAATGAAGATAGACGTGCGATTATTGCTTGGTTGTTAGAGCGACGGAACCGGGACGCGATGATTTCTGCCCTCCTTTTCTTGTTGACGATTTGGCACCATCATCATGATCACGTCTTTCCCTTTGGAAGAATGGCAGCATCGTCGTCATCTTTTCCAGCTCTTCATCATGATGACGATGGCGTCGTCGCGTTTCCTAATCTCGCCATTTTTCCTCTGCGCAAATTTCCTCGCTTGCCTTCGGATCGCTTGACGTTGAATTTGTACGAAGATCGCTACTTGAAAATGGCGGAATCCATCATAGAGTCACCATCGCCATCAACACCACTCTTCGGAGCCCTCTACGTGGCCGACAAGCCTCAATTGGTGACCGAGGGGGGAACGGGTTCCATCGTTCCTCTGGTGGAACCAGGGGATGTTGGAACTTTGTTTGCCGTATTAGACTGGAACGAGGCCACGATTCCGACCGTTGGCAACATGGAACGTCGACGGCGCATTCAACTCAACGCCATTGGAGTTGCTAGATTTCAGATTCAGCACGTCGTTAGTGAAGGAAGTGCCAAAGACAAGCCGTATATTGTCGTAAATGCGACGTTACTATTGGATCAAAAACAAAATCAAGCTTGGTCCCCACAAGAACTAGCAGTAGTGCAAGCGACCTTAACATCGCAACCATCACCGTTGGATTACCAAGAAATCCTATCCTCTGTGGTTTCCTTGAATCTAGACTGGATGACTAAAAGTGACAATTCAAATTACTACAATGAACATTTATCGTTCTTTGTAACCTCCAAACTTTTGAATGCACAGCAATTTCCACGAGACTTGGTGCCACTCCTGAAGCTACAATCGACTCGAGAGCGATTGCGTTCATTGATAAATCTACAACAAAAGAAGAAAAAATAGACTGGTTGCTGCTCTAATCATCACCAATAGTGTACCGCCGCTCCTTCTTTTCCCAATATTTAACGCCTTGTTCCTGTCGCACACTGGCAATACGTTGGCTCACAGTCGAGAAACGATTCAAAATTGCCACTTCTGCATTGGCACAGAGCGTTTGATCAACCACCAAGGACAATAAATTCAATTCATCGCCCACGAAACCGCTAACAGAACGTGTGACATTATTTATCCAGTGCGAAGTAACAACGGGAGTACCTGTAGCGGTCTTTGCCGCAATGGCCTCACGTAGGGCATCCGGATCGTCGGAAAGAATCAAGGCGGGTCGGGGATCGTCAAGTAACTCAGCCTTCAAATCGTCATTGCCAACAGAGCATTGAAATCGTTTTGCCGTCTTTTTCAGCCATTGTCCTACGTGATCAGGATCACTGTTTCTATCTTCAATACTGGCACACATTTGCGCAAAATCCCCAAGTCGCACATGGTAGCACGTATAATTCGAACTACCCAGTTCGGCACGCAAACTTTCTTGGACTTTCGAAATGTCGTCTTGGATTGCCGGACTCAATGCCAGGGTTTCTGCCATGAGTTTGCGTGGATCCGCATCAATCAAGGCGGCGAAGTAAATACTGTCCACGGCCAACACTTGATCGTTGCATCCGCCCAACAAATGTTGAACTCTTTCCACGGGAACGACTTGGTTGAACAGGTGCTTTAATTGGACCAATTCGCCATCGACTGGCAATCCCATTGATTCCGTCAAGAGTCTAGCAAATTGATCAAAGGCAGTCGTACGTGTCAACCGCAAAAACCGCCACGGTTGAATGTTCAGTTGTTCAAATTTGGCAAATGAAATCGGAGGTAAATCGTCGTGCTCATGTCGTCCACCAAAATATGGCTGTCGAAAGTGCTTTCCAAAGAAGTTTTGGGAATCACCAAATGGCAAGAGTTGATAAAATCGTTCAAAGTCAATCCAATGCGATCGATTTTGGACGGCATCGCTAAAGGCACTGACACGAGGTGTCAACAGAGGTGGTAGAACCAGCTGACGGCCGAGTAGCTTGGCCCAATAGTACCCTTCCATAATAGCATGAATTTGATTGTTCGTCCCAAACTGTGGCTCAAATAAAAAGTAGCGCGTAGTGGAAGCTTTTGTAGAGTCAGCAGCAGTTCGATTGTTCATGAGTTCGGCAGACGAATATGCGTCCGCCACGCAGAGCAATGGATTATTCGAGGCGTCGCCTTCGCCATTTTTCCATATGCTGGGCACTTTCCATCCCGGTCGGGCCCAATAGCGAAGCAAACCCTGTGATCCTTGGCTGACATTGTAAATCGTATTGAGATGATGAGTTCCCGTAGCCATGAGAATTTCTTTGCTCGTCAATTGATTTTGAATGTTAAAAATGCTCAAGTCTCCGTAGGTAGGTAGGTTGATATCGACACCATCGTCCTTGTCTATTAGCTCTTCAAAACAGGATTGGGGTTGCGTTGCTCGACATGCCAATTGTCCAGAATTAACTAGGACTGGATATAGCATGACAAGGCCACGACCATAGATAAATTCCATCCAAGCCCTCTTCCAATCGACAGTAGTAGTGGAAGGAAAGTTTGGAATGTCCGGAACTGCCCTAGGATGCTTGACTCGACGCTTTGCAAACGGATAGAATTGTGTGATTTGATCGCTCCAAATTGCGGCCGGGCTCGTAGAACCTCGATTGGACAAGATGACCGTGTTTCCATTTCCATGTCGTGAGCGTCGCTGTTTTCGTTGTTGATCTAGAGCCTTGCGTAGAGCTTTGCCGCCACCACTCAAGTGAGCCAAGGCAAATCCGACCAGATTGGAATCTCGGCAACGTGGGGTTTTCGCATATTTCCTCAAAACGTGTTGCAAGTATTGAAAGTATATGGGAGAGAGTTGCGTATTTTCGCTTAGAGCGATGAACAGCGAATTGCTTCCAGCTTGTCTTGCCGCCTGCGCCAGATAATCCCACCATGTGTATGTCACATTCGAACGGATCACATGCATAGGTCCGTGGCCCCACTGAAAGGAATCGGGTATTGTTGCCGCCGCAGTAGCTTCTTCCGAGATAATTATGTACAGGGGAAGCGCTTTGGTCCACCCTGAGTAGTTTGCCTTTTGTAGCGATTCCCATAATAAAAAGGACGAGGATGCAACGTGCACGTGTATTTGAATCTGATCAATCATCAGCTCCGTGTTGGTAGTAGCATTTGTATTGGCACCACTCACACAGCCATGAACGACATTCGGGACGCCGTCTCCATCAAACGGAAGTGGTGAAAACTTTCTGGGAGGTCCAGGATACACCCTTGGATTTGGATGAAACGGTGCAATCGCCAGATCTGTGTTTGATTTTGTTCTGGCGTCGCCATCGACTATTCGCTTCTTCGACCCATACACTTTCTTGGTGCTAGAAGTACGTGGCAATCCATACACTTCCTTCTTCCGTGGACTCGCGGCGCTACTTATAGTGGGAGTAGGCACCGTTGCTACTGGCAAGTCGTGTATTGCTTCATACAAAATCAACGATGGAAAACTCGGTTGTTGCTGAATCAGCCACAAGCCCATGCATGACACAAACACCACAAATCCAACGGACGATACCGCTGACCGCCGACGATGATGACAAAATAACTTTAGCTTCCGTCTACCACGGCCAGAACGACTGGGACTGTCCAGTCGAGGAACGACCATTCTCAAGTCAAATGTAGGGTACTGATGTGAAGAGAAGCGGCACGGATGCAATTCGATATCACCTTAGTGGAGCACTCCCAAAACGCAAATTGCGTCGGCGACCACCAAAACTCAACGCACGCGCGCGAGATGATGATCGCCGCCTTCGACTGTCATGGTCGCCCGCCCTGCTCGGTCTCAAATTCTTTTCTCTATTTATTACCACTTCGGACTGCGCGCGAGCGCGGCTGGGCGGGGGCGCATGTCGCATATCTCGCGTCTGTGCCTCTGTCAGTTGAAATACTGACTAACTTGACTGCACTTATCATCGGTCCGGTGAAACTCTCACTCGGCCGCTTTAGACGTTGTACTTTCGCTTGTTTGCAATTTCGTACTTTCGTACTTTCGTAGGGCCCATAACCGGTTTTTGTTTTAATCCAAGTATTCCAGGGGTACGATTTTCATTTCTTCGCCGGCTTCTTTGGGACCGGGAAAAACCATAGGGTCCTGAAGCATCAAAAATCGTACCCCTTCGAATCGGACCGACATACCCCCTGGAATCATTCGACTGAGGACGGCGGGGCCAATGACAATTCAAAAACACGGTGGTGCCAATGACAATGACAACACAAAAGACAGCCACACTACAACGATATTATTCAACAATGGCTACGACCAATGAAGATGATGACACTTCTGTTATCCCAGAAGATTCTGGTGAACCTGGAGTACCAAAAACTGCTGAAGAGATCTATTATATCAGTGTATGCTTCGATCCAAAGAAGCTTGCTTGCATGGCAATTGGGTTGTATGTTGATGATGACAAAACATCACCCCTGATGGATGTTAACAACTGCACTCCTTTTAAGGAACAACCCAAGAAGCATTTCAAACCAAGGAGTTCTGATTTGGTTGAAGAGATCACTCGTCGCTGGCGATTGTAGTACCAGGAGATAATTAAAAAGGAGCCAGCACCAAATCAATGGAGGCAAAACAAGCTTGAAGATTGGCTGCAAGCACACCCCATCACAAACAAAGAGAGTATTCTCTACATCCGCCGGAGGGTCGCATTTATGTCCTCTACATTGTCGGCTGAGTTAGAGGCGCGTAAACTAGAAGAAGATGCAATGGAAGCTAGTTGGAGGTCGCCCCAACCGTGGCTACGACTCTTCCATTGTATCTTAGAAGATGACTGCAAGAAAGCTTTCCTAGAAAAAGATAATGTCCTATCTCGTGCACAGCTTGATGGACGTAATTCGGACTGTCGCCCCCCCACAGCCTATGAACTAATTGCCAACAAATGGAATGATCCTGACTTCAATCCCACTACTCTTGTCATGACCTGCCATGAAGACTTCGCCCGGCCCATCGACATTGGCTGGGAAGTTTGCAGCAAGTATCGAAAAGCAACAACAGAAAATGTGGCAAATCATCTTACTCAAATTAAGTCTCCCCTCTATCGTATGATCAAAAACTGGGAAAGGAGTGGCCAAGGGGAGGGGGGCCGCATTGATGTCGACGACGAAGATGAAAGCTTTGAAGATTCTGAACATGGCCTTAAATCAGCTACCCAGCTTGGGCGCCTAGAGGGACGCAGTCAATTGGCCCTTGACCAGCGTCGAAACTTCTGCCAGAACAATAAGGCACCATTGCCCACCTATTACTTGTATTTGTGGGAACTGTTCGACAAATATAACCTTCTCCAGAATTGCATTCAGGTCATGTATGATGCAACATCTACCAAGGATGGGGTTTCTCCTCCTTCTGTTGTTGGCGATAGTGGAAGAAAGCGTGGCAAACGAGGTGACAGCCCAAGCACCACTTTCAGCGAAGACTACGATGATGGTGCCCGAAAGAAGATTGCTCGTGCAATTGACTCTATCGCAGAGGAAAGCCGTGAGACACGCATTAGTGCTGAAAAGGAGAGCCACCTTACTTTGCCTTTGTCGATGATACCAATCTAGTGCACACTGGGTCCAACGTTGACACACCATCCCACGTTATTGTTCAAGACATGCAGGAGATGGCCGATAGGTGGGAGGGAGGACTAAGAGCATCAGGCGGTGCACTTGTCCCCAGCAAAAGTTTCTGGTATCTTATTGATTTTGAATGGACGGGTAATAAATGGATTTACAAGAAGGTGGAAGACACCCCGGGTGAGATTTCGATCAGATCTCCTGAAGGACCCAGACAGACACTGAGACGATTCGATGTTAATCATGCAGAAAAAACGCTTGGAGTATTTTTATCGATGGATGGCAATGAGGCGGCCCAATACGAATATTTACGAGGCAAAGCCCTAGAGTTTGCAGACCTTCTCCGCACGCAAAGGGCATCCAAGAACGATATCTGGTACGCACTTCAAAGTTCTTTCATGAAGACAATAGAGTACCCGACGACAGTGACAACACTATCCAAGAAGCAATGGGACTCAATTCTGAGCCCAGTGCTGCAACAACTCCTTCCACGAACTGGGCTGGCCCGTACCTTTCCCCGTGTGGTGGTATACGGGCCCTCGGAATATCAAGGACTTAACCTCATGCACCCATGGTACAACCAAGAGCTTACGCACATCCAATCGCTCCTTGAAGAAATTGGCAGCCAGTCCCTCACGGGTCAGCTTCAAGTAGCCAATATTGAAGAACTCTTCCTGGAATTAGGATGTGCAGGGCATCTTGGTCGGCAAGATTATAAACGAGTGGAACACTTGGTAACTGACTCCTGGATGAAAGCTCTGTGGCGCTTTGTTAGCAACTCCGACATAACGGTGGAGGGCCCATGGTCTCAACTCCAGCTGTTACGTATCCATGACACTTTCCTAATCCCGGCATTTGTGCAAGCAGGCTTCCGAGGGGGGAACGACCTCAAGATCCTTAACACCTGCCGCCTGTTTCTAGAAGTTGTGTCGCTGGCTGACATCACCACCAGCGACGGAAGATTCCTTACCGTCAACGCATTAGCTGGGATTCGTGCCCCAACCCTACGCAAACTCCAATGGCCAAGACGGATTCCAACCCTCAGCCCCAGTTTCTGGCAACTATGGCGAACAGCACTCCAGAAGGCATTTCTCCTGCCATACTCCCCGAATTCCAACAGACGGCTCCGAAAGCAACTCGGGGTTTGGACCGATCAAGAAGCAGTGAAATCATGGCCCCAGTGGTATTCTCCACTTGACGAACGGGTATACAAAAAAGAAGGCCTCATGTGGCGTGTCTATGGCACTGGGGGACGGGTCCAACGCTCTCGTCGGAGACGATTCTGTCCCCATAATGAACTATTGTTGGAAAAGCCCACACATGCATCTATGATGGCATCACTTTCTACACAAGGTGAAACCTTAACCCTCGATTCTATCCTCCAAAACGGGCCACTCTATCCATCCGCTGCTCCTTGCTTGTAGAGGATGACCTTGCTTGTAGAGGATGACACTATTTTGATCGACGAGCTGTCTCTTCCCCAAGACGGAGGTCTAGCACTGGCACAGGGTATCAGGGATGGAACAGCACGCATGGTGACGGACGGATCGTTCAAGGACGCCTATGGGACAGCGGCAGGAAAAGCCTTTGCAAATGAAGAAGACCACGATGGCGCAGTGATGGCAGCGTGTATTCCTGGGGTAGGATCTGACCAAAGTGCCTACCGCAGCGAGCTTGGAGGGATTCTTATGGGACTGTACTTTACCGAGGCAGTGGTTCAAGACCACAACATCAAGAAAGGATCCATTACCATCGCACTGGATGGCTCATCTGCTCTTAACCAAGCTAAAGGGTCATTTCCCCTACATGCAGGTCAGACGGCATTTGACCTACTACAGTGTATCCGAAACACTGTGCAAAAGCTCCCTATTGAGGTAAAGTGGCGGTGGGTAGAGGGGCACCAACGGGAAAAAGGAAAAACTCAGGATTGGTGGGCACGTGCAAATGACCTGGCAGATACAATGGCAAAGGAGTATTGGAATGACTGCATCAGTCAACACAAAGATAACAGCCCACGCAAACTCCGGCATGAAGCAATTTCAATCAGGTTGGACGGGTGCAAGCTTGCCCAGTTCGACAAAAAAGCTCTGTACGCTAAGACAATGGGGATAGCCACAACAGAATACTGGAAACAGAAGTTTGACCTCCCGGTAAATCACATTCATACCATAATGTGGTCGGAGGCAAGTGCAGCATTTCAACGACTCCCTTTTGGTTTGCGACGATTTCGCGTGAAATTACTCTCAGGACATATTGCGACCGGGAGCGTGGAATTACAAAGGAAAAAACAGAGTCATGATCAATGCCCTAGATGTAATGCCAGCCCAGAAGACAAACTCCACGTGCTCCAGTGCCCTTCCCCGGAGGCTCAAACCCAGTGGTCCACATCCATGGCAAAATTAGAAGCCGTCATGCTGAAACATGACACTGCCCCCGAAATCTCAACCACAATTATTGGGTGCCTGCAGGCTTGGAGGAGGAACCAGAATCCAGAACCTTCTTGGGCTTTGCCATGGGATTTACGTACAGCATTGCTCGGACAATCCCATATAGGATGGACCGGGTTTATTTTCGGGTTTTGGCATACAGCTTGGCGAGACTGCCAACAACAATACTTGGATCACCAACGGTCAAAAAAGAGCTCCCGTCGGTGGATCATTGCAATCTTACATCAACTCATGATGATGTCTTGGGATATGTGGGATCATCGGAATCGAGTGCTACACGCTCCTGGAGGACCAGCGGCCCAACAGAAATCTGAGCTGCTTTCCTCCCAACTTATTCAAGAGTTTAGCGACGGACCGGGAGCCACAGGACCACGGCATGCGTACCTATGGCAGGTGACACTCGAGGAATTGTGCTCCAAAGATGCTACAGCGCAACAACGGTGGTTGAACCTCGTCACTACCGCTCGAAAGTATGCTCCATCCATAGAAGATCACAGACTCCAAACACATAAACAACAACAAGCTCTTTTGCGGCGGTGGCTTCGCCAAGAGCCCGAGGAAGACTAGCCACCCTGGAGTTGGACCCTATCGTCCAACACACAAGATCATTTCGTGATCTACAACAAATGAAAAAAAAAAAAAAAGACGTTCTCATACGATGAGAATATGCATATCAGATACATGTTTTATATTCACCCAGTTCCCCTGGGGTCGTTCGAAGAGTTGTGCTGCCACTGGTGGCCTCCATCCCGGCGACGGTAAAGTCCCAAGAGGACAACTACGTTGTAGTTAATCTATGAGTTATTTATTTATTTAGGAGAGCCACCTTACTCGCCTTAGTCAGGAAAAGGAGGGTCGCCTCAACCGCTTGGAGGGACGTGTTGCCCGCGTTAGTGCAAGGAGAGACCTCCTTGAAAAAAGAATTGGTGAGTTGAAGGCAAATGTGAGGAACTTCATGAGCGACATTGGAAAATGCGAGGATGAAGGCATCAAACAGCGCTACCTGTCATTCATTGAGGAAGACACCAATGCCATGAGAGTTGCGCAGGCAGAATTGGAGAAAACGGTGAAACAACTTGAAGAACTTGAATCTTTGTTTGAGAACTAACGTTATTAATTTACTTACCTACTACACCGCTACCCTCACCAAAGAGCAGAAGTTTTCATAGGTCATCCGATAGGCGCGCCGGAAGTAAACAGGGCCAAGCAAATGATAGACATCGGCAACGGAACGGAATCTTTTCACTTTCTTCTTTCGCCCAATTCTGAGGCGATTCGGTAGGCGATGGCGGCGGTGGCTCCTCTCGTCATCAAGGAGAGCCTCAAATGCCGCTGCATAACAAACTGCATGAGCGAAGGTAGTCTTCATCTGTTGGTTGTGAGGTGCATTGTTATTGTAACAGGAGGATGGACTGAACCTACAAGTAAACATCCCTTTCGACTACTGGCAGATTTCAACGGGTTTTTCCGTACAAATTCCGCTTTGAAATTTTTCCGCTTCGAGGACTGGATGGACTGAAGTGGGGGGTACGGAATTACGGAAGTACGATTTTGCGTTTGAGCGAAAGTACGATGGTGGCGGATTTCTGGCGGGAAATCGAAATCGTACGTATGAAATTACGAAAGTACGAAATTGCAAACAAGCGAAAGTACAACGTCTTAGGGTGAAAGGTGCCAAGGTAGCAAAGATATGATCCTCGCTTGCTAATCATGATCTCACTCATACCGTTTGACATAGCACATCACTTGCAGTAACAGTACGACCATTCCAATGATCAGCATAAAACTAGTCTTAGACGAGCTACTACACAAACAAGTGCTGTTGCAAGATCTCCATATATGGTGCATTGACATATCGTTCGCACAGCTCTCGCCCTTTATCGTGTGGTTCCGTATATTTGTTGGTCTGATGCGTCGGCAAGGATGATCCATTGCCTCGCGCCATGTACAAATGAAAGCGAAGATTACCATGAAAATGATCATCATCATCCTCGTCCTCCAATGATGCTTTTCTTGTTGTTCGAAAACCACCGCCATGAATAGTCGATGCTGGTAGGACTAGCAAGCTTCCATGTGGAATAAAGATCAACTCACCAGGAATCATCATGCTTTTAGTCAAAGCATCTTGGTCGCCATCAAAATCCTTTCGAGGCCAGACTTGCAAAAACATGCCTTCTTTGGTAAGAGGAAAGAACCCTAGACGCAAGCATCCCTCGCAATCTCCCTCCAGGACTTCCCATGAGTAGTCAACATGAGCTGGTTGTGGGACGGTCGATTCCGTCGTCAAAAAGGACCCCACATATTCGTTGGAGGGAACAAGCGATTGCAAGTCTTCCACCACGCCCAATTCTTGTTCTAAGCGCCTTTGAGATTGCATCTCATAAAGCAAGTTTTCATTAGAGTCTGCCACTCGAGCAGCTAGTCGTCGCTGGGGGGCCTTGGCGGCCAGGGCGTGGATGAGTTGCAATGGGACCTCGTAGAGTTCGCCCTGATGTTCCTCGAGCCACGCTTGATGATCCTGGGCACAATTCAGAATTCGCACACTTTGAAGCGCTTGTAGCAACAAAGCGTTTGCTGCTGACGCTGTTGCATCATCACGACTGCGAAGAAGGTCGTGCCAAAGATGACGACCGATTTGCGTCTTGTCGTCCGCGAAAGCGCTTGTCCGTTCACTGCTGGTGTTGCTGCTGTCAGCAGAATCTTGATGAACATGTCGACCGCGCGGATGATGGTAATCGAAACGGAGATTTGGAGCCATGATTGAGGCAAAAGACAGGTCGTCGCGTTGATATGAGAGTGATTGATGATGTCCTAATGAAGCAACAATGCAAGCAAGGTGACAAGGAAGAGTATCTTTTGGTGTTTCGGTGTCTGTGAGATGGATATGTTGGTGTCAAAGTGTGAATTCTGCGAAGCCAGCGAAAGCGTTTTTTGTTGTGAGCAAAAGGATATGCGTTCTCATTTTTCTAGATATCGCAGCTGAACTTATTTTAAAGCAGTTATTTAGAGACTGTTTGAGATATATCGATTAACATGATAAAAATGAATACTCTGGTTTCAAACATGTTGTTTTTAAGGTCGTAATTGGTCCGTTTTGGTCGACGATATCTCGCGCCCAATATTCTCATGGCGGCCCGGCGTGCCTGGTGTCAAATCTGGGCGAGGGTGAGTGACGTGTGCATACATAGGTATACTAGCTACCATGTCGTACCTATGCAGTTACAGGTTCGTAGCAAGGACCAGTAGATATCCTTTTACTCGTACTCACTACCAGTAGTTGTGGTTGGCATCGCTCCTGCAAACAAAAGATATTGATCCGCTTCCTCTTCGATTGTCAAGGTAGTTGCTAAAAGGATAGTATGCACTTTTCGCTGCTTTAATGATAGAGTATCTACATAGAAGCTACGGATAAGAACAGAAAAATTCCAAGCTGCCATCATACCTTGATGCTGTTGTTGCATTGAACGAAACTCAAATCCCACCAGAAAACAACATCATTCTAGTGGGCACCATGAATGGCCTACGGGCAGCACATGGTTCGATTACTTGCTCATACTTCGTCTCCTAGTTCTGCATTTGCCAGAGCTTCCGTCGCAACCGCTGCGTCACTAAGTTTGACCTTGGTCCATGCCCCACCCACTCGTTTCCATTCCCAATCTTCATTTTCCATGGCATATTGGACTTGACTGTAGAATTTCAATTCGATATCTTGATAAATGACGATAGCATTTGGAACTCCATTATATCTCAATAGATATTTCAAATCCCAATTCCAATATCGACGTCCATCGAATTGTTCATTTCCATGATCTGTCGACACGGTTCCGGTAAAGAATGCCTTGTAATAGACGCGTGCCTTCATGCAACTTTCCAAAGCCAATACATCGACAGTACGAGCAACGCCCTTGCCCGTCTTTTGAGGAAGTGGCTTGTCCTTGAGAAGGGCACGTAATTTCTTAACATCTTGCCACACAATATCTCCCGTTTCTTCATCAATCTTGCCAGCTCCTTGATTATTGCCCAAGGTAAATACGACAGAATCCATTCCACGGAATTCCGTGACAATTTGTGTGGATTCTTCTCCTTTTTTGGAAGTTTTTTGTTGAAACAAGTCCATTGCTAGTGGATGTCCTTGCATTTTTCCCTTGCGCAAGCTACTGACGATTTCCTTGTCGCCCTTTTCTTTGAGTGCCGTTTCCAAGTCTGTCGAATAATCCAGCTGAAATTGTTCGAGGGTAACCTGTTTGGTCCATTGGTCCTTGACATCAATCAGACCGGGCTGTAAATTCAATTTGATCGGTTTCCATCCATAAGTTTTATAGCAGTCAAATCCTTTTTTGACGTCATCCTTGATGTGCGCTGATCTTGGAATACAGTTGGGTTTCTCCAACTGTGTGGGAAAATTTTGTTCCAAATATGACTTGAGCCATTCTTTGAGTTTGTCGCTATCCATTGTAGGCACTTTTGCAAAATTGGCAATGTCTTGCAGGTCCGCCTTGCGTGAATATTTACCTGAGCTTTCGATTTTCATGGCGTAAAACATGTTTTGATCGTCCAATTCTTGTTGTCGATCTTCGTCAATGGAAATAGAGCCTTTGGACCAATCCCCGGAACTCGCCTGGAAGTCCTTATTTCTGGAGCTGGACGCGTTGGCGTCGGTCGCATCTTTCAGGTCTAATTCCTCCTCTTGTTTAGCTTCTCCTTCTTCAGTCGCAGTCGTAGCTGCCGGCTCTGGTTCTACTTCAGCCGCAGTCGTAGCGGCTGGCTCTGGCTCTTCTCCAGTCACAGTCGTAGCGGCTGGCTCTGGTTCTACTTCAGCCGCAGTCGTAGTGGCCTGCTCTGGCTCTTCTCCAGTCACAGTCGTAGCGGCTGGCTCTGGTTCTACTTCAGCCGCAGTCGTAGCGGCTGGCTCTGGCTCTTCTCCAGTCACAGTCGTAGCTGCCGTCTCTGGTTCTACTTCAGCCGCAGTCGTAGCTGCTGGCTCTGGTTCGGGCGCTTCCTCGTCACTTTTCTTCTTTAGGACTTGCTCAATGACCATACCCTGCGGAATGTCGGATCGGGCCTCCATGGCCTCGGTTTGTGCCGAGGCCATTTCCTTGGGTACGATTATCAATTTGACCGAAAGAGGCATGGTGGAGGTGATAACAGAAACAAGAAATGAAGGGAGGAAGGTTGTGATCAGGTCTGATCATGATCTAATCTTGCATAGCTTCGTCCGTTGAAGTTCGGAATGAAAATCAAGTCACGTTTTGCGATACAAGATGTCTCATCGTGTCGCGTGCCTCTCTGCATGGTTTCCTTCTTCTTGCGTTGACGTCATCCCGGAGTAACGCAGTCATTTCCGAGATTCGACTTCTTTGACCCATAATTCGATTCGCCGGACCAAACGTGTATCCTCCATAGCACACGTTTATTTCAACGTGTGCTTTCCATTTTTGTTGTCTGACGCAATACCGCTTCAACATCAACACATCCGCCTCGATCCTCCTCATCATTTCCCACTAGATGTCATAGTTTCCCAAACAACCACCAAAACGACCATGATAGCATAGCCATTCTTCAGTTTTGTTTCAAAATCAGTAGCATACGCATACATATACACATAGCACGTTACCCATGACTCATCAACATATAGAAGACGAAGAAGAAGCAGCCCACGATCAACATGATCACGAACCCTCCCACGTCCTAGAGCACGGATCCAATGAATACGTCTTGGTGAGTGCACGAACGGCTACAGGGGCTTCACTGCTACCCAGATCGTCCTCCTGTCTCTCAGTCGCTCACTCTCTTTCTATGTAGAATGTGGCATTTGCTTCCTTTTTCGGATTTACCTTGCTGCAGTTTGCCTTTGCCTTGGGAGCCCATTCCCAAGCCATGATGGCCGACTGTGCCGCCATGGCAGTCGATGCCATGACTTATCTCTTTAACTATGGGGCGGAACACGTGAAACATTTGCAGCACCATGGTCATCATCATCATCGAACGACGCGGCAAAAATTACAAGTGCTCTATTTGGAATTGATTCCCCCCTCGATCAGTGTCACGACTCTGATTGCTGTGACTGTCGTTTCGTTCAAACAAGCCATTCAAGTGCTTTTGGAAGATGATGCGGACGACGCTGTCTCGCCAGATGTGTTCATCATGCTCGTATTTTCGGCGTTGAACCTGGCGTTGGATGGAGTCAATGTCTTTTGTTTTGCCAAACGCGCGGAAGACAATGTGGTGGGAATACCTTCCAATTTACTTGCAATGGACCAATACCATCATCACGACAACACTAATACGACACATGCAAATCATCAACAACAAAATCGGCATGGCGATACTGAACTGACGGGTCTCCTACTCCACAAAAGTATTGCTGCTTCAGCCGGCACGGAAACGGACATTACCTCCTATACAACGCCGTGTACTACCGATTGCGACGACGAGAATTTTGAAAGTGACAATCATTCTACTACCAGTTCGGAGGATTCGACTACCAATCACTTGAATCTCAACATGTGTTCGGCATGGACGCATGTCTGTGCCGACACCTTGCGAAGTATTACGACTTTGGTGGCAGCTGGATTGTCCTTTGCGTTTCCCACGTGGCTATCACCCGCCGATGCGGATTCATGGGGTGCCATTATTATTTCCTTGATTATTCTGGTGAGTTTGGGACCCCTTATACAAGGATTGTACTCCACAGCCATGGAAATTCGAGAATTACTGTGGCGCGAAACCACAGTTGCCACTCCCATACAGCAGCAACCACGTCCACAACAACAGCAATCTCCTTTGAAGGCGAATATGACAAAATTTTGAATAATGTAAACACATGATAAGAATACTACTACAATCTCCTACGAAAAGTAGAGCTCTAGAAACTACCAAGCTAGCAAGCCAGAGATATACTCCATCTCCTCCGAGTAGAACTGCTGATGCGGGTGAACTACTCCTACTACTTAGCTGGCGACGCTTCTTTTTCTACTGCGACACGAATTGTCCTAACCTAGAAATAGTAGTTTGACTTCTCTATCGCGTTGTTGCCTTTCGCCCTTCTACTTCTTTACCGACGACTGATCTTCCACCGCATCTAACTCAAAGGTATAAGTGACAACTCCAAAATCGGATTGTTTGCGAAACCGCTTGGGCGATCGTTGCAAAATTGTATTCATGCCTTTATTGTCGCTTAATACATCAGCCTTTAACCTTGTCACACCCAAGGTTGGAGCAATCTCGAGTAATCGTCGAAACAGATAGCTTCCCAATCCTTCTCCTTGCCAATCATCTCGAACTTGAAATGCCATTTCAGGGGAAGAGATCCCCCGAGGATCACTGACCCATTGACCAATTGCGACAATGTCATGCTTGACTTCGTCGGGTGGATACAGCACCACCATAGCCATGTCGTTGGAGTAGTCGATGTCTGCACTTTTCTGCAGGATACATTGAGGCATACTCTTGAGCTTTCGAAAATATCGCAAGTAGACCGAATGATCCGATAGTTTGTGAAAGAAGTTGCGCAATTCATCTTCATCGACAGGTTTAATGGGCCTGACCAGTACTTGTTTTCCAGTTTTGGTAGTATGGAGGCATTCCAATTCTGATGGGTACATGGTCCCTGAATTGACAAAACGACCAGGTTGACTTTTGGAAACATACTTGTTCTGTTTGGCTTGTTCCAACAGTTCTTGTCGAAAATCTGGATGTGCAATATCAATCATAGCCAAGCATCGTTCCCGTATCGACTTGCCATACAGATAAGCAGTCCCAAATTCTGTAATGACATACTCCACATCACTTCGAGTAATACTAACACCAGTGCCTGGTGGTAGATCCAAAACAATATTGGATCGCCCTGCTATACTTTTCGAGGGAAGTACAATAATGGGTTTGCCACCTCTGGATATTTTGGCTCCTCTTATCGAATCGTCATCACTCCAAACGCCGCCATAAAATTTGTGTGCAATGGAATCCGTTGCAACTTGTCCCGTCACATCCACTTTGAGAGCGCCCACAATCGAAATCAAATTGTCTATTCGAGACAAGGTGGTAGTAGGATTGCATGTATAACTGCTGGGATGAAATTCAATCGCGGGATTGCGATCGCAAAATTGATATAGGGCGGCACTGCCATGCGCTTGACTGACGACGGATCGACCCTTGTCAATGGTTTTGAATTCATTCGTAATGACGCCTTCTAAATGAAGTCGATACAAGGTTTCACTCAACAAGTCTGTGTGTAGTCCCAAGTGCTTTCTTTCTCGCAAAAAGGGCACAACCGAAAAGACCAAAGGACTCACACCCAATCGTATCGTTGCTCCATCTGGAATTTCTTTAATGACGTTGCGTCCAATTTGATCCGTGACGTCTTTTGGAAAACGTGGTGATGTCGCGAGTTCGGGCCATAATTCTTCAGTAGTCAAGAGCGGTTTATCCGTGGAAATCCAATAGTGAATGTGCGAGGTAGGAATTTTAGACGGACCTTCGGTCCATGGCATGTGTGGATTGACTTCGGCGATGACAAGTTGCGAATGTCGAATGAAATCTCGTGTTGCTTCCAATCCAATACCCAGCGACACAAATCCCTTGTGGGGTGGAGTGACCTTGACTGCAAAGGGAAAAGAGACGAAGTGAAAAATGATAACCTTTCTGTCAAGTCCTGACCAATGGCGACTCGATAGACTTACTGATTGCCACATCCACCTGCAATTTCTTTTCTTCTAGTAATCGTGGAACTTGATTGATACCAACTGGCGTGTAGTCTTTGAGTCCTTCTTCATTCTTGCTACTGTTGCTAGGATACTCGGCGTATTCCATCATGTCAAAAAATCCCGTTTGGGCTCCGAAGGAATAAAAGCTAGAAGTACGAAATCGATCCAAGCGTTCCTTGAGATGAGGCAAGTTGCCTCCAGGAATCATTTGAATAATTTGAATATTGGCCAACTGGTAATCATCGACGAGGGCTTGGAGTGTCGCTTCCGGCGTAGCACCACAGGAGCCGATATAAATTTTGGATCCATTGGAAATCTTGGAGGCGACTTGCTCTAAAGAAATCTCTTTCGACGCCCACTGCTCGTCTTGCTGTTGCGAATACGACATGATTTTGATCAAGAAGAAGAAGGTGAGACATAAACGAAACAAATTGTGATTCGGATCGTGTCGTGTCGTGTCGTGTCGTGTCGCAGAAAGTGAAAGGATGCATCAGCATCATCGTCACAATCGAAGCAAGGAACAAGAATGAAGTTGCGCCGCGAACAAGATTTTTTGGATCTTTGCTGTTTTTGGTTCCCGTGGGATCGAAGCGAACCCCGTGTGTTCTGTGTCCGTCCCGACAGTACACGGACGACGGCCAGGATCTCCGACTAGCTCGAAGACTATTGATCGATGTAGTCGAGTTTCGCAACACATCTCGACACCAGGCCTCCCAACCATATCATGTCCGGCTATCATCAAATTAGTGTGAATCCTCAAGGTCGAGCACTATCGCAAATGTTGGTCAACCCTTCCCACACCACGACCGAAGTAGTGCGTCGGAGAAAATCTATGACTTTTGGTTTGAGTAATGTAGTCGGAAGGGTTGTATTCATATGAGTCGGAAAGTACTGAAGTAGTACCCAAAAGGTCCGCGCCAGCCGGGCAAGCAATGACGCGGCATGCGTTGTGATGCCGATGGGTGCCGGCGTGCACATGAATGGCCCGCAAGGACTTTCCTCAACTTCCCACCCAGCGTAGCACCATGGCCTTTTGTTGGACTTGTCGCCATCGTCGCGACGGGAGTCATCTGTCATTCTTGCAGTTTTGTATTTCCTCGCTGTCTCAAAATAGTTGAGTTACTACCATGACAAGTGAAGCAACGGCAGGACAAATTCCCGATGTGTACGGGCAAGTTCATCCCGTCGAAACCCCCGAATTACTCGAAAGCAAAAAGGTCGAGCTCCAGCAAGAGCTGGACTTGATCCCTCCCGAGGAAAAGACGGATTGGCTAGAAGCCCAAGCCAAATGTGATTTCGTAGGCGATGATTTCAAACTCAAATTTTTGCGTTGTGAAGTTTTCAATGCGGATGTAAGTGCCAGTGTCGAACTCCTATCGCACGACGCAATCGTTCTAATCGTTCTTGCTGCATTCAGCTCGCCGCCAAGCGCCTAGTGAAATACTGGAAAAAGCGAGTCGAAATCTTTGGACCCACCAAAGCCTTTTTACCGATCACGCTTTCCGAAGCCTTGTCGGAAGACGAGGTGGCTGTCGGTCTAGGTGTCATGACTTTGCTGCACAAGGCCAAGGATCCCTCTGGTAGATCCTTGTTGTACTGGGATCCGAGTCATTTGGATTCCTCCAAATATGAAACCGAATCCATGGTTCGTGCCTTTTGGTACGTGTTGCACGCTGCTACTGACGATCTAGAAGCACAACAACATGGGATTATCGTCATTGTGGATCCACAACGGGCTAGTTTGTCACAGTTCGATTCGACCATGGGCAAGTTGTTCATGAACAGTATGAGTGGCGTGTTGCCATTACGATTGAGTGGCATTCACATATGCTATCCACCTTACTTTGTATCCATGGTGTTGCCTATCGTAAAGATGTTCATGCCCACTCGCATGCAACAGCGAATTCGGTTTCACTCCGGAAGTTCCGAAGAAGTCGTTCAAGTCTTGGGAGACGAATTCGGATTGACACCAGATATGCTCCCCATTGAAATTGGAGGAACCATGCAAGTCGATCATCATGGGTGGTTGGAAGAACGAAAGAAACAAGGAAAGTAAAACACACAATGTTCTATTAGTTTGTTTCTTAGTCTTTGGGTTGCACCAGATACTCCAATCCCGACGTTACTTTGGCCGATGCAATTACATCGCCTTCTTTGATATCTTGTAAAAAGTCGGAACCCTTCACTACATAACCAAAACAGGGGTAGCGTCCATCCAAGACATTTTTGCCAGCCGGCGTCAAATCACTGTCAAACAAGAGCCAAAAAAATTGAGAACTGCCACTGTTGACATCGTATTCATCACGGGCCCATCCCATGGCACCATAACTTGAAAAGGGCAAAACCGTAGCTTCTCCTGTATGGATAACCATAGATACAGCACAAAGCCGCAATTGTAGCAAAAGTGAGTCCATGTCTTTCGACGGGCGAACAAGCAACGCCCGCAAAAACAAAACGTACCGCCTCTTCCTTCGTCTTCGATGGTGCTTTCATAAAAGGGACCCTTGTCCCCACGAACAAAAATTTCAGTAGGGATCAGACGTTCTCCATTGGGGCCAGCACCAATGGCTTTGCAAGGTTTACCCACATAACCGATGGCCTTGGTGTCAGTCGGTTGACCTGTCTGGACGACAAAGCCATCGCTGCGTTGAATCTTCATATTGTTGTAAAAGCCCTTTTGAACCAAATCAATAAAATTACCACCCGTCACGGGAGCTGTATGGATAACCATAGATACAACACAAAGCCGCAATTGTAGCATAAGTGAGTCCATGTCTTCCGACGGGCAAACAAGCAACGCCCGCGAGTAAACAAAACGTACCAGTATATCCATCGATGACCATGACGAGCTTGGCTTCCGGATAGTTGACTCCATTCACATCAAATACAGCTCCTGGTGTCGCCTTTTTAATAATCATTTCGACAGTGGCGCGCTTCTTGAGTTGTGGCAAATCATCATATTCGGCCGGTACGGGCGTAACATAGTTGGCGGGTACCATTTGTTCTTCCAACAATGTCAATAGATCAGAAGCTTTTTCTTGTGCGACATAGGCCTTGTCAAGGGCATCTCGTTCTTGTTCACTTCCCGTAAACGCATCTTGACTGTCCTTGAGTGCACTGGATAGGGGACCCAAGGCAGCATCGATATCTTGGAGTAGCTTGGTGCACTCCTTGGCATCGCGACAACTGGCCACCATCTTGTCGGCAGTTTTACCAGCCAGGAAGGATTTGGACTTCTTGACACCATCGATCGCAGCAGCCTTGCGTTTACTTGCAATATCATATTTGATAGTTTCCAATGCTTCTTGCAACGAACGCACCTAAAAGATAGCAGTGATTGTGATGAACAGAAACAAAAGGGAAACGACTGTTAGGGTGACCGAGGTGGAGACATGAAAAGTACAAGGAGAACCATGATAAGCAAACGAAAACGAAAACCTGACAAACATTGTTCGACTGAGTGCTAGTCGTATCGAACCCGGTGCCGCCAACAACTTTTTGATTCTCCTACAAGCAACAGCAAGGTTCCTATTTCTGGAAGGATCCACAGGACGAATCGCAATAGAACTGTGCTCACCTCTTTGTTTTGAATTGGCAATCCATATCTCAGTAAGGACTCAGCATCTTTATTCACACGCGAGCCCGTTCCCGATGCCATTTCCTTGGCAGAAGCTGAAAACGACGTGGTAATTGGATAGCCACCCCCCAAAATACTTGCTTGCTCGGCCGCCATCATGGTGGGTCCGGCCCACAGAGAGACCGCCATGGCAGCCGTCGCTGCTACTTTGCCAACCCAGGTTGATAGTATTGGTCGTTTGGTTGCAGTGGCGGCGGGGACTGCGTCAGGCTGATTTTGATCAGAATTCGTAGCTCTGTGCAAAGACGCGGAGCGAGTTTTTGCAGGAGTAGAAGAAATCAATGGAGCAATCGTGAATCCCACGACCCCTGGTGCCGGCTGATGTTGGTGCACCAGGCAAATGGCCACGGAAAGATTAAATAGAATCTTCATTGTTTCTGGATTAGTCGAGCTTCTTTTTGTACTTGGATCAGATGACGATTGGTCGTTTTTGTTCTGGTTTCTCTTTGACGACCCCAGGCGACTGACTTTTAGTTGGATCAAACGAAACTCTTCGGTGACTCTTCCAGTTCGAAGAGGACAAGGAGGCTGAATGATGTCAATAAAGTGATTCGACTTGCGAAGCCTTGCTTGGTCGATGATGTGTTGTTGCCCTCAATGGCATCATGTGATTGGATCTTTTCAACTTTTTTCTGGATCGACTGACGACACAGATCGGTTGACGATCTGGCCGTCGCCCGCACGTTGGTTTTCGCTCGGCGAGGCAAGACTATTACTGGGCTGGGACTGACGGGCTGACTTCATCATGATCACTCGTACTATCCCGTTTGCTTGTAGTCTCAGAAGGACGGGGTAGGGATGACTCTCCATTGAGGGGTAACTCTATCAATATAGCTATTCCGTCTCTATTGTGAACTCCTCACAGCAGTTTTTGCTCAGCTCTAGCTACTAGACTTTTTAGTGGACTTCGTTGGACGAGCTCCTCTGCTGAGTAGTACTACTGGGCAAGGTCATCTTGAGCATCCGGTGGCCCCGCCACTACCAATAAAGGAAAGAGGAGGACGAATCTATCCACCAAGCCTGTCGATCCCTGCTCCACTCTATAACACACTGCGTACACGTACAAAACAAGCAGCTTACAACATTATACAAAAAGTATCCAAGTGTATTCTAATCGGTAGAAGACGTTCCCCCATCCGTCATAATTCATTCTTGCTTCTCACCAGAGGTCTTAGTATCCCCCGAAATAGCTGTTCTCAAAGGTACTACGCGGGTAACTGTAGGAGTAAGCGGAGTTGTCTACACTGTGCACGTCCAATTCGGCTTCAATCGGGTAGGCAGTGGGTCCCATGTTACGAATGGCAATCGTATTGCCAGGTCCGGGCGTTTCAATGATGGCACTGAATGGCTTATTTTGACCATCGTCGCAATAGATTTGGGCAACCGTCTTGACATCTCCCGGACCTTGCCAAAGTTCCACAATGGCCATGATGGGCAATCCTTGCGAATGAATCTTGACTTCGACACTTGCAACGGACGGATCAAAAGGAAACGTCTTGAGGTGCCCGCCATGAATTTCTTGACTTCGACCCAAAAAGGATCCCATGGAACGACCCGAATAGTCTGCCATGGACGCTGCCCGCTCTTCATCTGGTGTAGGCCCTTTGCCTTCGACTCCCGCAATGATTGGGAATTCCAAAGGACCAATATTCTTGATGGAAATGGAATGACTGGCACCGGCGTTATTGATCGCCGCTACTGCACTTGAAGAAAAGTTGTCTCGCAAGCTCCTCGATGAGAAAGATGTGGCTACGTGGGCATTGGCTGCCGCTCCTTGGGGAGTTTGAATCATGGTTGTAAAAGGACGTAACCGCCCATCTTCGGTATAGATGCGCATTTTTTGCGGAGTGTTATCTGGACCCTGGTAGACTTCGAGATCAGCATTCAAGGGACGCCCATCCGTAGTCATGGTCACTTGCACCGTATCATGCTGTAATGTTCCATCGGAAGACCAAGTTCCACGAGACCCTCCCGAGATTTCCTGTGAGTTTTCGGGCAAACGAATCGAAGGAGGAGGCGGACTATAATAGTAGGGACCAACGCGATTGCGACTACGTCCAGCGGGATCAGCAATATCCGCCTTGGCCTCTTCTGGTAAGGTACTGTATCTCACGAGAGGAGGGGCGGGCGGAGCGGGAGGAACAAAGTTGTTGGTTGTGCGGTCGTCAAGTGTATTGGTTGGCGTCGACGAGGTGGGGGCATTTCCAAGACCAGCGCGATTGCGAGCAAATTGTTCGTAGTGACTCGGTCGCCGATTTTCCCAGAATTCACCATTCCAACGAGGTCCCGAGACGTCGACTGTCGAGTAGGGTGAAGATCGAGTACTCGACAAGGCTGTCGAGGTGGTTCGGTCAGTACTAATAGCAGGAAGAACAAATGCCTGGGCAGTCCAAGGATTGCCCGCGCCAAGCGCCAAGAAGGAAGTGACCAAGAAGTTGGTTTGCATCATGGTCAGAGAAAGAATTTCGAAGACGAAACAAAATCGAATAACTTTAACAACGACAAGAACTCTTGGAAAGTTGATGCTGTCAATTGGAATCGAACGATGGACAATGGAAGCAGTGTCGGAAGGCGCCGCAGGAAAGAAACAGGATAATAGCACCACCTGCCACCTGCGCGCCTTTTTTCTCGGGTAGGTTCTTTCGAACAAAGCAGAGTCTGTTTCAATTGGATCATTGCGAGACATGGCTCGTGAGACGTGGATATTTGCTCATTTGATTGGTGGATTTTCTGTCCCGCAGCTGTTTTACTAGCTGACGTGTCGCTCTTCAAGCGAAGGAAAGATCGCGTCAGACAAGACTGGAAACTTATCACCGTATCGATGGTACGTAGATATAATAGTCGGTATGAATGGCTACTGATGGTTCACGAGGAGAAATCAGGCCTCAGTACAGCAGGATTGTATCACGATGCACCAACTCCCTTTTACTAAAACGGAAGTAAAGAATTAATTTGACCATGTTTGATACTTATACTTCTGCTCTCGACTAGAGCAAGGTTGCTGTCATCGTTGCAAGGTCTGCCGTCGTATGAAATACCGCTAGCGTGATGGACGAAGGAGAATCAGCAGTCGGTTAGGTCAACTCTTTTTATTACCATTATGTAAGGCCCAAAATTCCACCCATGTGGTACTTTTTGTACCAAAATTCCATTTCCCCGTATGTAGAAATACCGATACCGTCATTGGAGTTTGTGGATTTCTCATGGTGTTGATGTGGCAAATCCACTGCGGAGTGGACAGGAATCGTGGAGTTTAGGGGCCAAAAATTCCACAATATGATCCGCAATACCAAATTCCGTTCTCGCACATGTGTGTTTGAGAATGACAAAACCGCAACAACAAACTATGACAACACCAATGCATCTTGCTCATGTGCCAATCCGGACTGCAAACCTGGGGCACTTGCACAGCAAATCAAATGCACCCATCGGCATGATTTGATTGTACGCCTTGGTGCAAATCAAGAGGTTTTAGATTTGCACCAAACGAGTTGCTGGAAGGCGCCCCCACCCCAATCGAGTACTTCGGGCTGAAGGATTGCATCAACAATCAACCTGCTGCTGCTGGGAGAAACGATTATGACGATGATTCATCTGACGATGACAATGGTCCTACAAATGGAGTTGACCCCCAAACTATAGATGGGTCAAGAACAAATTGCCAACAACAATGGGCAGTTAGCTTTAAAGAAGTAAGGAGCATGAATGCCTTGGCCAGTACGACAGCGGTGCCAATGATTTGTTGCGATCCAAAGAAAAATCACAGACAAGGAAGACCAGGCAAGAAGAAAAGTGCAATATTTTATTGGAGACTGCGAAGCTCTATGGACAAGACCATGGCCCAAGCAGCCATTAATATTGCTCAATGTGGCTGTAAGGGGGATACTGCTGTTGCTGCCATGCAATAAGAAAGACGACAGATGGTCAGCAGCAGGAAAGAAAAAGGAATTGTAGAGTTTGCAAACTAAGAGTAGAATTTAACATCCTACTACTAGGTACTAAAATTTAGAGTTAAAGCAGCGCTAGCAGCAGACGCGACATGATGGAATAGATGAGTTCTTCTTTCCTTGTTGCCAGCTATCAGTAGCAAGCATGTACACCAAATTACTTTACTGTGTAGAGAATAGAGTGAACAGTACGATACCTGTCAGAAATAGCTACTGTAGCTACCTAGCTAGAGAATGGTATGGTGTCGGCTATCCAGTTGATCAACACGCAATTTTGCGCCGACTCCTTGCCTTTGAGTGGTGGCAACGCCGTTCGACTGATGCGAACCCTTCCGACATAGACGATCGTTTGTTACACGGGATTGTGTGTGGAATTTTGTGTGGAGTATTTTGAGTCTATTTTCATGATAGCTATGGAAGATAGATATAATATTATCTTTACTCATTTTTCGACTGGATCGACTAGTCGCACTACGGCATTCGCCACCGCGTGGGAGCGTCTGTACTCTGCCCGACATGAACTAGAATGACCGGTTCAAAATGACCCTCCTCAAGAATAAAATCTGATGTCTATAGTATGAATTTTGCAGGACAATTGTCCTTCGTGACTTAAATACTCAAATATTTTATTATGACTTAAATGACTAAATATTATTAAATATTTCCCGCCGCCCTCCACACGACTTGTAAGGTTTGGCAATGGCGGGATGAATTGAATTGATTATTATCATTATCATACAACATTTCTACATGAAGATGCTAAGTCGTGTGGCGTCGACAACCACACGACCACTTGTCCCGTGAGGCATCCGAAAAGGGTTCAGCACATATAACATGTATATACTTATTGCAGAAGTCGCATCGATGCAACAGTTGCATCGTTGCAAAGTTGCAGCCTCCGATGCAGCATCGCCCAATAGTCCGGACAACGTTATTCATTCCATCACGAACAATAGTGCCGGTTTCAACCAGCTGTCTCTGTTCGTCCCTGTCTCTCTGCTCCCTGTCTTCAATTGCCACTTGGGCAATTATTTGTGCCTCCCTCCGTCGTTGGTACACAGTTGGCTCCGAGGCAGGAAATGAATTTGCAAATGCGTCGCTGGTATCTTGAGCTGCCACTCTACGGGGGCGGCCACGCTTTCTTCTTCGAGGAGGAATTGGGGTTACTGTTGGATGAGCTGGTCTGCTGACTCTTGGTGCTGATGCTGCTACCGGTGCAGTCGTTGCAGTTGTTGCAGTCGCCGGAGCCTGTGGGATTGTTGCAGTCGCCGGAGCCTGTGGGATTGTTGCAGCTGCAGTGGCCATTGCTGGTGGGTTCGGTGCTGGGTCGATTGTTGTTGCAGCTGCTTGTTTGATCCGCTGGATCTTCCTCACAGCTGTCCGCCATTGGGTGTGGGCTTTTCTCTTCGAAGTCGATTGCAAACCATTTTCCATGGTTGCAACCCTATCAAAGATCTCAAAGCACTGAGTCTCAGTCAGTGCTACCCGACAATCAACCCCTGATTCTCTCTCAATAAAATCGCAGACCATTTTCATGTCCGCTACAAGCTTCCTTGATGGGCGCTGCCCCTCAACACCATCCATGAACTTGTACTCCCTTGCGTCTAGCGACCGCAATGGGGGGACGTTATTGACAGTATCACCAACATTCCAACGCCTCCATAGATCCCTGGCGGTGCCCTTCGGGAACCCAAAATTAGCAGGTAGCCTCCAATACTTGCCATGGTGAAAATGGGGTGCGAATCCTCGACGACCATGCCGATCTTCTGCAGCCTCGTTAATATTAGTCATTGAATCAGTCATACCCTGATTATTGTTGAGTTCTTGGAACAGTCTGTCATAGAACTGTTCTTGCGTAGTCGTTAGAATATTCCGAATACGCTGTTCGGATATACTGCCATTTGCTACATTGCGATCGTCAAAGATACCATTGATGAGATTGGTCATTCGACCATCATGGCTTGATGCAAATTGACGAAACTCATGCAGTAGCTTTCGGCTGGTCAACAGTAGCACCACGTGTGGTGGGATTCCGGATCCAAATTGCATATCACCACTGTTGTCCTCATTCCCATCATTGCTTTCCCATGGGTATAGCACTACAGCAGCTCCTGATAATTGCTCAAGTAGCGGTAAGTCGGAGAAGAGAGGGTTTGTTTGTCGAACAACATGGCTTGGTGGCCATGAAAGGATGAATTCCTTGGCTCTCGCCAGCCTTGCCAATAATTGGTGAGCAACTGCTGAAAATTCACCATAGTTTACGAGGGTAGGATAAACCTTTGCGACACTAGTTTGCACCAATGCAAGAGGCACACCCTGAAATTTGGGGGGGCTTGCTGCAAAGTCGCTTTGGAGCAATGGTAACAATGCCAGCATGCGACCGCAGAAGGCGTCTCCTTCTGCCTCGTACGTCATGTAGACGTCCTTCACCCCCCCAAGAGTCCATCCACCTCGTATACAAATTGCCATTGCGGATGGGCCACCAGGCTGGCCACTAAGCCACTTGGCAGCACCCTTTCGGATGCTGTGGCAGCCGAGATCATTGTAGGACCTGTAACCCATGGCAATTAATTCGTCTTCATGATTCTTCAATGTTCGTTCCATATGCCTCGCAAAATGATTGTACTGACTTTTCCCTGGGAAAAGCCGGTCGCTTCCTTTAATGTTTACCCCAAATGTGGCAATATACATGGATAATGCAAGGAAGGGACACACAGCAGGACGGAATGGATTCGCAAATAGATGACGGGGGTACTTTTTGGTATGCCCGTGCGTGTCATTCTTTTGCTGTGCGAACTTGACCATGATACAATCCCACTCAAACGTGATATGTTCAAAGAGGATACGTGTAGTGTTGTTGGAACGGCACATTAAGTTCCAAGTCATTACAAGGAAGCAGTGGGCAAAAATGCCTGTCTGGGTCCCCTCGGCTAGGAACCATTCGCATAATTTGGCGTACAGTTCATATGACAACGCCTTCTTCCCGCCATTTTCAGCAGTATCACCATCATCTTGCTGCTTGGTGGCAAGAATGCGGAAGAATCCTCGTTTCAAGGATGCCAGTTCCCTTGCAAATGTAGGAGGAAAGCCTTCCATGTCTGGATGGCACCGGAAGAGATGGTGCAGAGCAGCACTTCTGTTGCTATATGCTGATTGCGACAAAAAATGCCCGCCATGGTCACGTACACTTTGCAGCCACCTCATGAATGAAGCGGCAGTGCAATTATCAACATTGAGGATAGGCTGTTGGCCGCAGTTACGCAAAACCTCGATGACCCACTCGTGCTTCCGTGTTTGCTTTTGTCGTGTGGAACCAAGACTTTCAACTTCCTCCAGCAGTGACTTGTAGGACTCTTCTGTAGCAGGCGTCAACCATCCTTCTAGATATTCTCCGGAGTTTGCAGCATCGATGATTTTCAGGATGTCATGTTTGTAGCTATTGTAGGTGTTGCGACCTACAATGGCCTCCCGCATTTCATCCACGTTGACGACCGCACCATCGGCAATCATTTTTCCTGGTGTTGGTTGTATGTCGGTGTTGATGTAAAAGTGATGATTCGTACGATCCTGGCAAAAATCGAATGGAGGACAATTGTCCCGTAAAGTTCATCTGATTGTTGGAATGATGACTTAAGCGCTATTTTACATAGGGGAAAATTTTTATCAGGAGAACTTTTGCGGGACGTTTTGTCCCGCATTTCTCATGTGGGTCACGCATTGTGTCCCGTAAAGGTAAGCTAATGTGTGTTTTGCTTGTGCTTCCGATGCGAACGTACCGCATTCCGACGCAGAGCTCCTTGCTGCATTTCATTACTTTCGTCAACGAAGCGTACCAGGTAGAGTCCGCACTTACTATACTATGCCTACGGATCTGCTTCCCACTCCTGGCGCTTCTAGTGGTGGTTTTGCGTCTGCTCACGCTAGTTACTTGGATAGTTCGGTCCAACGTTCCACTTCGGCCATGGAAGAAACTGCCTCTCAACATTACATTATCGGTGATAATTTGCGCGCCAAAGCCTTTTATCAAGATGCCATTGATGAATTTCAAAAGGCCTTGGCGATTCAAGAGCCGTTGCTTGGCGAAACCAATCCTACCGTAGTAGCCAAGACTCATTATTCTTTGGGGTTAAGCTTTCGTGCAACAAAGGATTTCAAGGCTGCCTTGTATCATTTGCAGCGTGCTATCACCATTTACGAAACAGAAGGTTCGAAAGACAAGAAGAATGCCACGTGGTTTAATCATCCTTATAAACCACAACTTTTGGATTGTAAACTCAACATGGCCCGAACTCATCATTCACATGGGGTTGCTTTGCAGCGCTCGGGTGACTATGACAAATCGATTATCGAACATCGCAAATCGTTGGCGATTCGAGAACACTTGTTGGGCAAGACGCATTTGGAAACTGCGCGCTCGTATTATGTCATGGGCTGTGCTCTGAGTGATCGTGGTGATTTTGATGAAGCTTTAGCGGAATTACGACGTGCACTTCGAACGCGCCTATTGATTTTTGGAAAGGATCACATGGACACTAAAGAAGTCGTGAGTAATTTAGGCGTCGTCTTGACCGCCAAAGGTGGCATGACCCCCACAGAAATTCAGCACTATTGTACTTCAGTATTACAAGCGATTGAGTTGGAAAATGAAGGTGATCGATTGTGTCGGCTCAAGGGCGATTATGCCAATGGTATGGTATGTTATCGCAAGGCATTGAGTTTGGAAGAGAGCATCTTGGGGGATTTGCATCCCACGACTTGTGATTTGTATTTGCGTACCGCCGAAGCATTTGGACAATTGGGTGATTTAGAATCCAGTCTGGTTGAATACAAGGCTGCCATTGCGATTTATGAACGCATGTTGGGTAAATTTCATGTGAAGGTCGCTCAAATTTATACCAAATTAGCAGGTATATTGATGGAAAAGGGTGAATACGAAACTGCTCTTAGCTTTTATGCCAAGGCATATGGTATCTATGATGCCGTGCTAGGCAATCATGATGATACCAAACAAAGCATGATGAATTTACGATTGGCGGCTGCTAAGGAACGCAATGCCAAGGAAAGTATGGACCTCATCAAAAAAGCTGAAGAAGAATTCAAACAAGCTCAAGACATGAGACGTCAACAAGAAGAAGAAGTTCTCAAGCAAGAAGCCGAACTAATTTCGACCGTTGGTAAGCTCAAGTCTAAAAAAGAAACCAAGAAAAAAGAAGACAAGCCCAAGCCGCCTCCAGTGCCAGCGCCGGAACCCGAAGATATTATTTGAGCAACAAGCAAGAAAGGCGGGGTCGAACCGACAATATGGTCTGATCATCTTTCTCGAACGTGACTACGGTAGGCAGAAAAAAGTAATTGAACGTGGATTAAATACAATAATTGATACGAAATCTGACGGGTTGGTTTTTGGAAATTGCCGTACTACTCGCACTTGTGACCGACGGGCGATCGTTCTACTGGTTCAATATCGCTTCGGCGAGCAAAGAGAGCTTGCCAAAGTAGATGCTATTACTTGCATAATGCGTACATCTCCACTCTGCTTTAGACATCGTCATCCGGCAGCGTATCTTTACGTGACGACCATTCTTCAACAATGAACCGGCGCTTACAATGGAGAGAGGCTCACGCCGCAGCAGCATATTTCTGACTGGTAGCAATAAATTGAAACGAACAATGCCTGGCGATCTTAGTAGGAGAAGACAAGAAGAGTGTTATTACTACCACACTCGTAGTGCACTGATAGAACGTTTCAGCTTTGAAGGAGGGAGTCTACGTAGTCGTACTCGGACTCTATGATGCATGCTATGCGGCCGGGATAATACGATAGCTACGTAAAATAGCATCTCTCGGGAGGCTTGACAGGGAACGAGACCGCGTCCATCTTTCGCTTTCCACGGTCTCATAGTTGCTCCCGTGTCGCAGGGCTTCACTTTGCCTTTTCTGTACATCACTGGGGGCCATGATGGTACCTGAAGTAAGGTCTAACGCCCCTGATGAAATGATGTAACGACCTTTGTGCCTTCTGCGCCTCTCATTGTGCGGTCGTATGCAGAATAACCAGCCATTCTCTACAGGGGCTCGTTCTTCGGAAATACAGTTTCATACCACCACCACCACCTTAGCTGTTTCTATCTCGTCGCGAGTACTACTATGAAGTAAATAGAGCTGAGATATACTAGCAGGAATAGCACCACTTAGTTTAAAGAGGCATCTTAGCAGAAACCGGCGTGGACAAAGCACAGAAAATAATATTAGTATAGCCATAATAGCAGCAGGCGGCCGAAAGTATGTAGCTTTCGGCGGCTCAACGCCCTCGACTTAGGCCGCAGGGGCACTCCTTGAATCGGAGCAATTGAGCGCAACGGCGTTCAAGAGGAATTCGTCGACTTGAGATAACAGATAGAGGGTGGACTCTTGTTCGTCTGGAGATGGAGTAGTGGAAGAAATGTCACCGGTCCTTGCCTTTTTGTTGGCAGCATTGGCAGAATCCTCCTCGTTCTCGGGCAATGCACAGGTAGAGTACGCAGACTGAAAGGCATGCGCACACGCCACAAGCAGCCCAAAGATTCGTTTGGATTGCATGTGATCTAGAAAGTCGCACCGTAAGATAAGACCCATGTTATTGAGGATAGCCATGCACAAAAAGTCAACGAGGGCATTCCCCGTCGTAGCTTCTTGGTGACAGGCAGGGCGAGTGTAGGCATGGATTTGATCTTCCAACAGCGTGAAGGCTTGTTGATAGAGGGCATACGCCTTTTGCATGTGAGCGACGGAACATGTAGCTTGTCCTTGCCGATGAAAAACGAGGCCACAGTTGAAAACTAGAATAGCAGAGACCAGACGGTCTTCTTGGAGTGGGTCGCTAGATAGCAAGCCAGGCAAGCCTGGTAGCAAGCGAAAGCATTGCGTGTGGAGAACAAAGCACCCGGACGCTTCCTCTTCCTCGGGAGGCGAGGACCATTCACCGAGGGCAGTACGGGCGGCCGAGCAGGATAGTGGGCGTATCGATCCATGCTCGTTCCTTCTTTGACTAGCAAGAACAACGGGGGCGGCAGATTCTTGTTCTTGAAATCTCGTCTTGAAGAGAACTAGGGCTTGGCGAAAGCACCGAAAGGCATTGATATACTCTTGGCGCTCATAAAAATCAACACCCTGATTGTTTTCATCAATGACTCGGTTTAGCAAAAACATCATCTGCGGCGAAAACTGTGCAGCCATTAAAGGTCCCCCCGATGCCGCTTTCATTCGCTTCGCAGCGGGATGCGGGAGGGCCGCCACTAAGCCACTGCGGGTAGTATTACTAGAGGTGCGGTTCATGCTTTCCTGGATCAAGTGGTTGGACGACGATGAAATGGTTTGAAGAAGCATACCAGTGATTCTCTTCCAACTTCTCGTTTTATGATGAGGAGGCGGGAAGTGGTGCGTCAACGATGATTTCCGGTTTCCAGAACGGACGCAGCGATTGTGAGTCAACACCGAGCCTTTCCGTGCCAAATAAGCTGAAACAGGTTCTGTTTGAGCGCAACTACAGTGCGGAAACAAAAGGCCCCTCGGAGGCAAAGGGGTACAACTCAGACAGCAGAGAAGCGATGGGAAAGGTGGTAGCATTGTGCAGAATGGACAATAGTTCCTGCAACAGAAGCATTCAAGGGAAACTTCAATGTTCTCTGCCTCAAAATCACCTAAAACATTAAATAAGAGAAACTTTCACACTTAATGAAATGACGAAACAAATTCGCAAATTTATCCAGAAACCGGAGGCAATATTGCGGTTGTCAAGACAATTCTACCGGTAGTGCCTCGCGCGGGGCAGTGCCCCACGGGCCCCAAGCCCCACGTGGGGCCCATGGGGCTCGAGGCGCGCACGCGGTATACCGCGGTAAATTAGAAATGGGGCCCACTATTCAAGCCACCGAAACGACCCCTTCCGGCTGGATTATCTGGTCGCTCAAATGAGAAGAAAGGTAGCGGACTTCGTGCAGTTTTAATAGATATCATACGGTTTTGCTAATATTGAGTATGTGCCAACTCTGCAACGTCGGACGGAAGTAGCTGGTTACCGCGCGCACGCGGTAAATCACCGCGATAATTAGTAGGAGTGGGGCTTGGAAGAAAATATTTTGACCACATGGCAAAACGTCGACTACTGCAGAGTTGGCACCCATCGAATCTATCGACTCTACACTAATGTAATAGATGTTTCAACATCATATTTAATCGATTAGTTACATTGTTTTTGTTAGTTTAGCTCACTAGTCCTATATTATATGAGTGGTTACTACTTGCCTTATGGTTTGTTAGCGAAATTAACACGGGACGAAATTAATGCGCGCCGGCACCGCCCCCTCGAGCTCACAAAATTCATGGCGGAGCCACCATTCAAGCCAACCAAACTAACTCTTCCGGCTGGATTTCTGCGTCGCTCAAATGAGACGAAAGCTGGCGGAGTTAGCAAAGTTTTCATTGGTATGTTTAGTTTTTGTTAATACTGAGTATGTGCCAGCTCTGCAACGTCGGACGGTAGTAGCTTGCCGTTTTGCCCAAAATTTCTGTAGAATACAGTAGACTTTCTACGGTGGGGCCCGTGGGGCCAGGCTGGCACGCGCGACATGTGTGCGACGAAAATTTGCCGATTGAGCCAACTTTAACCCCCGCAGGGATAACAACTACTGAGTTCTGGCAACTCCGGACAACTCTGCCAAAAAGTTCATATCGTAAACTTTAAGGGGTCCAAGTTTCAGCTCCTGGGGGTCGGATCTGACCTTGTTTCACCACGACAAAAGGGGGACATTTTTGGGCCCCACGTGGGGCCTGAGGCCCCACGTGGGGCCCTGCCCCGCGCGAGGCACTAGAGTTCCATAGCTGTAGCCATCATATTGTCTGTTCTACAAGTTTATCAAGTGCATATGATACTAGTAAGAAACCAGGAATTGGGGAATGAACTTCCATTGCCCGACGGTCTTGGGTCCAGGAACGAGAAGCTATCATACACCTTCTGTCTGGACGGAGTCGAATTTTTAAAAGCAGAGCCGCGGATTAAAAAGTTCTCCGGTTCAACAGGGCTTCCACATGGCCTACCAGCCATTATCTCATTTTTATCAAAAGTCATGACAGTGTTGTGCCCGCAGAAACGGCTTTAGTGAATGCTTTGATGGTTAGAGAGACTCATGCGATAGTATAGTATTGACTGGTGGTCTAGTGGGGCCCAGGGCCCACGCAGTCCGAGTCAGTTGGTCAAATAGGGCTCGTCTGGAGATATCAGGAGACTAGGACCCAAGGTCCTAGTAGCTCTCGTGTCATCAGCCGAGTCCAATTTGAACCTTCCTTCCCCCCAATCAAAACAATAAAATCAAAGCAGTCTCTCTCTCCCCCCCCCCTGACCCGCTCATGGCGGAATAATGTTGAATAATGTTGCGTAGTAATTATGCGAGTAGAGGGTCAACTCTACCCGCTGCCGGACGGTCCATTCGTCATACTGTTTGTCAATGTCCTCCCCGCTCCGTCGCAATCGCCACCTGGCATGCTCGTAGATTTGGTCCTTGGTGGCCCGCTTGAATCAAAGGGCTCCAAAGTGACCGCCCTTGGAAACATGGGAGCGAGCCCCTCGTCGGTAACAGTGCAAGGACCAGAACATGTCCTCCAACCTGTTCCCAATGCGAGCATCAAACCCGCAGAGATAGGCATCACCCCCTGCTCGTTGAGCTTCCAGGGCTGGATAAAGGAACGTGTGACGAAAGAAGTGGGAGGTCCAGATGACACCATCGGCTTGTTGGAATAGTGGGGCAGTGGAGTGTTCCCAGCCGCCTACCAAAGCACTGCCCCTGCGGAGCCTGTGAAACCATTTCCCTGGACAGTATCCTGAAATAGTCCGGTATGCCAAAATAACATCCGCATTACGTGTTCTGTCAGATTCGGTCTCGGGACCCAGACGCAGTCCCAAAATGCCTACATTTGGCGGGAGGTCCTTCGAGGCAAAATTGGCTGGTTCAGTGACGGCCACGTCACACCATTGCAATTCTTGTGCCTCTGTGGAGCGTAACCATCCCAGCCACAAGAAAAGGTTGAGTAGTCCAGCCATGGCCATGGTTTGTCGATCGGCTGCTACTGGTGTGGCCTGTCGATAGCGCCGCTCCAAGTCCGAGTCAAGCCATCATACATGACGGTCCAGTAAAGGCATGGCAGGATTGGAGTGGGTACCGAGGCGAGCACTCATCCCTGCAGCATGGAGGGTATAGCCAGCACTGTCAGTGGGCCGGCACTCTTGGACCAAAAGCTTCCGTTGAGGAGTTAGGATAACCTCCCCTGGCTTAGACATCACCAGGTCCCACAACATATATTGGGAGGCGGCTGCCCGTAGCTGTCGGACAGTACTGAAAGACACTCGAAGGTCAGCCTCCAAATCACGCTTCCTTGTTGAGGCCCGAAGACTGTAGGCCTCCTGGCACCACATGAGTGGTATTTCTGGTCCATGCGCAGGTCGACTCAAAGCAGTCGGAGCCAAAATCTTATTTTCCAGATCGTAGGCAAGTTGAAATCGCTTGATGTGTGACATTTTTGCTTGGTAGTGCTTGTGGCTACTTTCAGCCAAGTACCAGATCCGATCAAGCAAACTAGCTCGTTCCAGCCGCATCAAATCCACATCAGATGGCAAGAGCAATTCCCGCCCCAGGACTGCCCGGACAGTGCAGGCTTCACATACAAAGTTGGGCAGGTGCTGAATGGGTGGAAAGCTGAGGCCCCGTCCGTTTGCTCGTCTTGTTCCAAAGGGCGCTCCAATGGCGATGCACTCCCCATGGTAGGTGCTAAGGCACGGGGCCAGCTTGGTACCATCCTCCATTGTAAAACCTGAATCAGCAAACCGACACCGAAAGACCCTAGTCCGTCGGGTTGAGAGATCTTGGGTGCAACCCACGCATCTGTGACGCTTGTTCCCGATGCCACCTGGCGTTGGGGGGAAGGGTAGGGCGGTCCATCCTGTGGGGTGTCGGCAAAGAACGTGTGTGAGGCGCCAAGTGCATAACCACCACAGGGATTGGCAGAAGCGGGGCTGGGTCAATTGGAGTATCGAGAGGATAGATGGTGTGAATTTCTTGAAAATGTCGTGATAATCCCCGCCAGGTTGCGATCAAAGTTCGGGGAACAAGCACGAGTGCACTCGTAGTCAGTGGTTTTTCACACCACACCTCGAGAAGAAACTGCATGACTTGTCGTGCAATTTCTGGGGGAGGAGTCCAAACAGTCAATTTGTCGACACAGTCCTCAAATACCCAGGGTTGATCCCACCGGCGGAAGCTCCATGATATCCCACCAAGCAGATGGTGAATCAACTCGGACAACCATGGATAGTTGACACGCACTGGAGCAAAGATGGCCTGAGTTATATCGTCTTGATTGAGACTTGGAGCATTGAGTCGTGTCATCCAAATGCCCCGGCTGAGTCCATCCGTTCCCTGCTGGATCATGACCAAGCCTGGTACGTGGACCACATTAACAAAGACACCCAATAGAATTTCCAGCCGCTTGATTTCTCTGACAAGGGCATGGAGCCTTGGAGTCTTGGAGGACCCGGCACTCATGATGAAGTATGTTGCCGAATTATTGGTGAAATAGAAGATAGTGGTCTCCTCTATGTCCTCTCGTGGTTCTGCCAAAAGCTGCTCCAGAGTCAGTTTCAGTGTGGCCAGTTCCTTGTAATTGGACAAAAAGCGACAGACCAGGACTGACCACGTTCCTTTCCACATCTTCAGGGCTTGTTCCGGGATTCGTATGGTGCCACCTGTGCCAGTCCCACTTCCATCGCCAAAGCTTGGAACGAGGGTAGCTGCTCGTGACCCTCGCACTCTCCGTCCCTTGGTACCTTCGAGAAACAGTTGCCACCAACTAAGTTCCTCGCGAACCTCGGTTGTGAGGCTGGTTTTACTGCAGTAAGGCTGCAACCCTGTTCCAAGATCTTGACCAGCAGGCCGAACAAGCGAATGTAAGTGATGCAGGTAGGTTTGCCCCATGCATCGGGGGGTCGCCTCCACCATGGCTTGCAAAGTGCCAGCGACCACGGACAAACTCAAGCGAGAGAACTCGGTCCCTGCCCCCGATGTCAGTAGATGATCAACCATAGCAACTGCCCTTTCACGTTTAGCAGTAGGAACCAGTATCATAGGAATTCTTGTAGTATCCAGGATCATTCCGCAGTACCGCACTCGTTGCCGTGGTGTCACTAGCTTTTTGGGGTGGCACAGCATACCACACCGCAGGGCTGCACTAGGCTAGAAACTGCAGTAGATTGTTTTTGGAAATTGTGAGACTATTTTAAAGTTAGATCTATCGTTGCATCGACTCCATCTTCCCATCTGATCGTGATCACGACTATATATCTTAGTAGACAAGATAGTTGTCAAGAAGGTAAGACATGCCCGTCCCTAACTAGCAGTGTTGTGTTTCTGCGTGACTGCTCTAGTTAGTGACGCCTAGCATCCTATGACCTTCTAACACCTATAGCATGACGCTAGGTCCTGACGCCTAGCGTCAAGACTAGCATCAAGATAGACATAGTCGTCGCCTCGCTCCGACCATATATGTGTGTCGCACTTTCTGTGCGCAAGCGCGCCATCCGGCATGCTCGACGACGTCACGTGGCCTCGGTGTCCGTCCGTCGGCAGTATATATTTGTACGTACGTATGTTAGGTTGTATGCTATGCGTTATAGCCAGTCCTGTTAGTCTACGTTAGTCCTATTAGTCCTGTCACGCCATTCCAGGCATTATCGTGCCTACTGCAGGGCCGCATCCAAGAAAGCTCGCAGTCCCTCTTCAGTTGATTTTTGGTCGGGCCCCTGGATCAGAAAATCATCCACAAAGACCCATATTTTCACTGCAAGACCAAATCGCCCCCGATAAATCAAACCATATCCAAGTTTTGGTTTGAATCCCGACCCATGGAAACCAGTCCACCAACAATTTGCGATGGGGTCCCCTTGGAATCGCACATTTTGACTTCGGAGCTGTCGGATAAAACTTAGTCCATACCTGCCCGCCAATGGTGGTGAATTCGATGACCCCATTGGGAGCCCAAGGTAGGTGAGAATCTCCGCCGTAGCTGGGTGCAGTACCCCCAGATAGGGTTGGTCATCGGGATGCGTCTTGAAAGTCCAAAAGAACTTAGAGGCATCTGCAACAGCTGAGAAACCCCCTTCATACATTTTGTCGAGGATAAAGCCCAAACGAGGAAGAATAACAGGATCGGGACGGACCAATGCACTCGTTTTGTCCCCCTTGCAGCATGTTGGCAATCACGCGCCATTGCCCCGGTTGGCCTTCTTTTGGTACCGTGAACATAGGAGCATTCGATAAGATAGGCCCTTCCTTTTTCATGGGCCCAATAATCTTCAGTTGCCGTAGTTCTTCCACAAACTCGGTTGCCACCTTCCGCTGTTCTTCATCCATTGGCGCATTGGGGACAATCCCCACTGGGGGCTCTCTCAGAAAATTCATCCGGCTTCCTTCTCGGATGGCCTCCCAATGTTCCGCGGGGTATTCCCACCATATTAACTGCACTTCCTGTAAATTGGGCCCTTCGGCATTGTAGTTGTTGCGATGCACCTCCAATATTTTTAAGCCTTCTTCGTAGGCTGCTGCCGGGTCCTTGCATGTCTTGACAGCCTCACGCAGTGTTGCAATCCGGTCTTGATAGAACTTGCTTCCCACGGATAAATCAGGAGGTTTCCACTGGAAATCCGACACAATGGGGCCACCTAGCCCCTGTTCTAGCCCCTCAAAAACGTGCTTTCTCGTGGGCACCATTACGGTCCTTCCACAGTTCCTTGGGGCACCAGTCTGTAGGAAGATACCTCCAATGTATTCCCAAATAAAGACGCTGGTAGACCGGTTTAAGACTTTGGCCGTGGCAAGGCTAGCACTTGGTTTGTGCAGGCCCAATCCACGACCAAGCTCGTCAGGCATCAGTCGCCGTACCCCTCTGTCCGTTTGAATCAGAGCACCACACTGGTCTGGCATTGGATCTTCTTGGGTGGGAATATGTAAACGAGCTGCATGTTTCTCGGCTGGTAGGAAGCTCTTCTTGCCGATGAATCCAGCTGGAGTCAACAGATTTGACATGGGTCTTGGCCGAGTAGTTGTTGGATCCACTGCCGGCCACTCCCATTTCAAATTCTTGGACACCTTGGTTCGAACTACAAATGTCCGCCGTTGATCTATGGCTCCACCAAGGCTAGTCGCCTTCAGGAATTGTGCCCGTGTCGAGTATCCTGCCTTTTCCCAACGGGCTACTTGTGATTTACTGGTCGGTCCATGTGCCCAAGTTGTGACTCCTCCCAACCAGCTTTCAATCACCAACAGAGGCCGAGATCCATCCTCTGTTGCCTCGATTTCATCGCGCACATGATCATCAAAATTGTTTCCAGTTGGTCGATGTAGATGGGCTCGTTCCACAATCAACACATCCACTGGTGACTTGGAGAGTAACCCTCGGGGGATACAAGGGTAGCCTACGATCCGCATCCAAAGTCGGATCTTCATTCCGACGGAGCGAGAAATGGTGCCGGAGCTTGGGCCACGACATCCGCATTGTCTCCCAGCCGCAGTCGATCGTTCCAAAGGAAGTGACTGCCGGAGACTCCTCAAAATTTTCCAATATCCTAACCTCAATTCCCTCTGCCTCCTCTGTCTTGATGATACTCTCCTTCACAATTTTCAGTAGAGCGAATCGCGCAGCGCGGTTTATTACTAAAACATTGTCCAAAATTCCTAGTAGGATTTTTACACAGCTTCTACGTAGCTTTGCTGCTCGCTCCCTCCCTCTGCGGCCGTTTCTGACCATGGTGATCGACCCTTCCAGAGTGACTGGCGTCCCTCTTGCGCGATCTAGCCCTAGTGCTATGGCCGATGACGAAGTCACCACCGTTGCCTCCGGCGGTAGCAAGAAGAATGAGCGAAAAATGATGGAAATCTGTGTGAATTGGTGTCTCGAACGCGTAACGGATCGTACCAAGGCGAAGAAGCTCCATGCGGACATGTTAATGACGATTATGCAGCACTTCCAAGAAGACATTGTGATCCTCGATCAGACGAACAGGGAACTCGTGGCGTCTGAGACTACGGTTGAGACTATTCTAGCATCAAAATTCCAATTTCATGCGGCCCCTTCGGCGCGTGAACGCGAACTAGAAAGGTGGTACTGCGTCCACAAATTGGTCTCACGGGTTTCCCTATCCACTATCAAGCAGCATTACGCGGTATTCCAAGCCATTAAATCCGCAGGTGCTTACGTCAACGCTCATCACTTCGCGCCTGAAATCTGGGACATTGCCCACATTGGCTTCCTTCAAGGCTACAACGTAAAACATATGCACCGCCACACCGCCAAACTTCAGCTCCAAGCCGATCTTGCTTCGTTCACTCATGACGTTCCCACCTTCGAAGTAGTGACCGCGAGGATTAAATCCGGTCAAAAATCCCACGCGTTCCACCAGACATCGGCGTACGAAATTCAGTGTGCTCGCAGTGACGCCAAACAGCTCGCTAAATTGTTGAAGAGCGGACCGTTCCGCAAGTCCATGCCCTTTGTCCCCTACGCATACAAACGCCGACAGCCGGATGCCTTTCTTAAGGCTATCCAGCGCCAGAACCGCACTCTAGCCACCACCTGGGTTATTAAGATCGAGGGCCTTACTGAGGAAGCCATGCATGAGCTCTGGCCGGAAATTAAGGATCGCCCCGGAGTGATGAATGTTATTCCCTCCTTCCACCGACAGGACCGTGGCGAATGGAAATTGCTAGTTGAAGAACGCCACTTCTACAAAACCCGCACATGGCTTGGAGCACATTGGAATTATTTGATGACTTCGCTTGGCCCTCAGGCATTAGCTTCAATTCCCAATACCCACCCAGTGGCGGCTATTATTTCGGCAGCGACCGGCGACGATGCCAAAGACGGAGACGAAGACTCGTATGCCACCGCTTTCACCAACGCAATGTCCGTGGTTACAGTAGAATCGGATCAAGACTTAGATGAGGGCGAAATGTTTGGTCCCAGCATCACTGAAGCCTATCCGACGAGTCACCCTCCCTCGGTCCATCGAACCAACAACAGCCCATCTCCGGCTTCAACCGTCACGCTCGAAACACCTCGTTCGTACAGGTCGGCAGCAGGCCGCAGCTCCGGCGGAAGCGGCGGTAGAAATAGCGGACGCCACGGTGGTGGCTACAGCTCATCCTCGTCTGTCGAACACAATGCGCTTCTTCAATCTCTTGCAGCTTCCAATGCAGCATGAGATCAAGACCGTCAAGAATTCCAGGCCCAACTAGCAGAAATTACTGCTGCAAATCAGGCTCAGGTGGCGGCACTCACTGCAACCATCCAGGCGCAAACTGCTCAAACGGAACGGATGCATCTCATGGTTCAACAGATGCTGCACATTCAACAAACCAATTTGGAACTCAATCCGTCTACCCCGAAGCGATCCAAAACTACAGAGCCTGACGAAGCCGAATTAACCTCGTCCGTAGCTGGTCACGCTGACCAGCCGATGATAGAATGATAGCAACATGGATGGACACTGATGATCCTTTGGCCCCATGGTCAGAAGATGAGGAAGAGAATGACTTTGATGACGACGATATGGATGCACTAGATTATGAAAATAATGAATTCATTGGGGATATTTTACAAGAAGACAAACCAGCCACCACGACCAGATTGTACTCCCAAAATCTGAATGGCATTAAATGGGACAAGGACGGCGGCAACTGGCCGGCAACCTGCGATGCAATATCGTCGGTACACGCGGATGTATCATGCTTCACCGAACTGAATCAGGATGTAAACAAGTTCCACGTGCGAGAAAAGATGAAGGAAATTAAGGGGCGCTTCTTTGACCATCATAGATTCACGACCAGCACCGGCACAAGGGACACCAATCGGACCTATAAGCCTGGCGGAGTGGGAATGCTCGTTGTCCAGGATACGACAAGCCTGGTCAAAGAAACATCCAAGGACCGCATGGGTAGGTGGGTTTCAACTCGCCTCCAAGGTAGCAATGAATCAACGATCAATATCATTGCGGCCTATCAAGTGTGTCAGAGTAATGCGGCAGGTACCAATACGGCAGCCACTCAGCAAGTGAGTCAGTTGCTGGAAGAATCAGCCAATAATAATACCATCACGCGGATTAATCCACGAAATGCATTTATCCGGGACCTGCAACAGTACATCCGTCAACAACAGCAAAACGGCGACCGCATCGTGCTCGTGGGTGACTTCAACGAAGAAATTGACAGCGCCAACTCTGGAATGGCCCAAATTGCAACCGAATGTGGGCTCGTGGATTTGTTCAGTGCTCGACTGGGTACTCCATCGGTACCTCATACTCACCAAAGTGGCCACAAGCGCATCGATTATGCCTTGATCTCTCCCGAACTAGTCCCCATGGTGCAAGCTGCCGGGTATGATCCCTTCGGATACCGAATGACAAGCGACCATCGCGGCTTTTTCATTGATTTCGACACCAACCAGCTCTTCGGCAACAAACCGTCACCAATATCCCCGTTTTCGAAGCGCGACTTTAATTCTAGAACACCCGGGGCCGTTACCGCCTATGTTCTAGCCAAGGTCCAAGAATTGAAGGCGCACAATTTTGAAGAACGATTGCAACAATTGCTGGAGCTCGAGACACCCGACCACCGCCTGGCCGAAAGTTTGGATCGTGACATGGAACGAGCCGCTCAATACGCAGCCAAGAAAGCCAAGAAAGGTTATCGCACACCATGGAGCCCACTTTTTGCGCAGGCCTGGGCCACCATCCGGCTCTACAAATTACTGATCTCCAAGCACCGGAACCCAATGATTAACTACGATCCCATGATCGCCGCCTGGCAACAACGGCATTCCTTCCTTCCGGCCGATCTTCCTACAAACTTAGCCGCCTCCCGTGCCGGATACAACGATGCCCTTCGCCAGCTCCGCGAGGCCCGTCAGCAAGCATCACGTCTTCGAGAAGAGTACCTGGAGGATAAAGCCAGAATGTATACCGCCCTCGAGGACCATGGCAAAGCCAAGATTGTTCAACGGTTGAAACAAGCCGAAGCCATTCATCGAACATATGTCAAACTTCAAGCCATGCGTCGCAAAGGCGGTGCATCAGGAGGGATCACAAGTCTGCGAGTACCTCTTGACCCAGCCATGGACCCAAAACAGTGCCCGCCCTCGGCGGCTCACTGGCGCACCGAGAGAGCCCCTGAAGAAATCGAACGTCTCCTCCTCGATCGCAACCGGAAGCATTTCGGCCAAGCCAATGGCACTCCTCTGACTACTCCCGGTATCGCCACCCAGCTGCATTATAACGGGGATGGACCCGCCGCCGATTTGATTTTAAACGGAGACTTTGATGCCTCGACCCTCGACGAGACTACCCAATTGTTCGTTAGCCACCTGCGCCGACAAACGGCGACACTTCTACCTGCAACCATCACAACTGAGGAATTTCTTGCCAAGATTAAACGCTGGCCAGAGTCGACCTCCACATCCCCTAGTGGTATCCACCTGGGGCACTACCACGCCCTAGTTCGTCATCACGGTCTCAGTCCTGACACACCGCAAGCCCAAGAAGTTGAATCCGGTCAAGCCTTGCTGATCAAGGCCCATGTTGCACTTCTGCAATACGCACTGAAATTCGGCTACCATTACCGCCGATGGACTGCCGTAGTTAATGTCATGTTATTAAAGGATATTGGTGACCCAAAAATCCACCGTCTCCGAGTTATCCACCTCTATGAGGCGGATTACAATCTCCTTCTCGCCGTCAAATGGCGGCAAGCAATGCATCATGCGGAAGATCATCATCTGCTCAACGATGGCCTGTATGGGAGCCGCGCTGGCCGGTCGGCCCACGAACCGGTCTTCCTCGAAGTTCTACAAAATGACATCTACATGACCTCGATGAAATCTGGCATTAATTTCGATCTGGATGCTACTTCTTGCTACGATAGAATTTTGGCTGCCATCGCGTCCATTTCGAGCCGGCGGATGGGCATGTCACGACATGTGGTGCTTGTCAATGCCAACACGCTCGAAGAAGCAAAGTTTAAGCTGAAGACAAGTCTGGGTATATCTGCGGGTTGGTACCAGCACTGTGAAGCATTTCCTATCCATGGAACGGGACAAGGCTCGGGTAATTCCCCCCAAATTTGGTGCTTCATCTGCTCGGTGCTTTTTGATGCATTTGCCTCTGCCACCACCGGCGCCACGTTCGTGTCTCATAACGGCCGACATCGTTTGACTATTCATATGATTGGGTTTGTGGACGATTGCACCCAACGTGTGAATGACTTTACAGCCGACGTCCAGCCAACGGCGGAGGCGCTTTGCGCTCGCATGCAACAAGATGCCAAAGTATGGAGCGACTTACTGTGGGCTTCCGGAGGCGCCTTGGAATTTTCGAAGTGTTCGTTCCACTTAATTCAAAGTGATTGGAGAAAGGATGGTACACCATTCCTGGTGGCTGGACGCACAGCCCCTCCCATTACCCTGTTCCATGGACTCGTCCCCTCTCAGGTCCTCCAGAAATCCAACTACGAATCGCACAAGACTCTAGGGTGCTATGTCAATCCGGCGAATCGAATGGGAACGCAAAAGCCACAACTCACAATAAAAAGCGACCGGGAAGCCCACACTATTTCCAGCAACATTCTCACGCCCTCCGAAGCTCGCACTTACTACGTGAGCATGTACCTCCCGTCCTTGACATATCCCTTTCCGATAACATGTATTCGATCATCGGATTGTGATGACATCCAAAACAGATTTATGCAAGTTATCGTTCGTAATAGTGGCTTCAACAGCCACATGCACCTGTCCATCCGATACGGCCCGTTGCATTTTGGAGGGGCGGGCTTCCGAAGGCTATATATCGAGCAAGGTCTTTTGCAAAATCTGATGGCCCTCAAACATCTGCGATCACCAGGCGGGCAACCGGGGAAGCTCCTCCGCATAGCCCTAAGTTGGGCACAAGCGTATGTTGGCACGTCCGAATTCTTATGGTCGAATCCATCGAAAGCTTCACCACACCACCCTGCCGAATGGATCAACGCCGTCACCGAGTTCCTCCGATCAATAGACGCAAGTATAATCCTACCGGCAGAGAGCGACATCGTCCCACCGAGACTCCGCGAACACGACCAGTATTTGATGGAAATGGCCATCGACCAAGGCTACTCCCCCCGCGTCCTCGACCGGATCAACAGCTGCCGAAGGTTTCTTCAGGCCGTGACCATTGCTGATATTTCCAATGCCATGGGATCCCATCTTCTGCCGGGGATTGAGGATGGAACGTCTGTGACCACTCGCCACACCATTGCCACAGAAATGTTCAACCAAGCACGCCCGTTTTCACCTGCATGGCTAACTTGGCGTAAGTTCTTGCGCACCTTTTCGAGCCCCCAAGGACGACTCCACCAGTTTTTGCGCGAATGGATTGTGCCTCATGACCACTGCCGCCGGCGTCCTGAATACGTGCATGACCCCCAGACTGATACCCTGTATGTCCAGATAGACCACAACCAATACCATCGATTGCTGCCAACCCAACCAGGACGCTATCAAAATCCAGATCCGACCCTGCCACCCACCAACGCCGTTGGATTCCCCTGCTATGCCCTCCCTACTGGCCTCGATCATCGCCCTTTGCTGAATTATCGGGTACCCGACGTAGCCACAATTGATGTGACAGGCACATTTGCTGAAATGGTCGCCAGCCTTCCTGAGTGGGAAGTGCAGTTGCTTACCCATTTTGAACTGCTCGCCCCTCCTGAAGAAATAATGCTCCAGCTAAATATCGGCCCCTTTAGCGTTGCATCTGACGGCTCGGTCATCGCTCTCTCTGCTACTTTTGGGTACGTTTGCGCGAGTTCCAACGGCACCCGTCTATTTCGAGGTCGCGGACCCGCCCCAGGCTCTCGGCCCCAATCCTTTCGGGCTGAAGGTTATGGCGCTTTGGCTCTTTATCGGTTTCTGTATCGGTTGTCGCAATTCACGGGCACCGCATTTCTATCTGACTTCAGGCACTACATCGACAACACCAGCGTGATCAAGCGGGTGACAAAACAAGCCCAATGGAAATATCATGTCCCCAACGCTACCCTTGCTCCAGATTGGGATTTGATCGACATGATTGTGCAATCGCGGCAACTGCTGCCCACAGTCGGTGTACTGACATGGGTCAAGGGCCACCAGGATGAATCTCGTCCTCGGGCAACACTTTCTCTGTCTGCCAACCTGAACTGCGAAGCGGACGACCAAGCCAGCGACTTCCAACTGACGCATGGTCAGGTTATCCCCCACGCCCCTATGTTACCATCCACCCAGGCCCAATTCTGTATCGGCAATGACTCCATCTCCAGTTACTATAAAACTCGGATCCGCGACGCGGCAACTATACCCAAACTGATGAAGTATTATGAAAAGCTCTTCACATGGGCCGAAGATACTCACGATCACGTTGACTGGCCAACCTACAAACAGATCCTCCGAGGTCACCGCAAGCAACAAACAACTCTTGTAAAGCATCTCCATCTCATCGCCCCGACTGGTCAAATTGCCCATCGCAACAACGCACATTATCCTGCAGGATGCCCAAGCTGCAATTGCCCCCTGGAGTCAAACGACCACATCATGTTATGCCCATGCGACACTCGTCGTGTCTGGCGCCAAAGTATTTCCACATGCATCACAAATTTCACCACGTACACATCCTCAGACCCGATCCTCAGTGATATCCTTCGAGACGGTACCCAACGCTGGCTTCAGGAATTAGATGACATCAATCCCTTGGAATACCCCGAACCCTACCGAGGGTTAATCATATCGCAGAATCGGATCGGATGGTCACACCTCTTTCGGGCACGCTGGAGTCTAGAGTGGAGCCGTCTACACCGGGAATATGCAGCATGATTGCACTTGGATCAGAAAGCCTCTGACGGATCAGCTTGGGTCCGCCAAATTGGAAGCAAGTTTCTACAAAAATGGTTCGAACTATGGGAAATCCGCAACAAAGCACGCCATGGGAAAGACGCCACTGAACAAAGAGAGTTGCGCCTGGTATTCCTACGCTCCAGACTGACTGAACTCTACGAATGGCGAGATCAAACCATGCCTACCGACCGCCACATGTACTATCCTACGCTAGCTCAACACTTGGCGACGAATCCCACCCCGGACCAATTGGAAGACTGGATCGGTATCTGGATGCCGGCGATCACAGCGAGCATGGCCCAGGCAAAACGCAACGCAAACCCCTTGGGATGAACACCTTTCCACCACCCTAACGGGTATGAAGCAACCTCGCATCGCTACAGGCGGTAGGTGCTAGGGCCGGGTTGGGTAGACGCTATCCTGCCGGTTAACAAATAGACTTCTGTTTTTTTTTGATGATACTCTCCTTCTTACCTACACAGGAGTAAGTGTAAACGGTGGTTAGTATCAAGTTATAGGACAGTGAGAGAGGAGTGGGGCCAAAAGGGAACAGATAAATTTTCGAGTGAAGGAACAGACAAACAATGAATGTGTCCGAGTAAAAGGCGGCGCCAGTTACAGGTAAACCAGGCCGAATGCAGCTTTGGAATCCTAGCCATGATGAGCTATCCAAAATCTGAGTTCGACGCAAGGCCATGATTTGCTCTTGCGCGGACTTTTACCGGGAGTGATCTCAAGCATTTTCAGCAAGCAACTCATCCAGGGTGCTTTGCGCATCGCCAGAAGGGTTTTCTCGTCGTTTGGTCATGAAGAGTCCGCCAATTTTGCGGGCCTTGGGAGGAGCTTGTTCACCCAAAGGGCAGTGGGCCTTGCCTACCTTGGCTCCAAAGGCTTCATGCAACTCGTGGCTTTTACACCAGGTACAACCCGCCTTCTTGGTCTCCTTGGTATCACGGCCCTTCGTTTCCTTGCCCTTTGCTGATGCACTGGACGCACCCCCACCTCCACCATTGCTGGTCTTGGTATCCTTGTTATCTCGGATAAGAGTGGTGAGTGTCGCCATTTGGGTCCACATGCTCTTGTTGAGAGAGTCGTGGTAAAAGCTCTTGGCATGGGCGTCCCGTAAGTAGGCATAGGTTTCCAAGACGAGATGGCGCTTTGAGATGGCATTCGATCGCACCGTGAGTAGCTTCCTCGAATGAAATTCCAGCATCAACTGTGCTGGGCCCTTCTCCCATAGATCTGGGTGCTCATAGGCCAGTTGTCGGACGGTGTTGAGGAATTGACAGTAGTATCGATAGCTCTCAAGGGTGAGACGAGTGAGAGGTCCGTGTCGAATGTATTCATCCACCTCGTCAGGATCCCTCATGCCCCGGAGCAAGAAATGCTCCAGTCCATCTGCTTGGCACCGGAAAGCTTGATGCTCAGCCTCCTCCACATTCTTGACGTATTCGTAAAGGTCGTCTCGACTCTTGACCACATGCAGCCCATGGCGCCATCCTGTCCTCCAAAGAGTATCCGAAATCACAGCTCGTCCCTTGGACCCCATGGAGGTGGCCAAAAGTGTAGCTGCAAACTCAGTGTTCCTTGCGGCTTCTTCACTGACAGAATCCGTAGTTTGATCCAAACTCAACATACCTGGCAAAGCGGTAACATCTACCGCCTGATCAAACAAACCTTCTCCATCCTTGCTGCGCAGCCCCTGGGGCAGCAGCACCTTGTCTAGTTCCGTCCCTTGGATCCGCTTCTTGTAAATGCGCTCGCTGTTGCCCACAGAAGGATCTGGACCACTCAAAGTCTTGCGACGCCGACGTGCCGCCTTGCTCTTGTGGCCCCATTTGGTCTTCTTGGTCGAATGGCGAGTCCCCTTCTTTCCTCGACCACCACGTTTGGAAGAGCCAGATGACTCAGATGAGTCAGAGAAATGAGAGCTAGATTCATCACTAGAGTCACTAGAAGTCTCCGTGGAGTCAGACGAGCTAGAAGAGCTTGAAGAGGAGTCATCTCCTCCACCCCCCTTGCGGCCACTTCGCTTCTTTGACTTTCTTGTAGACCCTTTGGCTTTCTTCTTGCCACTAGAAAGTTTTAAATCGTCGTCCTCTTCCGATACATCGTTATCTTTCATGGCCGTTGCCTTGGAATGGCTTTTCTTCTTCTTGCTTTTTGCAGATGCTTTATTCTCTTCTTCGCTACTATCATCTGAGATCGTGATGGTTCTGCCTTGAATTTCCCAGGCCCGTCCCTCTTCTTCTGAGCGGAAGGTAGCTAAAATCTTGAGTCCAATGCTCTGGAGCTGATCGATGGCTTCGGTATCTGAGGTGACAATTCGGGTGGCCGGAGTACTTCCTTCAAGCCCAAAGAAAAATTCAAACTCTTGTCCAACGAAAGGATCCCTGGTTGGAGCTGGTTGCAACCCTGCCAGTCCGGACTGGGGTGACTCTCACTTGACGGGGTGGAGGTGTGACACTTTCAGCCGAAGAGTCTTCCTGGCCATCTGCCAAGTTTGCACCGTTTGGTTCCTGAAGGTCCCCGGTGAGGCTCTCCAGTTCACGAGCATCTTCGGGAGGAAGATTTGCATTTTGAGCTTCCAAGGCCCGTGCCAATCTTTCGGCTTCGGCCGCCTTGATTTCTTGCATCTGAGCTTTGGTGTAATAGGGCCCTTCGGCATCTCCATTGCCCTTCAACAAACGGTAATACCCAGGAGAGCATCGGTTCAAGGGATTGGCGTCACGCTTGCGGCGGTGCCTCTTGCAAATAGAGGCCTTGCGAGCACAAATGACCGAAAGCTTGATAGTCTCGTCGCGATTCCCCGATGGCACCGTCATTGTTCCGATGCATCGGCAGTGGAATTCCCGAAGGTGGCACAAAATGCCAAGCCCCATGGGAAGGGTAGAGAAGTCCCCGTCGGAGGCGTTCCCGGTAGAACCGAGTTCGCTTCCGTGGGCACTGTCGAAGTCCGTGTCTTCGCCGGATGAATTATCAGTCCCGATGCCTCCTCCGGCTTCGGATGCTTCAACCGGAGGCTCATCACCTTCAGATGCAGGTGCATCGCCTTGGCGGGGGACAGAACCGTCGATGGTGACACCCCTTCGCGGGGGCCCATCCGGGGAGACTTCTTCGAAACTTCCTCCGACAGCCGAGGTCGGAGAACCAGTAGTCACAGACACGCGAGTCATCTTGAATAGAGAACGAGAGCAGAGGACAGAGAACGAGTTGTGGATGAGAGATGACGATCAAACCAACCCCCTAGCAGCGGAAAGCGTTGCTAAGGTTGTACAAATCACGAAAACAAGGCCCTTCAGGCGTTGTTTTTCCCGGAAAAGTGAGGTTTTCTTCATACCTCACTTTGCTCGGAACCGGTCTTGTGACTCTTTGGAAGATCTTTCTTGTGACTCTGAAGAGTCTCATGACCGGTCATTTGTCGTCATCTGCTATCCCATCTGTTCGCTGAAAAACCCGCCAATAAGAGTGGGTAACGGTCAGTTTCTTCTGAGGTATTCTTGGTTGGTGTTTCTCGCTCACAAGCGAATTAGAGAATTCAACGACATGCGCTGGAATGTTCTCTCCCTCCAATGTCTTGGGAACATTGCCCCCTCGTGCTGTGCGGTACCGACGACTATTCCAATACCAGGTACATCCGGACAAACGCCAGTTTTGTGTTCTGAGGAAGAGAGGCAAAGCCCTCCAAGGGCTGGAGGATGCGGTAATACTGGAACTTCCAATTTCGCGCGTCGGCCGCGCGATAACGGAATTCCGTTACCGCACGACTTGACGTTTCTATTTGGCATGCCACGCGCGCCGAGGCCAAAGTTCTTGGCCTCAGGCCAAAGTTCTTGGCCTGCGCCAAAGTTCTTGGGATGAAAACGGGATTGATGCCAAGGCGGGATTCACATGGCCGTTGCATCAGTTCGCCCAATGAACGTACCCGGCTCCACTTTTCACGATGCTGCACAAAACTCAAAAAATGGTGCGCACCCATTTGACCACATTCTTTGTGACTTTCAACTTTCTCCTTCCTACCATGGAATCTTTCACTCAAGGGGGTCACGGTCGTGGTTGTGGTCGTCATTGTTATGGTGGCCATGGGGGACGTGGTGGTGGTGGTGGACGTGTTGTTGTTGGAAGAGCCACCAGCCCTCCTAATCACCATCTCTTCCAAAATGCCGAAGCGCCAAAAGGGCGAGGGCGAAGTGGACGAGGTGGACGAGGAGGGCCAACGAATCCTCGACGCAGCATCTTCGCTCCTGGGATGGAAGTATTTCTGAGGTATGAGGAGTCAGGTGACATTGTCCCAGCAACCGTTGTCGCAGAGGCCACCGCCCCTAGCTACCTCTACAGGGGCTCGTCCATTGCCGGGACTCTTGTATGAGGCTACGTTGCCAACTGGCGTGCGTCGACCTAATCGTGCCAGTGCTACCAACAATAATGCTAGCAATGAGGATACCACTCAACAAACAAGATCGGACTCATCGAACCACCAGGATTCTACTACTGCCGCACCAGAGTCGTCGACGATGGAGCAAAGCTCGTCCGCATTCATTAATGAACGCTTACCTGACGATGAGGCATCGTCCAGCATGGCATTGCAAACTCCAAATCCGCCCGAGAGTAACAATCGATCGGAGCAGCTGCTACGACATCGATCTGTCCTGAGACCATCGGTTCGTTCGACTCAGTTCTTTATTGCGCCTAACGATGAAAATGGGCAGCAACGTGACGGCCAAACGGGTGCCTCTTCAGAGTCGGTAGAAATCTCACTGCCGGTGCAGCAGCAGGAGCAAGAACCACTAGAAGATCGAAAGGGGAAGATTGCTCTTGCAATTGCCAAACTTTACAAGCTTCCCGTAATTGACGAGGATGGAGTTTTGAGGCGGCGCCGGTGGCGCGGTCAGGGGAATGTTCCGGATCATTCTCCTGAATACTCTTGGGAAGAGATTCGTGAAATCGAGTGGACGCCACAGCAGCTGCGAACCGAAGTGACAGTAATCTTTCCAGAGCGAGGCGGGTGCATCATACCGGCACCTCGTCAAGATTCTAACGAGGGAAAGAAATACGTGGTATAATCGATCTAATGAACTGCTCAGGACGTTTGTTGTGAACCGACAAGGAACGGTCATGCAGGTCGTCCGACGGACAGAAACGGATGAATCTAGCGGTTCCAAAGTGCGCGTAAACATCTCATTTTCGTACCAAGCCAGACGGTACAAAAATGACCCATCGGAAACACGAAAAGTCCAATGATATCATGGCGAATTTAGTCAAGACATGATAAGGTCACCGACAACACAACAACAACAACAACAACAACAACACAAGGATTTATAGAACATTAGGCACAAGCCAAGTCTATCGCCCCAGAAAGGCAGCGCACAGAAGTTCGACCATCTACCCACGTTAATGACGTGTCGAAGTGTAACGCGGACGGAAGACCGCGGGCCGAAGCCCGGGTCTAACATTATGGAAAGTTTCGCAAAGCAGCAGGGCCCTCAGGCATCGGGAGCCTGTGGAGGAGGATCAAATGAGCGGACCATGTCCAGCCACTCCTGCTTATACGAAAGCGGAAAATTCAAGAGATTCTGCAGTGTAAACCGGAACCAGCGATCAAGTTGGGGTGGGTGGGAGTCATGGAGACGATGATAATCAGCCGTAACTACCGCATCGAGTAGAGCATTTTCATGGGCTAAGGAAAAGGAGTCGGGAGTCTTGGCGATCTCCATGCGGTGCTTCCAAAGGTCCCAGGCAATCTCCCACTGTTTGGTGATCAGTCGAGTGAGCCACCGCTTGCCGGTCGTGCGGCGCTGAAGCGACAAATAATACGCGTGTTGGGCCTCTGCCCAGCCATTCGTCCACCACCCGAAAAGCACCGAAGATGAGCCGAATTGGCTTTGTCGCAGGAACGTTGTTCGGATCGAGTCATTATTGGTGTCAGGTGGCACCCACGGCATTCCCCGAAAAGAGGACCGCAGCAACGTGATGACGCCACGACGGAGGGTCGGGTGAGTGCTCTGCTTGACCAGCCACAGCTCCAATTGATCCAACCACTTATTCACGAGACTGGAAGCGCCAGTATGTTGGCAGCAAAGGACATGACGATGGGTCTCATCGGGTGCCCCGCAGCGGGGGCACGCAGAGGAATTCGAGGGCGACCAAGAGGAAATGACGGATCCCACTGGCAGGCGTCGACATAGAACTTTCGGAATACGAAGCTGATAATAGAGAGAGAGAGACTGGTAGGCCGCGCGAACGGCAGGAAAATCCAACACTTCCAAGTTTGTATACTTCGTGGTCCAATAGTGTTCAGCCATGGGATTAAAATAGTAGCGCTCTGCTACCCCGGTTGTCCACTGGGAAACTCGGTTCCCCTGATGCCAAAGACTCCACACGCCTGGAGACGGTTCGAGCGAGAATGGCGCGCGATGATTTTGCAACAGCCTCCAGTGATCCTTGGCCATAGAGTCCATATCAACGTTTAATCGACCCCATGCATCCAGATCCACGTAGGCCACGTGATTATCCTGATGACCCTTGACCCAGTGGTCTCGCCAAGTGATGCGAGAGGAGCGTTTGAAAAGAAAAATTTCCCACAGTAAGTCCATATCAGCGAATTTAGGGGCAGGTGGCCGATCCAAGAAGGTGTGGGTTAGAGCTTCTTTGCAGTCACACGCGATGGTAATAGAGCCGTTCGATGGAAAGGAGGGATGTTGCTGGAGGCGGTCCAGGAAGGCAGCCACGCCGTATAGTCCTCCAAGTTCTGCACGATACGGAGTCATAGAATGCGGCAATCCAGGGGTCATGTGCACAAAGGCCAACCGACGAGGATCCTCGATGGAGGACTTAAAGGCGAAAGCTGCAGTGCCAAATTCATCCTTCAGGGATCCATCAGTAAGGACTATCGCCGTTCCTGAGAGAATCGCATCTAGAAGATCCTGCAAAGGAAGACTGTCGTCAGTCAAAATAGCCCACCATTCATCTGGGAGAGTAGGGGGGCAAGGACGATGAGTCACAATCCCAGTATGACGTATAGCAGTAAGCGATCCCTTGGTAGTAGTAGGAATGGCATCACCTGGTAACTCTGAGCAGGTAGTAAAGCGTTGGAACGTGGGTTGCCGCGTGGCCCCAACTCGCCCTGCTCTTCGGAATTGCTGAAATCGTCCAATGACATCCGGGCAGTAGATACAGTCCCGACTAACCGAGTAGAAGGCCGAGCCGTATAAAGCGGGCGATCACCGAGCTGTACCCGCAGTTTCCAGGGGTATTGATCATGATCCCCGACAAAGCACCGAACCAGGGCTGATTCCCACAGCCGCCAGCAATGTGCGGAAGGTGTGCCTGATTTGGGCCACCGAAGCCGAGCGTGGGTGAGCAGAGGGCGTCTTCCTGTAGCCAGAGTCTCATCCAAGTGAGTACCAGTCCCGGTGGTGAGGTCAGAGAGTAAGTAGACCCGTAAATAAAGACGGCACAAGTTCAACTGTTTCAACTCCACCGGCGAGTAACCATGGTGTTCGAAGGCCTCCATAAGGAATACGTCATTGTCGCGGCCCACCTCCAGATCGGGTAAGCCATCTCGCAATTCAAGCGATGCGCATGATGCGTACTCCCACATGGCGAAAAATTGGTTCTTCGTAACACAACGAAACCAGCGGGAGTGTGGATATTGCAGAGGACATTTTTGCACGCCCATCTCAAGCCGCATGGATTGAATGACACTGCGAAGAAGAACCCCAGTGGGATCATCAGATAACGATCCATGACGGAGGCAGTGTTCAATGAACAGATAGGCTTGATCATGCCAAATTTCAGGGACTCCCACACCCAAATAACTTCGAGGGGCATAGACGACAGCATCAGGCAGTGTGAGAGGTAACTTGCTGGCTTGTAGCGCAGCATGCTTTAACTTCACTGTGATGGTCCGACATTCCTTGCGGGTAAGATTGGAAGTGCTAAGTTGATAGCGCAAACTTGCCAGTAATCCAGTCTTGAATGATAGCCATCCTTCAGTAGGAGTGAGTTGGCCAGTTCGAATCTTATCAGCCCACAAATCCACTTTTGTTCGAAGGCTATCCAAAATAGCCCGTTGGTTCCCATCCATAGCAATGAAGGTACCCAAAGTGCCATCGGGATCGGGCTCCCAGGACTCCTTGCGGGCGAGAGGCTGAGGTAGTTGCCCAGGGTTGCGCAAATACACTGTGGATGGTGTCTCTGCAATCGACTTATATTCCCACTCTAACGTGCGTGAATTCCATTTAAAATCAATCAAATACCAGTACGATTTCTCCCCTTCAATCATTCCCCCAGTCGCATGGAGTCCACCACTCCAGAGATCCAGCATCCGTTGCATGTCGGCAGACACCCTCCCCACCGTGAGGGTGGGATCGGCTAAGGGAGCGTGTATCGAATCGGCGTCGTCGACGTAGACAAAACAGGACAGAAGGCACTCTTCCTTAGTCAGAGGAGTGAAAACTCGTAGCCCAAAGCCTGCACGCCGCAGCATTGAAATCAGAGGAATAGTTATCACTAGCCAGATGGCAGGGCCAGCGCCGTTTCCCTGTCCAACACCATGTAGCGGGATACGGACAGCTCCATAGCCGCGGGCTCGTTCGCCGAAGGCCGTTCTAACATGATGCTGCAGTTCCTGTAAGGTGCCAAAAATAACATGGCATGCTTCTGCCGATACGCCCATGCGCTGCATGCAAATAGAGGCAATAGTGTGAATAATGCGATCATAACAGGAACGAGCATCGTTACTGCATAACGCAGCGATACGTCTTTCCTGTCGAATGATGTCCAGGGATAGAATCTTATTCAGGGTACAGGTTGTGGCACGCCGACCAGGAACTCCTCCATATGCTTCAGCCGGAAGCAAGCCGAGCTGCCCAGCCCGTCGGATCATATCTCTAGCAATGCGTTTGTTGCCCATGTTAAACATCGCATCAAACAGAACAATAATGCGCAGTTTTTGGACATGACGGGACGACTTCTTTTTTGGAATCATGACGTCAGTGGCTTCTCTCCATTGTGTCGGAGTGAAACCAGTCATGAAAGGGATAGACGCCATGGACGCATCAACATCTGCAACCTCGGAGTGATGAGTGCCAGCAATATAATCACAAAAGAGGGGGCCATATGGGCTGGACCCTGTGTTCGCGCGCATCTTCTTCCAGCCTTTTGTGTGCTCTTCAGTGGATGCCACACCCGTGATAAGAGGCAGGGCGGAAATTACGTCAGGCCGTTTTAGCTCCTTAATGAACAGTCGAGTGTAGTGGGAAACATCCTCATGAGGGACATAATCCCCCCGAAGGACAGCCTGAGTAGGCACGCTTGCAGCATTAAATCCAAAGTCCTGCAGGAGGGAGCCCTGAAGGAATGGAGTATGTTCTGCCTGGGTAAAGCGACGCTGGCCTTCTTGAACGCAGGCATCTTCAATTTCAAGCCGAGAAAGACATTCAACGATAGTCCCGTCTGGCTGAGTAGACTCTAGAGTGCTGATCGCCATTCTCTCCTGAGGTTTCATGACAGTCTTAATCTTTTTGAAGATGCGGCGAGTACCCGCAGTATTCTGTCGACTGCGTTTCTGAGATTGAACGGTGGTGCCGGTAGCTTGGGCTCGTCGTTCGTCCAACTTTTCTTCAAACTTTTCCCTGTTTCTATCCCGATTCTTCTTCAGATTCTTCCATGCTTCCACCGCAGCTTCAGCACGGAGGTTAGCCTCTTCCCTAGAGATGCGAAGAGCATCGAATTCCCGAAGTTGTTGCATCAATCGGCGAATCTTTCGTCCATCGACCCGTTTGTTACAGCGTCGCAGCTCCACCAATTTCCACAACTTGCGTCGACGATATACTGTTCCCACGTCAGCAGTGAATGCCATTGCACTGGTATAAAATCGTCGACATTTGCGTTTGGCTCGGTGGCGGATATCAGCCTGAATTGCCTGAAGTTTGTTGTATTGAGCCACATCGGAGACCGAGAACTCCCCAGAGAGAGCTTTCTTTTCCAAGGAGAAAACTTTTGCAGGTATCTTGTGTTGTTCCATTTGCTCCAGTACATACTTGTTATATTTCTTCATGGCGACAGGGTCCCGAAGTGGCAAACTGTCTACTGGGCGTTTATCTGGAAGTGGGGTAGGAAACCCAAAAAGGGAATGGACATCGATATCCACCCACAGAAGACGATGATCTGACTCGGCATACAACTCTCCAAAACCGGTCATACCAGCAGAACGCACAGTGAGCCCGGGGGATGTCCAGATACAGTCTATAGGAACATCTTTCTTATTTGACATGCATGTCGCAACACGAGGAAGCTGGGGGTGGGTGGACTGCATAATGTTGACGAGACCCCACTTGGATGTCCATTCTTGTGGGGCATCGTTAAGATCTTCATTGGCGTCCATGCCTATCACAATTTGATCACCGGCGGCCACCCATTTATGAACCTGCTGGTCCAAATCTTCGAAGAAGGCAAGACGGGGTTCTCGATAGCCAAGAGGCTCCGCCACCTTATTGAAATAATGCTCGTGTTGAGAGAAAACAGATGTAATCTTGGCTGAAGCATCTTTTACCGGACGATATGCAGAAATAACGCGAACACGAATTCCTTGCTTGCCTTGAAGGAGTACCCATATCCATCGGCCCAATCCTGTAGGATCTTCTCCTTGGTCAATTTTTCGTAACATAGTATTTTCATGGAGGAAACAAGCAGTACCGCCAAAAATCACTCTGCGATTGCTGGTAGAGTGGCGATTAGTGGCGGCAATAGTATGAAGATGCGGAAATCTCCCCTGCCAGCGGAGGGATGGTGGTAGGATGCGATCATGGCAGTTAACTTCTTGGACACCAAAGAAGTCAAAGCGGTAGTCCTGGAAGACGGAAGTAAGAAGTTCCGCTTTGAAGCTCCTCGGTGCCAATGGGAGGCCCTTGATGTTCTGAAAGGCAAACCGAAATGAGTTCGTGTCTTTGGTCTTGCTAAGTTTTGTGCCCCAGAAACCGGCCCCTTTTTCCCGACCCGTTAATGGCGGCGCTCCTCGTCGTCGGGAAGACGAGGAGCGGCGCTTATTTTTAATCTTGTTTGTCGACACTGTCGGCCGCAGTGTCGACGACATCCCCATGGGCCGAGGGAGTAACTGCGCTTGTGGCGCGAGTCAAGCTCAAACGAGCTTGTAGATATTCCTGATGCATTGTTTCATACATTTTCATTTGTTCGGCTTGTTTCCGAATTAAGTCCTTCATGTCGGCCAGTTCCTTTGCCATTTCCTCTCGCTGAACCCTTGAAGTTTCGGCAGTTTTGGCTGAGGTTTTAGTTTTAACCGTGGCTTGTGAGACTTCTTCCATATCAACATCAATGATTTCCGCCACCTCCTTGTCTTCGTGGGATAGAGTGCCTTTTGTGGAGACACTAGCTGCGTCGTCCGTCCCTACCCTGGTGGTAAATGCTGTATCTCCATCGTGTGGGCGATTATACACACTGCCGAGAGAGGCAACGTCTCCACCTTTCTTTGCAGAGAGGCTATTGATCAAGCCGCTGGGGGAGTTCTTCTTGGTGGGGAAGCTTGCTGGGGGAGGAGCAGTTTTGGCGACGGTTGTGCCTCCTGGGCGTTTGGAGGCTTCTTCCTTTTTCCATGCGTCTCCCATACCAAAGTAGTCTTCCTCCACAACGTCCTGAACCTCTTTATCGGCTTCCGAGATTGTTGTCTTCCGAGCAGGGTCCCAGTTTTGACCTTCAAAGGCCCTGATGCCTTTATTAGTGAACCAACCCACACAGCCTGTGCCCCAACGGTAGGCGCAGTATGGAATCATGGTACGCAGCGCCTGCAGAGTTTCTTGATGGTAGGCCTTGGTAGTTATGATAATGGTTTCACTGGGATCGTTCCATGCTTTGTCGATAGAATGGATAAGGCGTGCCGTTGGCTGTCCCGAAGGCGTCAAGCTTTTCAAGTACCTATACAGGCTCCAAGGGTCCTTAGATGAGCCCGTGGGCCGCTGTAGGCTGAGGATGTGGTAACTCGAAATCTTGACGAACCACACATGGACAAGGTATTCTTGTTTGTCCCGCAATTCTCCCATTGCTTCTCTTTGGGTTTCTGTCGCATTTTCCCTGTGTCCGTGCCGAAGCAAGGGACTAGGCGAAGATCCAAGCCGCGAGGCTTCTCCGAGAGTTTCCCGTGTTTTTTGAAGACATTGGCTAAGATAGGCTCATAGACAGATGCATATTCTGAGTCGATGTCGATATGCAACGCCATGGGTTGGCGCTCACCCTGTACCCACTTAGGTGAGAACCCACGAGCATCTTTGATTGCTCTCCATTGCAGCCCGATTGGGACATAAGCCGGAATCTTTGCCTTGTTGACGATGTCCTTCAAGAGAGAGTCGCTATTAATCCATTTGTGTGAGGCAAACAACCACCCGACACATGCTGGCTTCATAGCCTGACAAGGGATAGGGTCGCGAGTGAAGTTGATGCCAGAGACCACCGATTCTAATCTGGTTTTAAATTTACCCAGGTTAGGGAGGCGTTCGCTCAGCTTATCCGGTCTTTGGGTTACGAAACGGAGGCGAATAAATGCCAGACCTTCATCTTGAGCTTTCAGAGACAGGAATGAGCCATGGATCGCAGTCCAGCTATCGTGATCCTTGGACTCAGGGAGAGAGGAGGATTTCCAATAAAATTTCTGAGCGCCCTCCTTGTTACTCCAAGTGGCTAGTCCAAGTTTATCCATACCCTCAATGCTTTGAAGGGCCTTAAAGAGCTGGGTGACTTTATCAGCCAGGAAGGCCTTAGGGTCGTCTGACGGAGAGATTATCACTTGGGCCCGGTATCGGATGTCCTTTTCGGGATTCACTACGGTCGGGAAAATCGAGACGCCTTCCGGTCCACCTTGGAGGAGCTCTGCTAGGGTTTTGATGGGTTTATCCGTGGTATTGTCTTGTGAAACTTCAAATTGGTAGGCCAATTTGGTGGGGACAGTCACCATCTCGGGAGATGAAGCATCAATGTTGAAGACTTCAGCAGTGCTTGCAAACGATTGTCGCCTTTTGGCCGTTTCAGTTGTCGGAGCCCTTTCCGTATCGTTGGGAGCCGAGACTTTAGGTGCGGAAACAGCAGCAGCATCGCGTTCTTCTTCGGGACGGTTCTTCTTTTTATTCTGACCTTTTTGAGGTGTTTCGTTCGTTGGTTCGCTTCGCCTTTTGGGATTGTTAAAAACTGTGTCCATCGTTTGGATCAAATCGTCGGTTTCATCAGTTACAGTCCCATTGTCATTCACAACGTCGGTACGAGCATGAGTTGCCGACGCCGCGGTACTGTTTGTACTAGGATTTGTACGTGGATTTGTGTCATTGGTGGGAGAAATCAAAAGGAGCTCTCCCGAGCTGGTTTTTCCATCTTTTGCCCCCGCTTTTGCTTTGGTAGCCTTGGATGAGAGAGCTGAAGTCCTACCGGACCTGCGATGAGAGGAATACTTGCCCATCCCTCGATTGTTGTGAGTCTTCGCCATGGTCAAAGTCTACGCTTTCCGTCGTAAAATTCGATACATCTAAATTTTTCGCTTTGGTGTTTATTATTTTAGGAGTTATACCGCCGACAACACAATACGAGGGACATAATAAACAACACCAACGAGGCAATCAACCGCTTCCATTATAATTACTTTTCGACACGGAAGTCCACATTCCCTCGAACTTGGAAGCATTTGTGTTGGAACCCGGCATTCTCCAGCTCAGCGGTTGAAGGATTGGCACCCTCGAAATGCTGCAACCGAAAAATTCTCTCTTCGTCTGCCATCAACAAGTTGAGCATGGTTGTCCAGTTTCCGGACCGTTTGTCAAGCTGCTCCCAAGACATGAATTCGGAGGGCAGAGGCATTGGGTGGGATCGATTGCTCTCTTTCAAAGTAGGACCTTTCTTCTGGGGAAATAGGTAAGTAGCTGGAAACACCATTCGATATTGCAACTCTTGTCGCAATATCCTCTCATGCATCTTTTTATTAAGACTGCTCAGAGCTATGAATCCTTGGGCTCTGGCTGTCATTGTCACCCCACGTTTCTTGGTTCGAGCATTCACTCGCACAGTGGCATTTTGATGACGGGACAGACGATCCAACAGATGGGATTGTCTCACACTTGACAGAGCAGTACCAGATAAATTTGTAAGTGCACGAGTGATTTTGTTGCGATGGTCTTCAAAGTTCGCTTTCTCACTGATGATCTTGTGTTTCTCCATCTTTTCTCTCACGACAGAGATCAGATGGCTGAGAAACTTGGGACCGACAAGGCGATTTTCACGTTTATTTTTCTTCGCATTAGCCGTTTGAGGGGGCCCTGTTGGGTCAAGACTGTCAGCATCATCAGTGTCCTTGATGAGACCATTGGAAGCAATGGCCATCCAGGATGCGGTAAGTTCGCCTTTTCCTGTTTGTTTGATAAAAGCTGTTCAGATGCGACCGACAGCTAGAAATCGGTGGATGTTTTCCGGTGAGACTGTTGGGTGGGCAGCCACCATTGCTCCAATTAGCATCCTTGACTCGTATGTCTCACACGCTTTCTTGTTTTTTGAAAACTGTCGTAGGCGGTCCAGAGCATTGTGCGACTTTTTGTATCTTGCGAGAGCATTTTTGGCAACGATGGCGTACGTGTTTGGCACATCGCAGACAGTATGTCCACACGGGAGGGTGATGTCGTCAACATGGATACGAGAACAAGGTATAGTGCTGTCGTCATCGCTGTTGTTGCCTTCGCTTTCACTCACTTCTTGTGCTTCGTTGTTGGCTTCAAAGTATCGTAGCAGAAGTTTGAATGGTGGCTGCGAGTTGGCGCCATACCGAGTATGCCACAAGTCGACAAATATATCGAATGCATCTTGTGGTGTGTTCACTGAACAACAGGGACCATCAACAATCAACCTTTTTCGCTTTGCTAGCTTGTCAAGGCTGAGCATGGCATCTTCAAAGATGACATTGTCGAAGACATTTGCCGGCCGCTTGCGATGCTTTTTGTGCGACACGGACAGAGCCATGGCATGGTCATACCTTTGCTGCCATGCACCATCGTTCTTCATTTGATGATTGTGATCACAAATAGTTGAGATCAAATAGAAATACATTTTTTGATTCGTTTTCTTGCCAGGTTTCAAGATCTGATGTCGTGCGCGCCCAATGTATACACAGCCATTGTCGTGGTCACGGAATACACCACCTCCATCTTCAACAATCCGATTCATAGCCTTGCAAACTGTCATTTCAGAACATTCAATTAGATATTCTGTCAATATGACATTGCATAGTGCCTCTGGTGGCATCCATACTCCATTGAATTTTGGCAGCCGACCGACGGTGGCGCACAACGTGCCGCATTGTTCGAATGTCGCCATATCTTTCTCAAAAATGAATATCTCCGTTATCTTTTTTGCATAAGCCTCTATCAATAGTATTCAAAGCTCTGTGCCAAAAAGATAACGGAGATACAATGTTTGGATGAAGTAATGATCTATAGAATGGTGTCCATGGTCGGACCGAGATTTCGTTTCCGTGATAGCATCGAGCGAAAACATCATCGCGCCCAAAAAATGATTCCAAGTTTGACTAATATGATTGCAATTATTCATGATTCAAATGTTAATCCCGGGCGCGAGATGTTTACGCGCACTTTGGAACCGCTAGAATCAGCGTCTAAGGAAAACAATACGATAAAGTTGGGACTGGTAAGAAGGACAGCTTCATGTTGGTACTTTACGTGCTAGGAACCACAACTGACCTTGCAGCCTCTCGTTTACAGGGCGATTTCATCTTTTATTCCGTCTTGGTCTCCAAAGCTGCGCTCTATAGTTTCCCTTGTTTTGCTTCCTGCATGCTAACGATCCTCTTTGGGCTGGGCGCTACCCTGGTCTTGCTTTCGGTACACGGGAAGGCTCTTCCAGGTACGTTGTTGTTGACGAATGGGGAGACAAGAGACATCATGGTTTTCTCAATAAGATTGCTATCAACTTCATTCAGCGCTCCCCATTTCCATCTTTCTTGCCGTTTTGACATTTGTGATGATGCGATATTTGACGGAACCTTACTTTCAAGACATTCTGCGGTACTCACTATACGTCTAGCAATAGCGTCTAGAAAGGAGGGAGGGGAATTCAAACTCATAGTACGCTTTCGACTATCTATTGTTTAGTGATGAAATTTAAAACGGATTCATTCTCGCTCACCATTTACTATCCGAGCTCTGCTCGACTAAATCTTGAAACAATTTCAGTCAGTCCATTGAGCATTCGTCTTATTTCGTTGTCGTAGCGATAGAGGGAGTCAAAGCGAATCAACGGCAAAATCCGTTCCTCGTTGGGAAAGTATCGGACCGGCCATAATCCACTTGTACCCTGCATGATGTGCTCATCAATTCGATCTCCGTCGAATTCCACTGTCGCCACGATCCATCCTGAATCTAAGCTTCGGTCCTTCGACAAGGACTGCTTATCAGAAGAGTCCACATAGATCAACCCGGTCCTCGCCAAATGATCATTGTAGCCTGGCGGCCTCCTCCTCGCCATACACGATTCTCCTCGCAGCCATCGTGGAACCTCTTGTTTTTGTGCAACTTAAACGCTGCATCCACATTGGAAAAAACTGCTTCGGATTTAAACCCATTCATTCGAATAATGTTCCAAGTCTTTTCATCTGACGCTGTGAATTTGTATGCCAGTCGCACTTGGGGATTCCCGCCACTCGTCTTCTTTGCCAAATTCACAAAGGCAACTGTATGGTGACAAATATCGTCAAATGAAAGCAACCGAAGCCAAGTATTCGCTTTTTCGAAATCCTTCAAATACCAGAAAATAGTCTGCGCCAACATATATCCCGGATGGTTGTAATCCTGCTCTTCGTCCGCCATCTCGTCTTTTGTCCGTTGCAGGGCCACTGCAATCTGGCTGTCAATCATGTCGATATCATTCGTCAGTACACACTCACAAGTGTCACAGATGGTTGCATCGACAGGATTATGAACCGTACAGCGCTTGCACTGTTTCACCCTCTGGCCAGATGACAAGGATATGAGTTCAAAGTTGCTCGTCACGAATCCCACTAGGGACCCAGGAGCAATTTCATCGACCAAAGCCCAACTGGCGTCTTGAACATCGTTTTCTGCCATGATGGAAGCAAAATCACCAAAAATTGAGTCCCAGTCAACCCTCTGGCCAGATGACAAGGATATGAGTTCAAAGTTGCTCGTCACGGATCCCACTAGGGACCCAGGAGCAAATTCATCGACCGAAGCCCAACTGGCGTCTTGAACATCGTTTTCTGCCATGACGGAAGCAAGATCACCAAAAAGTGAGCCCCGGTCACTGAAAGACTTACGCTCGCGATGTAGACAATGCCACAAGATACAGCAAATTGGACTCTGCCCCAAGCAAAGATTCGTTCGTCAGACCGCTTTGGCAACGTCGGTACCATCCATCATCTCGATGATGAGATCAATTTCGGGATCGTTCACGATATTCTCAATGTCCGTGGCTTAGAAAGGTCCTTTGACACAAATCTTTGTGATCCACAACCGACGTTTTCCTTGGGAAGCCCGTTCAAGTAGACGCCCCATGACAATCTCGCAAACGCCGCCTTCCACGGTACCAGCGCCGACCATTCCGATGCATAGCGGTTGCATCATATCCCCACCATGACTGAGGTTTCGGCATTTCATGTGACGACGATGCCTTGGATGAAGTGAAAGAGAGGGAGGCGAAACGCTGTGGATTGACAAGGCGGAACGACGAGGCATGGGCGAAGGTACAAAGAGCTAATCGGCGAACTCATTGATCCGTTGAGCCGAGCACTCCAATCACGAATCGATGTCAAAGTTCTTGGCCTGCGCCAAAAATCTTGGCGAATCATCCCAAAGTTCCTTGGCCTCAGGCCAAAGTTCTTGGCCTATGAGGCCAAAGTCATTGGCATCCGTTGACCGAATTACCGCGAAACACAGTTTAACGCGCTAAAAAGGTTTTCGCGCCGGCCGGTCATCGCGCCAGTCGGGCCCCATTGGAAGTTCCTGGTATGCCCATTTGGGGGAACAGTTAAATTATTATTCGGGGGAAGTTACTCCGAATTCTCAAGTTCGGATAATATGTCGTAACGGACATCTTTTGTTAATAGGGGGTACCACAAAGGTACCACAAACGGGTGCCACAAAATGGCGAACTCATGTGAGACTGCGCCACCGAACAGCGTGTCACGCAGGCTTTGTCCGTTGTGCGCACCTGTCTTTGAGATTTTCGAGTGGGCCGTACCACAAAGAGGGTACCACAAAGGTACCACAAAATTTTAAGAACTAAATACTGCTTTAAAATAAGCTCCTTCGTATTCAATTCCCCTCCCCTAATTAACTCCCCGGTCATTTAACGGGCGGTTACCGCATCCTCCTGGATACAGTAGTCCTGGATGACGGGCTGGCAGTGGCGGTGAAAGGGGCCAAAGCGGAGAAGGAAAAAGTACTGTATGATAGAGCTCTTTCGAATTGCGGGGTAATTTACGTAGGCTACGTAGCCTCAGTACAATAAAAATTTCGTTGCGTAAGCACCGCCCGATATATCGATGGTGGCACCAGGGCAACGTTGAGGACGATTAGAGTCCATCTTGGCCATGTTGTTTATCCCCTTAGTAATGCAACAACATCATAATGATATCAAGGCATACCTTGGTGACCAAAGAGGACCAGTCCCTTCGCTTGCCAGAGCGATATCGGCCACTTAGAAATAAGTCGAGTGAGTCTAGTAATCAGCTTTTAGACTCAGTTGGCTCGCTTACCACATAATAAGAATCTATCCGTACTTTCTGCTGCAGATTTCACCATTGCGGACCTTGGAGATTCGTGGCCCTTAAGGTTTCTATGCCTTCTTAGGTATTTTCAGATGGCATAGAAACCTTAAGCACCACAAATCTCCTGGAACGACAGCTTCTGTTGAGGGTAGAGTGTCATCATCGGGAGCTAGCAAAAGCGAAACGAAAATTTGGGGTGGGCAGGCTCATTTTTTGAAGTCAAGTACCAGTTTCGTAGGATTCTACAGTTCTAACTTGAAGTACAGAAAGAGCCGTACGGGAAAGTTCCCAGCAGGTCAAAGAGCTGGAAGATGCCCGAAACTCGACTCATAACCTGTTCGGCACCCATTTGCCACAACAAGCTGCACAGGCTTGAAACGGCTTTGCATTTTAGAGTGCAGTAAATATGAAGCCTTGGTAAAATGCAGGAACTGCAGTTCGCACCACTTCCTACACTTCCATCATCTGATTGACGCACGTGCATTGTGTTTTTATTAATTACATATGAGTCTATGGATATTTATATATTTCGCCAAAGTGCCGAATTGTTTCTTCACATCGTATGATTATGGTTTGACAGGCTGGCAATACCATATACGGCTTTTAATATTCAAATAAATAAATGATGGAACTGCAGGAACTGCAGTAACTGCAGTTCACACCACTTCCAGCACCTCCAGAAGATCTGGACGGCACGCGCGCAAGGCCTTCCATGTGTCGAAAACAAAACTCAATTCAAACGGTCGTAAAAAATTTCCTTGTAAAAGCACCCAGTCCCTCAAGATTGCGCACGATCGTGCAAGGATTATGGTTCGGGCATCTTCTTGGAGCGCACGCGGAATCAACGTACCGCTCGCCATCAGGCATAGAGCCAATTCGAGCTCCGCTCAATGATAAGTTCATGGCGCCGTCGAGCGGATCGAATTATGAGGCATATCTAAAATGGAGATGCAAAAACATTAAATCTACATTTAGGATTAAAAGCAACCTTAGTTCCACCAAAACTTTTGTTATCATAACAGTTCAACTACCTAAGAAGTCCAATTTTTAGAATTATGTTCTGGCAGCACGTGAAAGGTAAGAGCTCGTAGGACTTGAGGCGGTAGCGAAGGGAATCTTGGGGCATCAGAAGTTGGATTTCCGGCCCCCACCGGAACGCCGGCAATTTTTTCGGTGGTGGCCGGAATCAATACCGGATGTGGGATTCCCATTTTGTTCGTTCATGTCAGTTGGGTCGATTCTTGTGTAAAAATAAAGGGTGACGTTAGTGTCATGAATCTTCATGACTAGAACGTATTCAAGAGATCACTTACCATTCAAACCCCCCCTGCAAGTGTACTGCAAGGAAGGCTTGAAATATTGTCATTGCTTTGAATTGTTGGCAATCCAAACAACAAGCATTCGAAATGAACAGTCATCGGTTGTCGGCAATATCAATTTCCATCTGCCATATACCTTAAGTACTAGAAAAGTACTAAGGTTACAACCCCTTTTGCGCATAGGGCATAGTGAATTCACTGCCGCTCTACGTAGGATTCTACACAAAAGTAGAAAAATTCAGTAGAGGAGGGGTACAAACAGACTCGCAGAAAGACGAGGTCTGAGGTTCGAATCCATAGCAAAAAAGCAAAAAAATGGAGCCCTCACGAAAAGGGGGGATAGAGAACCATCCCACAAAAGCAAAAAGAAAGCGGGGGAAGAAAAAATCTGAAAAAGGGGGCAGCCCACCCAACCCACCCAAAAATATGGGGGAGTGACGAGGACACCCAAGCACCGCGTGACACCACTGCGCAGGGAAAAAAAAATCACTTCGGAGCGAAATGCACGAAGCCCCGCGAAGGTGCGCGATCAGCACTGCCATGCCACAAGAGCACAAAAAGGCGGTAAAAGACACGCAACAAGCGTAATGTCGCTGATCTTGGGGGAGCATGCCATATACCTTAAGTACTAGAAAAGTACTAAGGTTACAACCCCTTTTGCGCATAGGGCACCATCAAGTGGAATACGGAATCTGCAAGTATCCAAAGTCGGATTTCTGGCCCCCGCCAGAATGCCGGCATTTTTTTTTGTGGTGGCCGGAAAGCCGGCGGTGGCCGGAATCAATACCAGATGTGGGATTCCATTCGGATGATTCCGCAAGAGCTCCCACATTCAGGATTTTCTGATCCGGCCACGCGGTCCCTGCACAAATGAGGTCCACAGGTAAGACCATAAATGATCTTCTGTCGTTTCGGCGGTGGGTCTATTCTGTGGAACAAAGAAGGGCTATTTAAATTAGTTAAAAGGATTCTTTGTATTTCTCCGTCAAGCTGACATGGGGTTCCCGGCCGGCCCCGCTCAATATTTATCACTTGCGGAGCGCAAATGCGCCGTTCAGCCTTGCGAGTCCGAGCGATAATTCCACGTGCGCTCCTGTAACCATCAGGAGAATTTTGCGCGTCACAAGGTAGACTCCATGGAAGCAGTACAAAAGCTCGTTCCGACCATGTGTGTGCACCTGCCAACTGCATTGGTGCGTGCAACAATTTCAATGAAAATAACCCTCATGGCATTGCTTTCAAGGACTAAATTCATTATCATAACATCCCTCCCGCTTGCAGGTAATTTGACCAATTCATTTGAAATCCTGTGAGGAATGGATCCCCCAAAATACCTGCAAGTGGGAAGCCAAAATGGGCTCAGTAGCACCAAATTTCTAACCACATACAAAATACCTACAAAATACCGTGTTAGAGGCTTGTGATGCGCCCGTGATGCACTGTGTTGTAGAGCACGGTCGGAAGACATTGTGTTCCTTTTGCCACAGACCTCTTCAGTTCATGATAAGGACAATCTAATACTTCTAAATATAATGATCAAGCTGCATACTTAGTAATTTTGTCCTACAACCTTGCCTTCATAGCAAGAGAGGGTACCAAAGTTTGGCTTTTTAGTCCATTTAGTCATTCTCACCTTGATGCACCGTGTTGTAGAGCGTGGTCGGAAGACGTTGTGTAACGGTTGCTACTGACTACTTCAAGTAGTGATACTGGCCATGCATACTCAAAACAAGACGCATGAGCTGATTATGCAGTTTGCTTTGCCTTAATGCCTTTGCATTACAGCAGCTAGAGAGGAGGGCTCCAAACACGGGCGTTTTTTAGTCAGTTTAGTCCTTGACTCTGCATGAAACGTGCGAATCCATCTTTGGGGGAGCGGGTTTTGTACTGGATTTACACTATTTCCACCTTATGAAGCTGCCTGGAAATGTAAGCAATATGCCCCGGACCCCCCAAAAAAGCCATCACCATGGGGAGGTGTCACAACTGCACTACGTCGTTTGTAGGATCGAAATAGTTGTGAAAAAATTATGGCTAAGTTAAAAACTAGATGTATTTCTCATGCAAGTTGTCTCGTAGGCTCTCGTAGTTCTAGTAGAGTCGAGACCTTTGACATGCATCGACAACAATCCGAACAGGAGGTTGATGCATCTTGTAGTAGATTAGCTACGACGTTGTACTAGGGTTCTTTGGACGTCGTCAGCTACTCTGGAATAAAGTATAGTCACCGCAATGTCATCGAGGTGCCAGATCTTAGGTGGCATTGACACTAGGATCTCATCGGCATTCGACCAGCAGGAGTCATGCGCGATGCCTGTGCCGTGCAACGTCACGTCGTCGGTGACGTCAATAGGTTATGGGCCTGTCCGAGGATGTCCGAGACCGGCCTAGCGTCCGCGTCCGCGCGCAACGCTTTCGTCATGCTACGTCATCACACATGATGTCGCACATGACTAAGTAGACTAATAATTTTGGACTACAATCATTCGAAGGAGTCGACGTGCAAAGCAGTGTACTGCACCCGCCCCCATGACGGAGGGACAGGACTTAACTATGATACGGATGTATGTTACGAATGTTCCAAGTCTGAGTAACGGCACCCTTCTGGATACGTACTGTACCGTTGTCATTCACGGCGACGATTGGATACGGACCATCGTAGGGGTTAGCACCGAACTTACGTTGTTGGTCCTGCTTGATCATGATCTGTTGGCCTGCGCGATACTCATACGGCAATCGCGTTTTGTTTTCTGCCGCATTGTTCTTCGCAATGCGTTGCATCTTGCGCTCACGGATGAGCTTCCAATTAGCTTCGAAGCGGGTGTTGAGAATAGCATCTCTACCGAATACTAGTTGCATCGGCGTAGCCTGTAGCGTAGTGTGGTATGTCGCGCGAACGGCGAACATCACGGCTGCCAGGATTCCATCGAGTCCGACTGTATCGTCTGAGTGCTGCAGTTCAAACGTACGAATCATGTTCCCGATAGTTTGGTGTACTCGTTCGAGTATTGCGTTCGCCTGCGGATTCCTCGCAGTGATTGGGCGCGCAAGCACGCCGTAGTCTTCCTTGACCATTCGCCGGAATTCGCCCATGAACTCCGTACCGCGGTCATAAATAACCTGTTGCGGCCACGGGTATCTCGTGAACCACGTCTTTTCGGCTAATTCGGCGATACTAAAAGCCTCTTTATTGGGTACGCGAACCATCTCAAACCAGCCAGTTGCCGGATCAATCATGGTAAGGCACCAAAGCTCGAGTTGTTTCTGTTTACCCTTATTTCGTTTACCCTGGTTAATCGAGTAGGGGCCTATGAGATCGACACATAGGATTTCCCAAGGTTCGCTCTCGGGTTCCTTAATTGGTAGGTGCCCGTACTTAAGGGTCTTGCGTTTTGTTAATTGGCACAACCTGCATTTTTTGCAGATATCGACGACATCGGCTCGCAGTCCTTTCCAGTAGAAGTGCTGCCGAATCGTGTGCTCTGTTCGGGTCTCGCCCGGATGACACAGTGTCTCGTGGTACCACTCAACGCATCGGCGTTGGAGTGACTGCGGAATAACTATCTTACCATCTCTAACTACTAGAGGACGTTTCTTACCGCCCCCACGAAAAACCTTTACACTATATCTACTGTCCAACGCTGCCTTTTGGAGCAGCGCGGTATCTTTTCGCTGATGTCGCATAATGTACTTGTAGGTAAGGGGGAAGACGCTTTCAGGTAGTTCGTCGCCCCCAAAGTACTCTGCGAAATTGGCCTCGGTAAAGGGCTTTTCGTCCTTACCAAGTCGACTAAGAGCGTCCGCTACTACATTCGTCTCACCTCGAACGTAGACGAGTTCGGGACCATACTCTTCGAGGATGAGTCGCCAGCGCATAACGCGTTCGGTATTGAAGTTTTTATAGGTTAGATTCTTGTGGTCGGTGTAGACGCGAATCTGTTGACCTAGGAGAATCGTACGGAACTCCTTGAGTGTCTCTACAATAGCTAGTAGTTCCCGCTCGGTAGTAGTATACCGTGTCTGCGCGGGATTGAGTTTGCGACTATAGAACGCGATAGGCTTACCGTTCTGCGAGATGACCGCGCCAAGCTGCGTGTCGCTCGCGTCAGTATGTATATCAAACGGTAGATGAAAGTTCGGGTAAGTTAGGAGAACCTCCTTACTTATTATTTTCTTCATCGTGTCAAATGCCTCTTGGTGCGCGCCGGTCCACTCCCACTTAGCTGTTTTCGACGTAAGTGATGCGAGCGGGGCGAGGATGTGCGAACGGCGCACCCACATGTCGCGATAATAATTCACGATACCGATGAAAGCGCGTAGTTCCTTTTTATTGCGCGGTGCGAGCATGGCTTGGATTGCTTGCACTTTGGTTGCTACTGGTTGGATGCCGTCGCGGGTAATCCAGTAGCCAAGGTATTCGAGCTCCGCTTTCGCGAAGAAGGACTTCTTGATGTTCACCTTGAGTCCCGTGTCTTTCAGACGTTGTAGTACCACGTCGAGTTTCTCTAGGTGGTCTAGGTAACTACCCTTAGTAAGTACTAGAAGATCGTCTATGTACGTACGTATGTACTCTAGGTCTGCGAACAGCGACGACATCTTTTCCTGGAAGATATCGGGGCTATTGCTGAGTCCCATAGGTAGTCGCTGCATCTCATATTTTCCCCATGGGAAGACGAGAGTGCAAAGTTTCTTTGCGTTCGGACTAAGTTCCACATGGTAGTAGCCCATGTTTAGGTCTAAACTAGTAGCGTACTGAAAACCTTCTAGTTTTAACAGTAGCTCTTGTATCTTTGGTAGCGGGAATGGCTTCCGCTTGATTCGCTTGTTGAGCTCGCGAAAGTCGTTTATGAATCGTACCGTCTTGTCCTTCTTTGGTATGATGAACGACGGTGCCGCCCATTCAGAGCGGTTAACTTTCTTTAGTACGCCGACTGCGCAGAGGCGATCGACCTCGTCGCGTAGCGTCTGTTCATATGCCTTCGGCACTGGATATGGCCTCGCATGATATGGCGTGACATTAGGCTTTAGCTCGATATCATAGGGCTCGCCTTTCCAAGTGCCGAGCGTGCCGTCAAAGAGCGTCTCATGTTTCTGAAGAAGCGTCTTGAGGGCGGATTTATCTTCTTCCGACAGATGGTCCATCTCGGAGATTTTCTGCGGAATGTCCGCTGGGGCATATTTAGCGTCTAAGATTTGTTTAATAGACTTGGCACCACCATCTGCGTCGGCCTGCCAGGCGTCTTCGTCGGGCGTCTCGCCATATATCTTCATTGCTATAGCAGCTGAGTCCCATTCGACTTCCCTTGTCTTGAAGTCGAACTTGACACCTAGTTCTCGCAGAAGATCTCTGCCAATGATCATGTCGTAGTTGCCAAGGTCGGATGTCACCTGGAAGACCCATTCAATCACCCTATTGGCATGAAATTCCGGAAGTTTAAACTGGATTTTTACTTCGCGGTGTGTCTCGACGACACCTCCAGCTGTCGTGAAGGTGGTTCTCGATGGTGTCGTCCTGACACGTAGTTTCTTGACATGTTTCTCGGAGATCAGTCCTCGTGATGCTCCGGTGTCTAGTAGCGTCGTCAACGCTGCCGCCTTGGCCTTGCCTAGGCGCGTGTTAATTTGCGCGAAACAGTACGGAATTTCGTCTGGCGCGGTTTTCTGGCGTTTTGGTGAGCTCCGGTTGTACAGTCGTGTTATCGCGTGCGATTCCGCCGCGATACGGTAATTAATGCATTGGTCCAATGAGGCGAAGACCTCGCCCGGCTCGGACGGTATATAGACGGATGGGCGCGCATGTCGTGCCCCATCGCGTTGCTCGTGGAAAACGAAAACTTCGTCACATCCGCAATTTTTGCGTTTCCCACCTACTCTTTCAGAGACTTTGTAATAGGATAACTCGTCCTTATGATTATGCATTAAACTAGATTTTTCGTGTACAACTCGCTCACACCTTCAGTTTTCATCGTCGCTAGCGACAAGGTTAGCCAAGAGTTCGTCCACATTGAAGTTTTCCTCGTCGGGTGGATCAATCGCCTTGCGCTTGCGTTCGTCCTTGACCGCGTCCTTGACCATGTTCTGGATCATGGCATGCAGTTCTTCTTTCTTGTTGGCGCCGCCATCGTCACGTACCCAAGTACGGTTGCCGTAACGAGGCTTCTTTTCGCCGTTCTTGATGAAATTTCCGTGGGCGGCAGCCATCTTCTGGGCCTGCGCCACCACCATCTTGCAGTCCCCAGTGTTGTGGGACCAGTTGGGGCCATGGTAGGCACATTTAAAGGGAGGAGTCTTGTCATTGGCGCCGCGCTTAGCAGCGGGCTTCGAGTGATCCATTCTCGGGTCTCGCTTCCCCTTCGGAGGATGGGCGCCATCTGGCTTTGGCTTACGGACGTGATTAGCTTCATGTAACTTTTCAGTGAATTCGAGGCGCTCACAGAACTGGGTGAACTCATCCAAAGTGTGATCAATCGGCTCAAAACCTTGTAGGATCATCTGCTGACGCCAACTAGCGGGGATAGCAAACTCTGCATGCTCGATAATCTCGTCCTTGGGTAGCTTGTTCCTGTCGCCACGCGTAGTATCAAACAACGCCAAATAATGGTTGAGCTGCTGGAAGCGACTGATATACTCCTTCATGGTCATCTCGGGAGGCTTGCGACACAAACGGCGCATGTAGCGTTTCTGAGTTTGAAGTGCACGAGCCGGGAGAACGTAATTGGTTACTCCTTGTAGGGTCGCCTTGAGATTTGCAATCGTTTCGTTTCCAGCGGCTGCTGCCGACTCTTCGAACCTGGCGAGAGCCTTTCCGATGAGGATACGGCGATAGAACTCGTACCTCTGCGGACCAGTGGTCAAGTTCTGCCCCTTGATCACTTTTTCCGCCTTGTCTTGCAAGCGAAACCAGGTCTCGGCCGACTCGTCGCCATTGAAAGGCAGAATCGAGAGTTCAAACTGAGTCGAGTTTGGATCGTCGGGAATGTTGCGGCACTTGAAGGTCACAAGCTTCTCTTTGTTCACAATCACTTCCGGTTCACGTTGGATAGGGATTGGAGCGCGTTGAAAACCCCTTTTCATCATGTCGTTCCGAGGGATAGCGGCGACGGCCGCGACGGTTGCGTTAGAAAGCTTCATCTTGATGGTAAGTTAGTCTTGATCACGACGATTGTCGTGGAGTGTTAACACTATGCACTACGTCGTTTGTAGGATCGAAATAGTTGTGAAAAAATTATGGCTAAGTTAAAAACTAGATGTATTTCTCATGCAAGTTGTCTCGTAGGCTCTCGTAGTTCTAGTAGAGTCGAGACCTTTGACATGCATCGACAACAATCCGAACAGGAGGTTGATGCATCTTGTAGTAGATTAGCTACGACGTTGTACTAGGGTTCTTTGGACGTCGTCAGCTACTCTGGAATAAAGTATAGTCACCGCAATGTCATCGAGGTGCCAGATCTTAGGTGGCATTGACACTAGGATCTCATCGGCATTCGACCAGCAGGAGTCATGCGCGATGCCTGTGCCGTGCAACGTCACGTCGTCGGTGACGTCAATAGGTTATGGGCCTGTCCGAGGATGTCCGAGACCGGCCTAGCGTCCGCGTCCGCGCGCAACGCTTTCGTCATGCTACGTCATCACACATGATGTCGCACATGACTAAGTAGACTAATAATTTTGGACTACAATCATTCGAAGGAGTCGACGTGCAAAGCAGTGTACTGCACAACCCATTATTATCCCATGAGGAGTTGAAATTCATTCGCAAGTAGACCCTTTGTTACAATACTAATAGTGGTTTTGTTGAAATTGAAGCAGCAAAGATCGTGGCGCTTTCTTCGCTATTACTATCACACATCGTTATAGTGCCTCTGGTGGCATCCATACTCCATTGAATTTTGGCAGCCAACCGACGGTGGCGCAGCACAACGTGCAACATTGTTCGAATGCCACGATATCTTTCTCAAAAATGAATATCTCAGAACTCTTTTTTCCATAAGCCTCTATCAATAGTATTCAAAGCTCTGTGCGAAAAAGAGTTCTGAGATACAATGCTTGGATGAAGTAATGATCTATAGAATGGTGTCCATGGTCGGACCGAGATTTCGTTTCCGTGATAGCATCGAGCGAAAACATCATCGTCGCGCCCAAAAAATGATTCCAAGTTTGACTAATATGATTGCAATAATTCATGATTCAAATGTTAATCCCGGACGCGAGACGTTTACGCGCAATTTGGAACCGCTTCATTCGACTAAGGACGCCCTTCTCTTTTAGACGTTATCGAAGGGTTTAGATGGCACTGACTACCCCACAGTCGAGTATCTGCCATTTGATAAGGGCAGGAAAAGCCATAAGTTTGGTGGACCGGGGCTTCGCTACGAAATAGGCGTAAGCGTGGCAACAGGTTGTATTGTGTGGATCAATGGGCCATTCAAATGCGGGGACTGGCCTGACATTCGCATTGCTCGTAGTGCTTTGAACCGTGTAATGCCTGCAGGTGAGTACTACTTCGCTGATGCAGGATACAGGGATGCTCGGGCTTCTCCCGCTGTCACTCGCCTAGACCTGCCCACACAAGAAGAGCGCAGGAAATTTGATGTTTTGATGGCTCGCCATGAAACTGTCAACAGGCGATTGAAGGAGTGGGGCATCTTGCGCCAGCAATTCCGCCACAAAGAACACTATCACAAGTATGTGCTCCATGCTGTAGCACTGCTTGTTCAATTGGACATTCTGGAGGGTGGAAATGTCTTTCAAGTAGCCCTGTAGACATAACCTGGTGCTCCGAACAGCGATAGAAACTGGTCCTATCCACTACTACAGAGTACTGCTTTAAATTAAGAATAGTCAGACTATAAGTATATTGAGAGCTGTTTTAGATATTCCGTGATATGATTGGTCAAGACGTCTGCTTTTTTAGATTCAAGTAATTTGATTGGTCAAAGCTCTCAATTTGGGAGGCTTTGTAGTGATATGATTGGTCAATGGGAGCTAAAAGATGATACCAACACCGAATGCCCTCTCATTCTTTACTACTTTGCACTGATATACTAGCAGTAAATAACTGCTTCCTTTATCCAATTCTACTATAGCTACAATTGGCTACTGACAGGAGTTGCAATCAATACCTTGAGACATTCCAAGCTACAGTAGTATTGCAGCTATCACTGTGACGGCTCTTGTCTCTACGCACCGACCTGCCGAGAGGATTGGGACAATTGTCCCCAAAAGGCGCAAAATACCCCATGCAGCGCCATTCCCCCAACTCCCAGGCGCTTCGTTTGAAACAGAAACCTGACCATGGCGCGGCGGACAGCGGCCGCACTCTGGTTTCGCGGACGCGTGTACTTTCTTGCCAAAAACAAAACATTGCGTTTTTGGAATGAAACCGTCCCTTTCGTCTTCAGCTAATAGCGTCCTACTCTTTAGAGTGCAATCACATTCGCATGATGATGCATCCGCACAGCGAAGAAGAACTGCATGAAAACAACAATGCCTCGCCGTCCAACAGTAACTATTTGAAGCAACTGTTGCGGTCCACCTTGGACGAAGGTTCGTCGTCCAAGTTTGAGTACTTGCTGGACGATGACGACGAAGACGACAATGACATCGTGGGAACTAAGAACAGCGATGATCAATCGGCGTCGAGCAGCACATCGTCGACTTCGTCGTCGTCGTTGCTACCGGCAGTTAGGGACAAGGAATATCATTCTGACAATGCGCATTCTGCAACCCGAAAGTCCAATGCTAGTGCCGGTAGTAGCAGTGGAAGTGCGGCTCGAATTCTCCAAGTAACCGAACCTCCGACACCCAACACTGCAGATGTAGAAGTGAGTACTACTACTCTTAGCAATGAAAGGCTGTCCTCTCCTCTGCTGGTGAGAGAATGGCAGACACGGTTGCAGCAAGCCACCCAACAGCACCAGGAATTACAAACACGCATGACCTTGCTGCAACAACAGCAACAGATGCAGTCTCCAACAAAAAACAAGGTAGCAACGAATGCTGCTGCTAGTACTGGTAGTACCCCGAGATCAAGTGACAGCCGCAGAAGCAGCATTGCCAAACGACGTCGCCTGATCTCTTCCATTTTCAAAACGCCAAATACGACCCATCCGCGCAACAGCGGCAATCATGTGACGCCAAAGTCAGTTCGATTTGCTCCTGCTAGCCGTACTACTCCCAGTACTAGTGGTAGTACCGCTGCAGAGGCTGCTACAACCACAAGCACGCCAAGAACAGAATCCAAACCCACTACAACTACTACAGTCACTCCTCCCCTTGTCGGAACAACAAAGTCTGTACTGTTTTCAACTCCCAAGACTGCGACGCCTGCAGCAGCAGCTGCAGTCAAACCTACTAATACGACTCCTGCCATGTTGCAACAGATTTATTGGAATGAATTCCAAACCCCGTCTCCATCCTCGGCGGCAAGTACTAGCAGTAGCAATAGCAGCAACAAGTCGTCTCCATTACTACTACTATCGCCGGAACAATGGACCGAAGTCAAGGGTCGCAATCAACAACTACAGTCCTCTTGGCAACTCCAAAAGTCGCAAAGCGAGGAATTGGATCAACAAGTCGAGCAACGTTTGGAACGATTGCTGTTTACGAGCAGTCAAAAACAACAACAACGTACAGGTAGAACCAAACTGGCGACAACGCCTCATCCAAGACGCCACAGCAGCAGCCAAGAAGAAAGCAGTACACAGGAAGGACAATCCTTGGAGCTGAAGCATGCACGGGAAATGGCACAACTCAAGCGACGTCACAAGATGGAATTGGATCAATTGCGACAAGAACTGGAGAATGTCCAGTCCAAGGGAGTGGCACAACAAGAGCTGCATCTGGAGGCTGCTGCTGAACAAGATCGTTTGCATCAAGATACTCTAGTAGAGTTGCACGAGACACGACAAGAATTGGAAGAATTGCAACAACGATCAAGGCAAGACGCTTCCGGGGGTGATTCTCAAGGGCTACTACTACTAGAATTGCAGAGGGAAAACGAACGATTGAAACTGCAAGTGCAAGAGCGGGATGAGGAAATGAAAGAACAGCGGCAAGAGTTGGACGAGGCGCTCGAATCGTTGAATCGAACAACTCGACAGCTAGAAGACTTGAATCAGCTGCAGCAAGAGACGATCGTGGAGCTTGAACATATGGCTCGGGAAAATGAGGAACTCCAACAAACTCTACAAGAACAAGCTTTGGAATTGCAAGCTTGGCAATCCCAATGCCAGGATCTACGCCGGAGATTTCAAGATGATCAAAAGGCTGCAAGTCGTATTCCCACTGAACCACAACAAAATACAACGAACCAATCCTCCACTTCGTTCCAGTCGGGAGGCGTATCGTCTCATGTCAAACAAATTCAAGTGGACCACGCCGTGGAACTGGAAGAACTGGAACGTCAAATGCAAAATGCTACATCTTTGGATTTGACGCCGTCTAGAGAGGAGGTCACGAACAACATGTTTACTCATGATAGAGACGACGACGATCATGGATTTTCTTTGGGACTCCTTTCCCCCATTTTGCCGGCTCCAGTCAGTACTCCCGATTCGTCGCCGAGACGGCAACGCCGAAGTGGACAAGACGACGACCTCCAGTCGTTTGGTTCGGCACCTCCGACCCCTCGAATCGATGATTTGATCGATGAACTAGGACAAATGGATCAAGAGCGTACTATTTTGTTGGATCAAATAAACAGTCGCTATGAACCAAGAGAAGAAGAATTGGCACTGGATAATTCCTCTTTTTCGAGAATCGGCAACACTCACAAAGAACAACAACTCAAAAAGGCAGCAGACGACAATGATTCGTTGTCCATGTTGGACGCTACTTTGGACCTTCTTCACAAAATGAAGGACATGTTAACGACGACATCTCCAGGTGGTAGTACGCGTGGTGGAGTTATCATGGACGAAAAAGAAATTTCGGTATTGGAACAACTTGAGGTTTTGAGCGAAATGATGGGCTATAATAACGATTCATACGATGGCGGCGGCTTGGCAGATGCTTCCTTGACTCTCTCACCCATCAAGGCGGCAGCAGAAGAGGATGACGCCTCTCTTATTCAAGCCGAGACTGTTCCAGAACAATCTCTTGCGGTGGAAGCATCTACTACAAACATCGAAACGTCGCAGGAATCAAATGACGTTGTCATTCAAGAGGAAGAATCTATTGCCGTATGGAAAGATTTGGTCGCGGAACTTCGTCGTCAAATTGCCTTTTTGGAGTGGGATCGAGATGAAATTGTTAGAACGACTCAATTCTTTTGTCAAGAGGAACGACGGGTTCAAGAAATAGCCGTCGAAGCGGCAGCTGCTACGGCTCGACGAGAAGGCTATGAACGTGCCCAAGCAACGGCTCAAAAGCATTTGCGGGTCCTCTATCACAAACTGTGTCCGACATGCCAGGCCACGCTAGTCTAGTTTCAAACGACCTAAACATGAAATTAAAGGGGGCATCTATCCCGAATCTAGGCAGTATGCGATGGCTTAGTCAAGGATGTCGTCGAACGTATCCGGAATAGTCGAGCTGCCTCTTTTCTGCCCCTTAGGTAGACCTAGACGCCCCTTCATCGTTTCTTCTTTATAATCTTTCTCCTTTTCTTTTTTAAAACAACCCGAAAAACTTGCCCTTTTTCAATTTCTGTTCATCTTTCTCTAATTCGGCCAAGAGCTGGTCCTTTTGGGCCTGTGCGGCCATGCGAGCATCTTCCGCAGCCTTGCGTTGAGCCGCCGTAGTAGCAGCTTTTTTCTTATATTGCGTTGGAGATTCAAAGACTAATTTGACGGTTGGTCCGGCACGAACTCGAATCGCAGCCAAAACTCGTGTCAATCCTACTCCACGGGTGGACCACATCTGATCGCCAAACGTAGCAGAGCACATGGTGACAATATCTCCCTCTTTGACCTGCATGCGAGGACAGAAACAAGAAATGCGAACTGTTAGAGACAGATTTCACCAACGACCAAGGACTTCTACAAAGAAGTATCGTTTTAATTCTCCTTCACTGTTCCATAACGTTGCCTCTATCATCATGTACTACATGTACATACCTTGCCAGTTCGTGCCGCGTTGCCTTTCGGGGCAACCGTTTCGACATAGACATTGCCTTTGTCATCTTGATTCAAAACGAGACCAAGCGGACGCATCAATTCCACGACGTTGTCATCGCTGGATGCACTACGCGACGCCTTGGCCCATCGTAGCAACTCCTCAGAGTCCTTGTCATCAGCTTTGGCTGCCATGAACAAGGCCGATGATGACGCAGTCGACATGGCCCTAGTAGAAGTCGGCGGAGCAAAGGCTCCCGTCGTCGTCGCCAACAAGCAGGTGAACAGCAGAAAGCGCTTGAGAACGTTCGTCATCATGGTGTGATTGTCGTGGTTTCAATTGCAGTATAGTGTGAGTCGACAGGTTGAAATGACCGAATCGCCGCCAGGGAAAAGTGTAGCAAGGACGCTTTTAACTGACACTTCTACTTGGTAGTAGAGATTCCTTTTTTGTGACAGCATCAGCGAGCACCATCGTCAGTCATGTCATGTCATCATCATCGTGAATCCATCCTGACTTAATTCGTGCCACTGACGTGTCCCCAACCCAATAAATTTAGGGTTCCGGCCCCCTTTTTTTCAGCGGATGCTCCGGCAAAATTAAAGAACATGTGGCGGATTAGTACGACTCAATATTACTGAGTATAATTATGCGTCATGCACATACATACAAACATAGACGAAGTGGACACCTCAGGGAAGCGCAAGCAGGGCGAGCCCCGTCAGATGTGACCGATAGCCTAGTAGCAAACAAAATAGTAACTATTATCAATAGTTAATGATCCATTCCTCTTTCGTTTCTCTCTTCTTCTTTGCGTCTTCGTCATGCTTGGAATCATACCTATCGATGTTGTCATTGTTGGCTTAATCTCGATCAACCAGCAGGTGACCCATCGACAATGCGCTCGGCAGAAAATGAGCACTCAATACAAACAAGAGACACGGTTCTTCCAATGTATACGTGGAACAAATAGACCCAATCGAATGAACCAATACCGTTCCGGGCGTACTACTACTGCTGGTGTAGTTGTAGTTGTTTGTCGTCGTTTTCTCCATCATCAAAAGTTCTTCTTCTATTCGTTCCAATATATCGGCCGCAACAATGTCTAGCTCTTGCGCTAGTGGTGGATTGGAAAAGTTGCCAAGTGGTGTTCCAATACAATGATGAGGTT